>VZTM01010303.1:144075-225226 GCA_013400555.1 Jacana jacana | reverse complement strand
CCATCCACGCATAGTTCTGTTTTTAAAACTGACCTCCACCTGAAAGTCAGTGCAATCAGAAATAGCTCCTTTTAGAAGCTGCACTGCAGAATTCAAGTAATTTTTGTTGACCTCACTAGTTTAATCCCCCACTTTTATTTTTCACATTTACTCACTAGTCTGATGATCTGTAGCTGAGAACCATGGAGCTAGACCCAACATCAGCTCCAGTGAACCAAACTGCATTCTGTCTGTTCTGCAAGCATCACTGAAACACAAATATCAGCAGTACAGTTTCCCAAGAGATTTTTCCCAAAAGCATATCTTGGTAGTCTAATCTTCTTCCTCCGTTGTGGAAAAAGCACTTGCCCTTAACACCTCCATGCAGTTCACAAGGATTAATGTTCCAGTTAACTCCCGCCAATGCTTTGTTACTGGGTTTTTCATTTTATCCAAGGCTGATTGCAAGTCTTGTAAGACATCCCTGTAGCTGTCTCCATAATGGGCAGCCCATGTGTAGAGAAAGTCATATGCAGGTTTCCACATCATCTGCAAATAAAGGAGAAAAAGAAAAAAAAGAAAAAAATTTAGTGGCAGAAATTGAGTTATTGAGCAAAACATCTAAATCTTTCCAGTAATAATTGGAAAAGAAATTAAGTGTTTGATCCCTAACCACACTGAAATGCTGTATCATAAAAGACATATTGTTAAAAAACCTGCAGTAACCTTATGTACTTAATTTCTATGAAACTTTCAAGTTCTTAGAGGGGTAAATAATGAAAAGATAAATTTTTCATTCAGATGATTATCGCCAAGTCAAAAGATATCCCTGTTTGAAAACATCAAAGAGCAGGGGTGGAAGGCAAGCACATTCCTCCTTGGCCATTTTTGCAATGCGTACACCCAACAGCAGTTTCCCAATTTGGACTTTAACTGTGCTTTTGATGGTTAATGCCTCGCTTTGGCTCATTAATCAACATCCCACTGTCCTCCTGCTTAGCCTGGAACTTTTAAACATGATTCTTATCTTTACAAAAATGTCTTCTGGTAACAGCAGCTGGAAAATAACCTATCTATAAAATCTCTGTTAAAAAAAAAAATAAATAAAAAAAGAGAGAGAAATAATAACAAAAAAAAACCCCAAACAAACAAACACTCCAAAAGCAGAAGAGTCAAAAGTTTTAATAATCAATTAATTAAAATCTGAACATGTAATTTTGAAAATGTACTACAAGAAGCAGAGAAAATAAGATAGGTTACAGTGCTCCCTATTTGAAACTACAATGTCTTTATTTTATGCCAGACAAATATGGAGCAGATCCATATTTGCAGGTGCAATTTGTCATTGATTTAGTGACATTAATTAAGGTATGACAGCATGATACAGATACCAAGCTGGACATACATCTTTCAAAGTGCTGATGTAAGTAAGCAAGTTTCCTCAGTTTATAAACAAAAAGCTTGTTTTCCCAGCTGCTACTTTTCCACATTTAACTTGGGTTATCCCCTTTCCGGTTTCCCACTCATCATTGGCAATACAGGTTTTGCCAACAGCAATTGAGAGGCAATTGCAAGGATGATACACAAAGCCACAAAGAAACCCGTCACTTTAAGGTTCTGGCATTTTCTGTTTTAGCAGAAACACACCTATGCATACTAATAAAAGCATATGGACTGATGTATGCACATTTTTATATGTATACACACAGAAGTGATCAGAAGACTAGTAAATACTAGGTATTACAAGATATTTGAAGGAACTATTGAAGCGAGCTAATAAACAGCAGCTCACTGCTGTTGTATTTATGCTAAGGCCAGAAAGTGTCTGTATTCCTATTTTTAGCTTGGTAATCAAAGTAGCCAACAAGAGAGGCTGGAATATCCTGACACTCCGCTGCTGGCTGTGCCTTTTCTCTGTCTCATGTTTCCTTTCCTTATATTGCTGTTGACCAGGATATTTGAAGATTTGGGGTACAGCCTTCTGTCTTCACAAGAACACGAAGAGACAGTGAGTATGGAAAGATGCTGTGCTGTGACTTCTGCTGAAGGTCAGTCTGCCACTGCAATCAGAGAATTGGTTGGAATATGCCTAAAATACAAACCCTACTTTCCTCTATTCTGTCACAACTGATATTTTTCCAGGGACAGAAAAAAAAGAAAAAAGGAAAAAAAAAAAGGAGGGGGTAATCAAAAGCTTTATAAACTGTTCATCAATGATGCATGATAACTCAGCAGTAATCTACATGCTCATGGCATTGAATTAAGACTGCAAACCAGGTTTCTAAGTCAGGTTCATCTCCACATCCCCATACTTTAATTGCAATGGGTGAACTGAATTGCATTTGACATTCCTGAATTATATCAAAGCAGAGTTTCAGGCAAAATATTAAATCACTGCAGCATGCTGGGGCAAGTCTCATCTCAGCTGCGTGCATGAGTTTTCCCTCTGCTCCCACTGCCTCTGCTGAGTAGGTAATAATGGTATCTACATCCTCGGTAAAGTGATTTGGAATTTACTGATGAAAAGCACTTCAAAATCTAGGCACCAATTGTATGTACCTCAAGCTGCCTCTGTGATCATCTGGGAGATGATTTCTCCCACCAAGAAAAGTATTGAGTTTAAAAGTAGAACCATTTTTCAGCCAATCAGTACTCTTAATCATAGAACGTCCTTGGCAGGTAAAGAATTAATGTTTCCAGATAATCCTCACTAATTAGTCAAAATGTATTACTCCCTCATCTTTGTTTGGCTCCATGTTTTCACACCAAGAACCACTACCAGTGAGAAAGCTTTTCCGTTAGAAAACTCCAGGCTGGGATAAGAGGGTTCTGTTATACCTGATAAGTAAATGTGAGGATCTGCAATCATTCTGAAATTAGTCAGATGAATGCTAACCGTGTAACAACACCGGGGACACCTCTGCACAGTTATGAATTTACACCGCATTATTTGCATTACTTTCGCAACCCTATTGAACATGCATAAAACTTTATAAACAAAGTATTGCTTTCTCTATGTAAAGGTTCGATTTTATCCAAACACTGAGAAATTCAGAGGTCAGAGGAAAGCACCCAAAATTCAGTAGAAAATTAAGGTCAGATTTTACTGATTTTTCATTGAAATTTCAAGTTAGATTCACAGGACAGCATGGATGTTGAGTTTTCATGTGAGATACCAGTGCTAGAAGCCCGGTGTGATTTGAACTCACACGTGTGTGGACAAGAACTGGTACAAAACTCACACAAAACCAATAAATTCCTCATGGAACCATCCTAAGTCTTGATAAATTGCATAAAAATAAAGCAAAATTATAATTTTGATCGGTTGTTGAATTATATTCAACAATATAATAGAGTAGAACATGTTCTATTACTGATTTCATTATGATGAATTTGACTGTACTATCTTCTGGCAGCAGAAGTTATCACTGAAAGGCAGAGAATCTTGTATGTGGTTTGTCATAAAAATAATGCAAAAAACTTTTGAAAGTAAAAGGACAGGGTATGTGAGGCAGAAGATGGGCCTCAGGAAAATAGACACCCACTTAAAGTAAAACATATTTATTTTTTATACGATTATATATAAAACCAAATAGGTATGGCACTGGAAAAAAAAAAAAAGAGCTTTAGGACTGTTTTAGCCGTGCTTTCTGTTAGCAGCAGAGAAAATATTTCCAAATACCATAGAGCAGTAGACTCACTCACTGTTCAGGTCGATAATTCCTTCTGTAGAAAGCTGGGGTTTTGTAAAAGAAATACAGAAAGCTTAGTGAGTAAAACAAAAGTCTAGGAAGTTAGGCAAGGCACTGCATAGAGGTAAAAAAAGAAAACATAATGGAAATGACAAACATCCACATTCTGTTTGATCTTATTATTTTAGAATAAGTCAGTGGAAAAACAGAGCAAATAACAGGGTGATTTTTTTCACTAAAGGAGAGCAGTAGACCAGGGTTTGATAGAGCTGAGAGTTTTATGAGAAAAAAAATTAATGAGAAAGGTGCATCCTGGCACAAACAATGTGCCCAGAACAACTTAAAAAAAAAAAAAAGTTCAAAGAGAAAAGCAAGATCGGAGGAGTCAGTGTTTGCAAACAGCAATGATAGAGAGAACTTTGCAGAAAAGTGCAGAACCTTGTAAGTAAACATGAGGAATGTTGGTCAAATATTGATTAAGGAGGGAAGGTGGAGCATTCAAAAGGAATAAGAAGTGGTGGTTCATGGTTAGAATAGAAATCTCTATTCTAACCAGGCAGATAAAACGAGAAGAAGGACACAGTATTCAGCCTGTGGAAAGGAGGATATGTTTGGCAGGAAACGGGGTGAATCAACTACAAGGAAAGAAAAAGGAAGAAAAATTTATCTCGAGTAGTTATGGACCTGTGAATGGAAAACAGCAATTCCTTTGGTACTAAGAAGCAAGAGAGAAGTATTTCAGGCTGGATCATGTGCACTACTTGCAACAATCAGGGGATGATGGTAAAGGCAGAGGGAGTAGAGCCTGAGGGTAAGCACCCAAAGCTGGAACATCATTCAGCAGTGCTTGTAAAAGAAGATATTCAGGGTAAATCCCAGTCTAGGACCTGGAAGTCATTGGCACATAAGTCTGTGGGAAACACTGGATCTACTGTATGCTTCGATGATAAAATAAGAGTAGAGCAATGCAGGAAGCAATCTGGCTGCCTGGGCATAGGTGTGCCAGAAGCACAGGCTGGCCCGTGGCTCAGAGGCACAGACAGGGGCCCACCCTAAGTCTTGTGACATATCTGACATTGCACAAATGCCATGGGTACCTCTGGGCATTTCAAATGACACAAGAGATGTAATTAGGTGGCTAAAATGCCCCTTAGATGCACAAGCACTGAAATACATCTGAAAGGACAACTTGACTTTTATTTAGAACTTATACTCCTGTATAAACAGAGTGCTTTACAAAGGAGGACAAATAGCATAACCTACCTGACAAGCTATGAAATTAACACCTGTATTTGACATGTTCATATCATAGGACAGGTAATGGTGTCAGAGCTTCCAACCTCTTGTCATGCTACTTAAGCTAAATGATAAGTGGCCCTTGGGGTGGGAGTAAAGACCTGAAGCTCAAGACAGAAACCAAGACCTCCAAAGAAAAATAATTTCACACAATGCAAGTGAACAACTGGCCTCAAAGGAGTATCTAAGTAGTTGCTAACAGAGGTCAGTGAGAATTCCTTGCATTGAAGGGTTTACAAATTAAATCAGGAGGCTGGATTGCAATAGAGAAGAAGTACACAAAGCAGGGAAGAAGAAAGGTCTCTGTTTGGGCAGAGGAGCAAGTGTGCATGTCCTGTTACACCAGAGCCTTACCTCCAGAGCCATTGTGCCATTTTTCCCATGGTGTGGTACTTCATAAGCCTCAATTTGCTGCTTTGTGAGTCGGGCTAGCTTCTCCGCAAGCTCCCGCCAGTATTTGCCAAGCTTGACAGCTGAAGTCAAAATGATGGTGTCCTGGGTAAGACGTGCCACTAATCCCTGGCAATCTATTTTCAAAAGTGCCTGCAACAATCATTTTCATTAGTGTTCCTTCACCAGTAATTACAAACAGAACATCTGAATTTGTTTTTATAGCACTATTCTGCATTTCTAAGCAGACAGGAGGGCTTTTTGACTATTTTGTCTTCTTACAAGTATGGAACCTTTTTCCCTGCAAAATTTGTTGCCAACAGTTTCACAGGAAAACTGCCCACAAGCTTAAGAAAAAATTAAGCTGGCATACAGCTGCCTCAGCATTCCAGTATCACATGGATCCTGCCAAGCTTGCAGATCCTAAAGGAAAAATATGCTTCTCCAACAAAAATATTTGGAACATCAAATTTAGCTTCTTAAAAGTATGGCATGAAACTTAAAAATGAAGTTAAAGCATTATTATACTAAGGTGTGGTCTTTGTCTACTGCTTTTCCGGAAAATCATTGGTTATGTTGGCCAGCACCTTTTGATTTGCTCCTCCAACAGGACCGATGAATTGTTGAGTATTAAGAAGAAATTCAAGCATGAAACTCTTCCCTCCCCCATGCCAAATAAGCTTTTAACAACAAACCAATTAAAGTGGTTCCAGGAGTGAAACACTGAAATATAGATATGTTGCATTCTCCTTTCTTTATTTGGATAAGAGCTAATGAGAAAAAGAGGTGTTGTTTTTCCTTCTCAAATTAACAGCAAAATGTTCCATGGAAAATGTGGACTTTTTCAGTGAAAGTTCAACAACAAAATCCGTAAGTTTTCCTTGGGTTTTGGTTACTGATTTTTAATAAAATAGCGAGCATTTCTGCAGAATTCAGGAATTTGTGTGATTTAATTATAAAACATTTTTTCTATAAAATTCCTCATTGTAAACTAGAACTTTTGGGAGGTGCAGTACCGAAAAGCAGACTACAGTGTATGGTACAAAATCATCCCATACTTTGGCAGAGTTTTTCAGTTTGCCTTTGCTCTGATAAACAAGAACCCTATTAAACATAAAAAAGTAGGAGATTAGTTTAAAGACATGACCAGTAAATTCTACCCAAAAGTGACGTGGGTGATATCCAGCTTTAAGTCTATCTTTAGGAAGACAGGGATCTGCATTGGCAAAATCATATACATCTCAATGAAATGGGACATATTGTTGATCTAATTGTGCCCCATTGTTTACCTGTTCTGTAATGAACCCTGTTTCACTGTAAGCAGTTAAAAGTTTGGATCATTTTCACCTTTACCTCGCCCCTCCCCTGTTTGTGCAGAGGCATGGCAGACTAAACTCGACTTCATACTTGCTCAGTTTTATTCCACATGGTCTAATGCAGTCGTAAAAGTGGCCACTGCTACCAAAATTTTCTGAATGCTGCTGAAGTTGCTGTCAGCCCTTCAAAGGAGATGTGCTAGTTATGAGAAGACCAGGCTGGATGGGGCTTTGAGCAACCTGGTCTAGTGGCAGGTGTGGTAGGAACAGCCAATGACAGGCAATGGCAGTGGGTTGGAACTCTATGATCTTTAAGGTCCCTCCCCACATGAACCATATTACGATTCTAAGTAAACCCCACTAAGTTTTGCAATTCAGGATACTCAAAAGGCTTCACATGAAAGGCTGCAATGTGAATTTTTGTATAGTACTTTATTTTCATATGAGAAATTGAATTCCGTTCTGTCCCTAATTAGGCTGGTGGACTTTACAGTCCAAGGACAGTATTGTGTAATCATCAATTCCAAATTAGTTTGTGAACAGACCCTTATGTAAATTAAGATGGTTAACAATGCAGCCTGTTTCCTAGAAATGTTTAGAATAAATGCACTTTTGATTCACATGTAACAGCACCGAGTCACATAGAAGTTGTCCAGTGACTTACAAGTGAGGTCCATAAAAATATGTGCTGAAATACTTGCCATATTTTCCTTAAGTCACTACAACAGTGACTATGAAGTTGTCATATGCAGATTAAAAATCTTGTCTTCAATATGTGGGTCAGGACTCCCTTGCTTTAAAAATATGAAGCAAACTTAGACATATAACTTAGGGTACACAAGATATACAAATAATGGCATTTCCACACTATAAAATTAGTAAATACTTGACAACAGGACCGTGAAATTCTCAGGGAAGCAATTTACTATGATGTCTTCCTTGAAGACCAAACTATTTCTATCATGGTCATCTGAAAACAAAAAAATAGTCAACTCAATCAACCTTCTAAATGAGCATGACTCCTGGAATATTTTCAGAACACTGTTCAGAACATTGAGATTTAATTATCAAAGTATTATTCTTCATTAGAATCTGGATGTATTTTCCATCTACAGGTGTCTGAAACTCTTAGTAAGATCTTCAGGTTTGTAAAGATTCCCACAAGAGCACAGGACTGTTTTTCTCTTGTTCACACATTACTATTGAGTAGTTTCTTGGCAATGCATTCCCAATAACCAAGTTATTCATGCAATACTTACAACAATGAGCTCATAAAGAAAGAGCCTTTTTTTTTTGTTAGCATGGCAATCTTCCTTCATCCTCTTCACAATGTGTGCTACTCTGTCTGACTCTTTATCAGCATGTGCCTCATTAAAGTCATCCAAAGACATGTGTGAGTATCCTAACACCTCAGCCAAAGCTCTCCAGTCATAAACACTCTCTGATACTGTAGACAGAACTACCGAATAGATGTAAGTCAGTTTTTTGAATGGCAATGCAATTTGTTCAACAAGATTCCTGGTCGTTATCTCACTGTCAGCAGTGTCCATAGCTTGTTCTTTGGAAATCACTTTAATGTTTTTGTAATGTACAAGACCAATCTTTTTTCTGAGAACTCCTACGTACCACTCTTTTATTTTAGTTTGTCCAATGGCTTTTACTTTATCTTCACCAAGAAGAGCTATTGTGTCCCCTTTAAAATATTCTAGCAAATAGTCAATCTTATTTTGACGTAGCACAGTTTTTAAAGCCACTCCGTAAGTCTTAACGCTCAAAGTTTTATCTTGAATCTTTGGATATTTAACTGTGGGAATTAGAAGCAAAGGCGCAGACTTGATTTCTTTGCGGTTTTGTAAGCGCTTTGGCCTATTGATAATTCCATTTAATTTTGGAGCCGGATCGGGAGTTGTAACATGGAACTGCATTACTTGGCTACTTTTTAAGACTTTAATCTGAACAAGGAAAACAAAGAAATGCATCTCCCTGCATCCAAGCATGGAAAAGAGGAATTGTTGGCGGACCATTTCACCAGTTTTCAGCTCCTCCTCTCTAATATTTTTGCCTTGGTCTTCCATCTTCACTTCAAAATCTGGATCGCAGGATACTAAAGAAATGTTTAGATCTTGTGGCTTTTCAAGCAGAAATGTATGTTTTCCCCACAGCTGAAAGACAACGGGAGGCATACTTTTCCCCCCCTTTTTTATATCGCAAATTGTGAGTTTTCCTGGAATGTAGTTGTGACCAAAGACTGTAAAGACTGCTGTAAAAGATGGATGAATATATTTGGGACCATAAATTCCAACTGAGACTGTCCTATGAATATAGTCCCAGACATTAGTTGCTGGAGCCTGGATTTTGTTTGCTTGTACGGCGATCACTGCATACATCACATGACTTAGGTCCGTTAGCTTCACTTGTATGGTATCTTGGTAAGTGTAGCAATTCTCCAGTTTCTTAAAAGGCCCTTCTTTACTGAGACTAAAAAAACATACAATATCACTCATAACTTGGCTGAGTGGATCATTCTTCACTTTAGCTGCGACTTTCACCTCCAAGAAAATGGCTTCCCTCGTGTTGAGGTTGCTCAGCCTAAGTTCTATCAGAGGACTTACAGTGCTAGACAGCTCATTGTTAAATGATGATGGAGGGTTAAGGATAGCCTTTAAACCAACTTCTTGGAATTCCCCGGGTAATACATGACCCACAGGGACGTGAATGTTGATATCTGAGTCAGGTAGCTGTACTGAGCCCCCTTCATGATTCAGTTTACAAACCACATGAATGTCTGTAGCTTGAGTTTGTGCCCATCCAGGACTATGACTCATGGCTTCTAAATCTAGGCAAGACCGGGTGAGTTGTCGGTGGCTCAACCAAGCCATCTTGTAGGCTTCGCGGTCATTTTGAATCCACGTCATGTCTGAAGCTACAGTCTTTTGAGGTGATGTCTTGTGCAGATTCAATTTTTGGTTATCAACAATATCCAGAAAGTCAGAGACACTCTTGGATCGTCCGGATCTTCTTGATGGTGTCTTTCTTAGAAGACAATCAATATCCAGCTCATCACCTGAGGAAGCCAAGGAATCTCTGTTGCTTGAAACTTTGGAGCACAAATAAGGTTTTTCTTGTAACATTGAAAGGTATTTGTTATTTTCATTTCTGCTTGAAACAGCTATGTCACGTACAAAAGGGTTGGAGGCTGACAGTTCATTCCAGAAAGGATTGGTCTTGGAAACAGCATGGGCATGATTGAATGCATCCGACCAGTCAATATCCAAATCCAATTTACTTTCATTGACATCTGTTTAGAAGGAAAAACAGAAGCATTCCCTAAAGCACAGAGTATTGGGACATTCCATTCATTTCCAAACAATAGCCTGTTAAGCTGGCAGGTGGGTAAATTTATCCTTCTAGAATACTTATAAAATATTTATATATTTCTTCTTCAGGATTTTAAAGAGTATCAATATTGATTGCTAAGTAGCATTAAGAATCTTTGTTAATAGAAAGAGTGCTGACAAATTAGTGCTGAAGGATGCAACGCATCTACTGCAAGATGCTGATCAGTATCAACTCCCACAACTATTAATTGACATCAAGTATGTGAAGGTCCCATAACGTTTAAACCCTTACATTTCAGTAATTTTTGGCCTCTAACAAAATGCAGTGGATTTCTTTCCTTCATGTCTAACTCTGTAAAGATTAAACAACTACTGTTTCATTTGTTGAATGCTGTAGACAGTACAGTTAAATGCATGATTCAGGATTCCTTTTCATGCATTCCTTCCACATGCATTAATTGATAACAGCGCTCTTACAATTTATCTCAGTGTGTGTGGAATTTGTTATACTAGCTCTCCATTGAAAAAATTCATTGGCATGGTTTCATTTTGTACAATTGAAACTTGGAGAGAAATGTTTTTGTGACTACTATTTTTTTCCTGAGATTTCACTTAAATAGACCAATAAAGGTGTAAATATGATATCTAAATATGCTCTCTAATAAAAATTAACAGTGAGGTCTGTCTACTCTGAAGACAAGGTGTCCTTATATTTTATATTAATAACAGTTCACAGAATTTAGTTCATAAGTTGAGTAAGACTCTTGCTTCCTGCAATGAACAGACTGCAACATTTTGTGCTAAGGGTTTCTATTACTTCAGTTTGCTGTTACTTTTCTATATAGAGAGGTTATGCTATCCCTTCTTTGTATATCCTTGTAAAGAATTTTAATTTTAGAGGGAAAATTCAGCATTTCTACTCTTTCAGTATATCTATATCCTTCATTATTACACTGTCCATCTCCAGGGTTACTAATTATTGCTTAATTGCAAGAATGACAGTGCATTCAGACACAAAAAGGAAAAAAAATAATGAAATTTTACTTTTTTTACTTTTCTTTTAGTTTCATTTGTCATGAATTGTGACAGACAGCAAGTATTGTGAAGTTTTTCCCCGGTTCCAGAAAAATTCCAACTTGGAAGAACTAAAGTGGAATTTACCTGCTTTCCAGGTGCCCATCTGGAAGGCTCTAGCATTGTCTTGACAAGAGCCTTCCAGGTGAGCTGCCAGAGGGAGCAAGCCCAGGGGAAACCTCCTGCCTCCCTGGCACTCAGCCTTGGCCAGGGCCACCAGACAGAGCTGGGCTGCTCAAGAACCAGCTAAAAAGTCCTTTTCTTCCTGCCCACAGGCCAAAAGCTTTCCTTGCACTGTGATGCAATTACAGTCATATCGTTATTAACTATTAAAAATTAAGTAATCGCAGACATATTAGGGTTGGTTTCCCTATTCTAAAGGACATATTTCTACATGAAAAGTCTGAGCAGAAATCCCTGGTGGAAACTGAGTCATTAGTCTGGACACTTTCTCATGCCAAGGTAACCACGTTATTGGGGTGCAGTAGGTTAGTGAGGAAATAATTCCTGCTCCCCAACTCACACAGCAAGTGTCAGGCTACTGTTACTCACATCAGCTACTGGACAAAGTGCTAAGAGAATGCCTGCCTTGTGGAGGGGAAAGTTTTCCTAACTTTTGGGTTAAAATAGCAATGAGGTTAAATCAGCTTTGCCAAGACTCCAATTTTTAAGCTGAGTTAACCACAAAATTACCTTACCTTTCTGGTTCTTAATTTCCTAATTTAATTTAATTTGTCTAAGAACTTCATCTTCTCTTTCCCACCTTGACCCCAATGAACACACAGAGCATTTAATCATAAAAGATTAGTGATTCCAGCCCTTCCTTTCAACCTGCCAAGCCCACATTTCTTGTGGCAGGGGAAAAGGGACTTCTCAGCAGGTTTTTCCTAGGGAACTTTGTGACAACCCCTTTTCTTCTCAGTCCAAGGACATCTATGATGATCTGAGTAGCGCAAACCACATGCAATAAAATAACAAAAAAGCCACCACAAACAAACAAACAAAAAACCCAACAACCAAAATAATGCTTTACAGGGGGGTTCTGAGTAGCTATAGCTCTTGACACTACTGAGAGTTTTAGAAGTAAGGCATTAATATAGAAAATAACAGAGGGACATACTGTAGCTGGCTGAAGGTGTTCGGTCATCCACATCAATCAAAGTCCCCTCTGACCTGCTCCGTGGAATCTCTCCACTGGTTAGGGAAGCTGTTCCACTACTGGAAGTGTTTTCCTCCTAGGAAACAGTTAAACATATAAAACTTCAGCAAATATGCAACTTGAAAAAGGGGAAACTGTTGAAACGTAAAAAAAAAAAAAAAAAGTAAGTTAAGATCTGTTTTATGAGTAAATTTATGGAGTTTGCCCAAGAGCATCACAATCCTGAGTAAGTCTTACTATATAATTTGCAGCAAAACCACCAGATGCTACAGCTGTAGTACAATACATTACCCCAGTCCACAGTAAAGTCCAATGACTCACATAATTAAGTGTCTTGCAATTGGAACTGAGCAAATTGTGTGATAACTTCTTGTTCAGAAGGTCTCAGATAAATCTTTCCTTTTTTTAAAAAATAACCATCCCAATTCCTGTTTTCAGAAAAGTTTGACCAGAAGAATTGAAGAGGAGGATCTGGATCTGTTCCTTCCTTTCGCAGTAAATATAAAATATTTATACCCTTTCTGTTTTATTATTCTTCCTATGCTTTTCCCTGAGAGAAAATTTTCATTTTATTCTGTATAAGAATGACTTCTGCAGGGCCCATGCCAGCCCAAGAGAGGACATTCAGCTCTCTCCTCTTCCGTGCTCTACAAGGAAGTTCTGTGTGGTTTTGATGCAGTTTTCATGTGGACTTGGCCACATGAGAGCTGTAAACCAGATGGTTGAAAGACAGAGGGTACATGGCAAACTGGCTACTAGGGCAGGGCAGGAGGGGCATGCCTCTCAGACAGGCAACAGGAGAATGGACCTTCCAAGGTACCACTTCCCAATGCTGTTTTCAGCTGCCCAGAAAGAGGAGTTGCAGGTCTTCAGAAGAAAGTTGGGGATCCTACATGTTGAAGTTACTGTTTCCCAGAATCAGTAGCTGGAGAAAATAAAATATGCTAGACGTTTTTGTGTAGGAGACCTCATTAAATCAGTGTTATAAACCAAGGGATCATTTAGTAGCTTTCCCAGAATCCTCTCACTGATCCTATAGGTAGTGAGGTATAAACACTGATGGGCAGCAGAGACATTAAGACATATGGTTAAAAAGAAAGGTAAAAGCAAAACAAGAGAAAAACCACACAAAAAAAAAAAAAAAGAGGAGAAAAAGATTAAAAAAACAGCAGATTTTTGGGTCCATCTGTAGGATGCAACAGTCATCTTTGTTCAGGAGTCCGAAATATTGCAGCCTTCTGCTTCTGCAGCAGCAAGTGCAGCCTAAACAGATCTCAATTTATCATCTTTAAAGTGGAAAAAAATGGATGCATTAGGCCTGATTTTACTGTGGGTGTAAGAAAAAGTAATTTTCAGTTACAGTTCTAGCAGGTGAGTTATGGGAATAAGGAAGCATACCTTATATTGAAGCATTACTGAGGAGAAACTGGAAGTCAGCTCTCTCTTTCCATTGCACAGTGCAATGGTTTAAGATATCTTTTTTTTTCCCCACTAAAAATGTGGGAAGAACAAGAAGTACCAATTTACAAGAGCTTCCTTCAGCTAATGGCAATCTGTTCAGCTGCTGATTTGCTCCCAGGCAGGACGAAAGGCTGAGGTCAGGCTAAGCCTGACAGTCACCCGGCCACGCTGCTGTCATGGGACTATACCCACTTTCAGGTTCCTCTGTTAACAGAAATCTCAGGTGTTGGCCTCAAAAGTCCTGGTTTCAGATGGAAGTGAAAGCTAACCTCCAAGACCAAAACTTTGTGGCTTCTGCTATTAATGTCACACCGGAACCAAACTGGAAACTAAAAGATGGCCTTAGTCATATAGAGCACCATAGTTCCGAGATCAGACACATCACACGTGTATAAAAACACCATCATCCCTCCCTTCTCTAATCAGAGACAGTATCTTTGGTAACATGTACTGATTTCTTCAAAGGAAACAAATATTGCTCTTCTGCATCTCAAAACTTTGAAAAACTGAACACACTGTATGAACATGCACATATTTTATCTCCGGCTTCTCCTTCAGGACTTGGGGAGTTTTAATCACCAGTGTAAGGTATCCATAGTCTAAAATTCCAATAATTGTGCAAAAAGAAATTCTTCTTTTTTACACTGCCAGTATATTTGTTGCCAGTAGTAATCACTGAAGGCTTAATGATCAATTGACATATTAATCTAAGAACGATTTCTTTAAATAGTTTGCCAGTAGTAATCACTGAAGACTTAATGACCAATTGACATATTAATCAAAGAACGATTCTTTAAATAGTTAAAAAAAAAATGCAATTATTTTGGTAGCTGTATGAAATGTGAGGCAATAGGTAAGCATAAGGAAAGAGCACAAGAGTGCAAGGAAATGCACAGGGGCTAAACCAGGAAACCATGGGGGAAGGGAAATGGAGACACAAAGAGAAAGAAAAATAAAATCTCTTAATGCAGTGCGAGCTTATTGACAGAGACATGCCAAGATTGCATATAGAAGATTTATAAACGCTAAGAATTTCTGCAAACAGAGCAAGCCACTTCCTAAAAGTTCCCTCTGGGAACTCCTTAAAACCTTCCCCTCTAGCCTGGCGCAAAGACAGAAAAGGCAGATGCTGAAAAACAAAACCGAAAAGGCAGATGCTGAAAAACAAAACCACTTTCAAAACTAAGTCCTGCCCTCCCCCTGCTCCCTCCTCCCAAAGTATTCCCTGGAAGAAGAGCATGATGAGGGAGCCCTTGGGATTTAGGCATGTCTTCAGGCCAGCCAAGAAGAGGATGAGAGAAGGGGGCAATATAAACATTCCTGTGCAAAAGATGACCACGTTTGGTCAGTATGTCAAGGGATGTGGGAAATGCTGGGGACAAGCTCTACATGTGCTGTCTGGTACCCAGCAACGTGCCTCCTGAACAGAATTACATGATCTGACACCAGGGCTGGGTCCTGTCTCTCCCGTGTTCCAGCCTCAGTGCTGGGAATGCATTAAGCCCCAGTGCTTTTATATGAGAGTAGGAAAATAAGAAAAACCCAATGCTCACCCTTTTCTGTGGGTCCATTCTGTGATAAAGTAGGACCCCAAATGAAACTTGTGATAGGACAACTCTATTAATTAAGATCTTACCTGGACACATCCAGAAGAACGATCATCCACAAGAGAAGAGAGAGCAGTGCATATGGGGTATAAAGCCATGCTGATCAGTGGCAAAAGGGAAAGGTATGAAATCCTTTTGCTGCCAAAAGAGGGAATTATGTGTAGGAAGAATCAGAAGCTAAGCGTTTCATTTGCTGTAACTACTGAGTAAGAAAGATGAAAACTGACAAGTGGTTAATGGTGCAAAGAATTATCTGACTGATGGTGTGTCAGCTCACGGTCTAAAGTGAGCAGGGAATGAAGAAGTGAAGAGGTTGGAAAGAGATCAGCCACGGAGGTGATCAGTGAGTGAACCTGAGCGGCTGCTGAGAGATGTGGCATTTTTCTGTACGAGAGTGAAAAGCAGCTTGCCAGGTGTACTCTGCCTTTCCAGTCTGGAGTGTGTTGCTGGACCCAGAGAAGGCAGCGACTCAGGACCCCCGGTGCTGCTGGCAGGCACATTGCTGCACTGTTACACAGGAAGAAATACAGGGGGGTTGGACTAGATGATCTCCAGAGGTCCCTTCCAACCCCATATTCAGTGATTCTGTGAGTACGTACATCATACACATCAGAGGAAGAAGAAAGGCAGAAATTTCAGTTTCACAGAAGTCAGGAGACAGATTTGCTGCAAATGGCACTTTTGCTGCATGTGAAGCCTCCAGGAGTCTCTTCCAGGTCTTTAAAAGTGCACTTTATTTTTTTTTTCCTAAACTTTTTTTTTTTCTCTTTCCAGTCTCTCTACCAAAGAAAACATGTCCGGCTATGCTTAAAATAGTGGTAGGGAAGAAAATGTAATAAGCCCAAAAGCAAATACTTCCTCACTGTCTTTGCCCTCAAAAATGAGACAGAACGCATTCCTTTGTGTTTTTAAAGTATCGACATGGCAGAGCTAAAAACTAGCAATTTGCTTTTCATTCAACTTCAACCCTTCTTCCAGCGCAGGGTGTGTTAAAAGCAAAGCTCTCCTGTGGCTGTGTCTCCCCACAGACCCCTACACACACCTCACACACACTACGTACCATTACTCACAATGATTCATGTCCTTTGCATCCAGAGGATGAAGTTTATGCATTTGCAGGGACAGGACAAGCAACACAAGCAGGTGGTGGAGATGTGCTTCAATCCTCTGGCTCACTTTTAGCTGCCACGGGGAAAAAATGACTTGCTAGTTATGTAGATTGGGTTTTTAGACTTACTTCGCAAGTTTCTGAAATAGGAGCAAGGTGTATTCACCAGATTGTTAAACACAGTGTTCCCAACCTGTCCAAATACTAAGTATACTGAATTATTTAAATTCTATTAAATTGAGAAGAAAAGAAATTCTAAAGAGAAAGCAATACACAGCAAAGAGATGATTTCAGAAGCCAATACACATCCCCGATCAAATCTACAACACTGCCTGCAACATTCTCCGGAGATTAACGTGTTTCCAGCTAAACATTAGTTACAGTTAAAAGGTAGTACTTTTACAGTTTCTCAGTACTCATGGCCTGGAACAGCTTTATGCAGTTTGGAGTTCAGTGAGAGGCAGCTGGACATGAGTTTACCAATCTTTGGTTACAGGCCTGCACTGTGGCGCTGTAGCTGACGGTAGCACAGGAGAGCAAATGTAACCTTCAGTTGAAGCCATGAACTTGGACTGGTTCTCTTAGCACAGTGCCTGTGAGGCACTCAAGAAAATGCAGCTGTATCTAATTTTGAACAGAGACAGAAATGGCTTTTAATGTTCAACCTCGAGAGATCTCAACTCTTGCCTTACTAATACTTGGCAGCAATCTTAATGCTTTAATATGACCCCATTCCTTGTCACTTTGCCTATAACGACAGAAAAGTATTTTCAATTAATTTATCTACCAGCTTACTCTCTTCTTTAATAGTTGCTGAGTTTGGTACCTACTTTTTCAGTGCTCTAAAAATATATCACCCTGTGGGAACTTCAGAGACATTCACGCTCCTTCCTGAATCCAGGGATTATGCTTTCTTAGACCCCCCATATGTTTCCACTACTGTTTGTAATCTCATAATACTTCATCCGAGGTAGAGTTAGCAGTCTCAGCACAATAAAAACAGGACCTGAAGTGGGTCATCCTCTCAGTAGATTTCCATAAATTCACAAATGGGTTTTTACAGCCTTTGCTCAGCTCTGCACGACCCAGAACTGACTGATTTACAGCTCAGTTGGGGAACACTGTGCAAGCAAAAACAACTATACTGTAAACACTATCTACAAGGCAAGGATCCTTCCTTCCGTTCCTCACATCTACACTTCTAAAATTGCTTGTTGTGAGTATAAGGGATAGAGCATTTATCTTCAATTATAAAGTTTACATTTGGGAATATCGCTTTCCAGAAGTCCCTTCCAAGTGTTAAGTTTTTATATTGTCCTTTGGGTTTCAGCTACCGCTCTGAAATACTCCATGGTTGCTATTTGGCCTCAGGAAAACCTAAATGTGTTGCCTCCTACTTACATTACTAAGTAACATTTTAAAGAACAGGAAATGGAAAGTAAAGATGTAACTAACAAATTAATGAAAGGATCCAACTTTGTACTACTAAATTGTAGTATTTCTTCTTTTTGCTGAACAGAGGAACTTTGCAAGTTTATTAGCTTAATTCTTCTATGAATTCATTTCCTTACCAGTGTTCAAAAGCTTCTAAAATCAATAATAGTTAAAAATCACACTGGATTCTCACTTACTGCAGGTATGGAAGCACAGCCTGTTTGTTGACTTTCAGAGGTCCTATGAAAACATTTCTGGCTCTTTCACAGAGATTACAGTACTACAAGTTATTACTGACTGTGCTGCCAACAGAGTCATTCCTTCAAAACGGAGTACTCTGTAAGGAACAGCGTTTATTTAGCAGCCTAATTAAAAAGTAAAAGGTTCCATTTCTAGGTGCTGCAAGTATTTCAATGCCACCACAATACATGCAATGTTACACAGCAAAGGCAAAGCCTCCATGTACCACATTCTGCAGGTAAACTAGAGCCCTGCTGCCCATCCTTGGGTTCTTTTAATGGATGAAACAGAAACCTCAGCTATCGACATTTTTGAACAACCTAGAGGAGTAGGAGCGACTGGGAATCTCAAAATCTCTGCTAGCTATTTATATCCTTGTGAACTGTAGCTGTGATCACAGGTTTGTAAGTACAGGATAACTCCAAAGTACTCAATCTATTATTGTGTTACCCTGATTTCTTCTTCTCTTTCTGTTAAACTAGACTTTTACCCACATTCAAGCTGCCTGCAGAAGTTACCCAAGTCTTTAACTGAGGAGCTTGCCTGTCAGTGATGAGTGAAGATAAAGCCTTGGACACCAGCACACTCTCTTGGCTTAGAGAGCACTCCCAACTTTGCACAGTATTTATTATGCTCTTGCCTGGGAAAGGCTCATGTTGCAGCCTGTTAATGACAAAAGTCAGCTTTGCAGGGGAACAGATGTGAGCTGTGGTGTTTGAGGGCAGGAAGCAGTGGTGGGGGACAGAAGCAGCAGCAGCATTAACAGTAGTGAAAGATTTACAGTCTCAGAGCTAACTTCAAGGAAAATAAAAGAAAAAAGAACCAGAAAAGCCTTTGCATGCCTCAGTCACAGCGGCATGATGCTAAAAATAAAATAAAATTAAATTATATTGAATTTAAAAAAAAGAGGGTTCCTCCTTCCCAAAACTTGATTTTGGCAATGTCTTACCATTCAACACTCTTCCAGTTATATATAGACAATAGCACATTTACTATCCACCCAGGAAACAAAGGTAACAGTTTCCAGACAATCAAACTCAGGTCAGGTAGTGAGGTGGCCCTTCATCAGGAACTGATAATCAGACACTTATGAGTTACATGTTTCACAGAAATAATAACTTTTAAATTTAAGGGCTGAGCGCAGGCAGGAGAAAAATTCCCCTGCAGAACACAGCAACAAACACACCTGCAGGGAAGGGACAGTGTTTTCTCACTTGTGGCTCTTAAAGTTCCTAAAATTATACTTGTAATTAAGATCAACAACAGATTTTAAGGACCTGTATTATCTGAGTATGTTGCAAACATGTAGGATGGGGATTTTTTTGCTATTCCTTGTTAAAAACAATATGACAAAGGGGTGTGGCTGTGGCTATGCCAGGAGCCAGTCTTGAACATCCAGCTATAGAATTGCCTGTCAGTATGCTGTCTGGATACTGACACTTTATTTTGGACAGATGTAGACTGAAGATGTATGAGTAAAACATGCAATGGGAACCTTGAACTAAATTGAGCCTGATAAGCAGACTCATAGAAGGTGCCTTTACTCTCCTGGACCTCTGTTTCCTGCAAGCTGAGGTGAGTGCCTTGAGAAAGGTACCAGGGGGCACTGCAGTGTTCTGTGGTTTTGATGAGACAGAGGACTAGAAAGGTCTCTTCCCATACTCATGACAGGCTTTTGTTCCAGGGGAAAGGAAAATCACATCAGAAAGCCAGAACTGTCAGGTGAACTTTCATATGGAACCACTTCCATTTGATGTTGGTTAACTTGGAGGGGGACAAAAAAAACCCAACCAGTCCATAAAACACCCCCATCCTCACCAAAAAAAAGAAGTTACCATGCAATACACATGAAGAATTTGTTTTGCAATGTTTAAACTATATCAGGCAGGCTTTCATAGTATATAAACCAGCCAACAAGTTATCCCAGTTGTGTAGGGCATGAATAGAGGGCCGGAAAGGGGACAGGGCAGGACTCAAGTCAGTTACTTGTTCCATCTCTCCTGGAGAGCATAAAGGAAATTCAATACTGAGAGGGTAGAAATGATGGAAGATGGGTGATGTGACCAGCTAAACATGGAAAAAAATGAATATAACAGGCAGCCACTTGTGTTGGAAAGTAATTCCATTAAATATGGTAGAAGAAAATGCATCCATTTGGCAAGGACTCATCTGGTTGCCATTAGAGGTTAGTTTAGAGAGTTAATAACTGTAAGCAAAATCATTCTTCACGGCATCCACAAATTACATTTTGCTCTGCTTGACTGACCACACATCAGAAACAAAGGATATGTAACAGCACAAATAGTATGTTTGATAGACTGTGATAATATTCACAAGGAAAGACTGATACCCATTTTTTTGTGTATTGATCTGTTTTGACTGAAGAACTTGTTTAATAGTCCCTGGCACTTAAGGAACATAGTGAGGAGAGCATCAGAGATGGAGTCTTAATCACACGGACACTTTCCAAGATGTACTGCAGAAGGTGCACTTTTTCTTTGTTGCATTTTATGCCAATTATAGCCCCCAAAGTCTGGTCAGAACTCTTCTCCAAGAGTGAGACATCATCACATTCAAAACATTTTTGCCTGTGTTGTTAATAATAGGCTGAGCTGTCCATTAAGGTACACATGCCAATATTTTAAAGTTATTTTTGACACTGTAATTTTGAAGGGAAGAAGGGAGGGGAATTAATAAAAATGTATTTTGTCCTCTAAAAGCCAAACCCAGTACCTCTCATTATGTTGCAGACTCTCCCTTTACATAGCAATTACAACATGCTCTTGACAAGCAGAAAACCCTCTTATTTCTATCAAATGGGATTCATGTTTAAATTGATAGTTTCTCTACTAATGAAGGACATTCAAATCTCTGAATTGTGCCTTTAACTACTTATTAATAGCACTGCTAACAGAATACTTTTACTGAAATAATATGACTGCCAGATGGACGCTAAAATGCTGATGATCTACAACAAAAACGAAGTCAGAGGAAGATAAATTGCTATGCAATATCAGATCCCATTTAATAATCCATCTCATCTCTAGACAGAAGACTACATATTTCAGAGGAAGAAGTAAGAAGGCCTATGTATGAAAATGAGGAAGAGCTGCTTCCAGTATTGCTGGTAATTTAATAACTGAAATAGGCATAATTTCATGTTTTCTAAAAAATATGTAAAGTACCTTAGTCTACAGTATCACTGTGATCTTCCTGTAAGGGAATGGTCGAGTACAAGAAGATTTGAGGCAACAAGTTCCCAACGGATTGCATGCCCTTATATGTCTAAATTTAGTTCTTAAATCTAGTTGACTTCCAGACTCATTGGCTGAACTGTCTATTCAACATGGTGAGAAGAGGCAGCTATACTTTTTTTCCTTACTGTTTGGTATGATAAGAAGAATAACATGTCCAATTTCATCCATTTTTATGCAGCAGCGAAAAAGTCACTCTTTAAAAATGTTCTCTTCTTTTCTGTCTTGATAAGTGAAATTAATAATTGTGGAAGATAATTGTTCCAGGTCTCCTCTTCCTCCAGTCCCAATATTGTTTATCCACCTTCTTTTTCTCCATTGCATCACAGTGTCCAACTGCCTTTCCAGCAGCGGTTCTTCCTCTGGTGATACATACCATTAGCTTGGATGCAATACCTTATTGGAAAGTTAAATTTCCCATCCAGGAAAACCACACTATTATATTGCAATGGACAGTATTGCCCACTTGAAGCATTTTAAGTATGTATATTCCCTCATCCTGCCTCCATGGAGGGCTCAGGAGCAGAAACCATTCTTGAGGTTCTCACCAGCCACTTGGTGATCCAAAATTGGTTAAAGTTCATACAATAAATCAGAGAAGCCCCTCATGTTACTTAAGGCTATGCTGACTTTAATCTCCCATTGTCTCTATTCACTCCCAAAAGTGACAGCGAAGCTCCAGCTTGCTCTTCCTAACAATCCTACTCCACAGGCTGCTACAGGCACCCTGCCTCCCCGCTGGTTCCAGCTCTTTCTTCTGAGCCCACATCACTGACTTTTGAGGACAACATTTGATGACGCAGCTGAGAGAGCTGCAATTGCTCAAGATTAGCAGTACGCAGGCACTGTACACAGATGGGTGCCTACTCATTTAATAAATCTTTCCCTCTCAGCTCTATAACATCTTTTCATGTCATCTGCCATGAAAACAAAGCAGTTAATGCCATTTCTCTTTTCATTTGGTAGGACAGTAGTGAGAGGAGAAAGAAGGCATAAAGCTGTCATTTCCTTCTTTCTTATTCCTTTCCCTAACACCAAACAGGAGCACTGGCTACAACACTGTACCAGAGATGTGGAGGGAATTAGCACAAAATATGAGGGGGGCAATGTCTCAAGCACTATAATAAGGAAGACTTTCAACTCAAGGCACACATCAGACGGGAAAAAAAAAAAAAAAACCAAAAACAAACAAACCAATCCCTAAATTATAAAACAATTTATCCTTCTATACACAAAAAATAGTTTGGTTGCAAAAAATTTCATCTGCCCCAACAAATCTGGCTGATACTCTCAAATAAGAATAATGGTTGGAGTGATGTAGTTACAAATTGCTCAGAAATTTGGACAAAAATCAAACTCATCAAATTCCCAAACAATGCTTCTCAGATAACCCTGTAGAAAATCTTCAGGAAAACAATTCAGAAATGTTGTGAATTATGCTCTATCAGTTCAAAATGCGTGCCCAGTTTTTTCATTTTTTCTGCCTCAGCAAGCTTTACTATTATTCACCACAGCTGAAGTTATTGCCTTTCTGGCAGAAGTGGAGGGCTGCAGATTAGTAACTCTCAGACATAATCACAGCCTTCCAGTATGTTATCTCCAGCTTCTGCCCTACTCTGTCCCTGTCACCCTGTTCCATCCACCCACCCCACCCCAAAAAAGCCCAGAACTCCAGTCACTTCTGCACTCCTTCAAGAATTTTTACATGCAGTTAATTAATTTTCACTATATGAAAATTAAGTATCCGGCCTTGTGAAGATCCTGGTGTCAATCCTTTGGTTTGTGTTACCCTTCACAGACACTGCACATACTCATCTTCCAATGTCACATAAAGTGAGCGTGCTCAGTATTTTATACTATTAAATGGTTGCAGTTCTTTGACCTCACTGGCTTTCTACACACAAAAATCCTGGGCCTCATTTTACATCCAAAACCACCTCAGCAGCCATATGATGCTCCATTCATCTGCTACATGAAGTGAAACTGCTATATGGCCTATTGTCAGGTTACAGAAGTAAGTTACAGAAAATTTATTTGAGACCACTACGATACTTAAGCATCATGCAAAAACACATTAATTTCACATCGATTACTTTGAGAGGAAATTTTCATGCACTGCTTAGAGTTGGGTTTTTTCTGACAGCCAGTCTTGCAGGAAGGGAGGTTAATATTTCCATTCTGGAAGGAACTACAAACAGTGTCCCATATACTGGCTATAGCGGATTGAAAGGAACAGAAAAGTACCTCAAATATCACTAAACAGCCCAGGGTGCAAAGTCCCTACAGATACCAGTATAGGCCACTTCATTTGGGATCAATATCTCTGTGAAGCTGGAGTTCCTCTAGCTGATGAGTTTCATTCTGATCCATAATAGCAGAGAAATCTTTGCTTCAGGCAGAAATAAACCAGGTACAAGGTTACAAGAGAAATAAGCTGAAATCCAGACCACACGTATAACAACTTTTTAATACTTTGACTTTCCTAGTTAGGAACCTGAAGGAACCTGCCATGTGTTAGCTCAGAGAATTCAGCTTATTCAGTAACACCTTCAAAATGTCAACCCTAAAGAAACACATTTTCTGGCTTCATTTTCATAAGTTTACTGTCCTTGCTCCATTTGCACCGAAATGTGGGAGGAAGCATTCACAGCTTTTCCAAAAGGTCACTGACTTGACAATCAAAGCATTTCCTTGCCTATTTCACCTCCTTGGCAGCAAGTCCCAAATTTTGCACCTTTAACTGGCTCTTACCTCTCACGATAATAAGGGTTCAAAATGGGTGCTGTGTTATGTGAAATACTGCAAAATCATATACACAAAATTCTACTGTTTGCATTGTTTTCTAATCACATTTGTTATTTTATGGGTTTTCTATAGAGACTAACATACACAACACATTTAGAGTGCAGCTGAAAGATTGTTAGGATCAAGCAGCTCACTCCTACCATTAGACGTGTATCCTTGCCAGCACTGTCAGCAGGTCCTTGATTAAAGTATACAACTGACATAATGTGTAGATATCATTTTAACATTTAACTTATAAATGTCAAATCAAACACACACCTTGATGTTTGATAAGCAAGTTACTTTGCTTAAGATGTTTTTCCTTGGCTGTACTCAGCAAGGAGACTACTGTTACATCCCTTTTCTTCAGAGACATGTAATCCTGGCTGTGAAATTTATCAGATGAGATTTTCAGTCTCCCTTTGATGGCACTTATTCTTCTATGTTTCAGGTCATTGATGATGACAAGCAGATATTTACAGAACATAAGTTTCTTCAACAAAGAGATGTCTAACACAAAAAGGGAAAGAAAACCATGAGGTGTGAAAATCAAAACTCAAATTAAATATGTTCTGCTTCCAAAACTTCATCTAAACTTTAATTTGGAAAGGATTCCTGGAGGTCTGTGGTCCAAATGTTGTGCAGCATGAAGACTGGACATTAGGAAAAAAATTCTTCACAGAAAGAGTGGTCAGTCACTGGAATGGGCTGCTCAGGGAGTTGGTGGAGTCACCATCCCTGACTGTATTTAAGAGTAGATTGGATGTGGTGCTGGAGGATATGGTATAGGGGAGAACTTTTAGAATAGAGCTGATGGTTGGACTCGATGATCCCAAGGGTCTCTTCCAACCTAAATGATTCTATGACTCTATGATTCTAAGNAGCAAGGTAGGTTTAGACTGGACATTAGGAAAAAAATTCTTCACAGAAAGAGTGGTCAGTCACTGGAATGGGCTGCTCAGGGAGTTGGTGGAGTCACCATCCCTGACTGTATTTAAGAGTAGATTGGATGTGGTGCTGGAGGATATGGTATAGGGGAGAACTTTTAGAATAGAGCTGATGGTTGGACTCGATGATCCCAAGGGTCTCTTCCAACCTAAATGATTCTATGACTCTATGATTCTAAGTTCATTTAGGTCAGCTCCTGACAGATCACAATCCAGGGTTATATTTGTATAGGCTGCTTTTTCTGTAATAAACAGAAATGTGTACAACTCTGCTCAAAATTTGAATCATCATGATTTTAAAAACTTTAATCATATAGTAGTTTTATGTTTGTTATTGTATAGCTATGTCATGTCTGCCAGAACCAAGAAGGATCAATCAGCAGATCATCAGCAAAAGCATGTAAGGTTTAGCATGTAAATGTTTAATTCTGTTCAACTTCTAATCTTCAGAACTTCAGGATATTCTGCTCAACTTCGCACCGTGCAGAAATGACTGCATACCCAGACAGTTTTGACAAATTTAGATAAACAGCTTGTTGTATTGTGAAAGTTATTTTAGTTCGTTTTGTTTTACAGTGCAAATCCATCTAACATTGCTGATTTTAGCAAGATTTTACAATGGTAAGTCAATGGCTGTCGTCATCATTCAGGACGCTGAATCACTAGTGCTCATGCAAGTAAATTTGTTTTAAAGTTCTTTAGAGCACTGACTTTTAAACAAAAAAGCAAGGCTTAACCCATAATCCATAAGTGAACTTTTTGCCTGGAGGAAAAGACAGTGAGCTTTCGCTTCACTTTCTCCATATTAGGAGAGGTGATTTGCACCTAAGGAACATCAAGGTTTTCCAGCCGCCCAGATCTACAAGTCCCAAGAGTAAAGGGGCTCAAGACACACCGATTTCGGCACCACAGGCACAGAAATTCAAAACCTGGCAGCTCCTAGAGTTGCCAGACTGTTGCAGAGTCACTAAATTTGATTTACTCACAGATTTCAAAGCCAAAAGAAACACAGCAGTCATCTTTACTCTTCCTATGCAGAATCAAGGCCCCAGACTTTTATTTAGCTGTTATTATGCCAAGTTGAATACTTCTTATTGAACTGAAAACGTTTTTTAAAAAGTCCAATTTTGAGCCCCGGAGCTGATATTTATATTCTGTTGGGACCCAAACCAGGGTTTTCTTTTACTTTTTAATTTATATCCTGGTAGAACTAGTTGGAATAGCATCCCTCTGCTAAGCTCTGTACAAATGTATAGCAAACATAACCTGGTGACAAGGAACCAATTGTTTAAGACAAGGAAGGGCAGGGGTGGGGGGAAAAGGAAGACAGGGAAGTTTGCAGATGAAAAGACAACACAGAGACTGATAGCCACATTCCAGCATCTTCTACCCTTACCATAAGAACTGTGTAAACATGTTCTAACCACAGAAAAATCCTGCTGCAAACAGCGTGTCCCAGACCACTCAGGAAACCAGTGACAGAGCACAGGATGTGTGAGTGGCATGGGAAGAAAACTGCCACCAAGATCAGGGCTCTTCAAGTAACTGCATAAATACCACAAGAACCCTCCTCTGTCCCAAAGTGTTCACACCCTGAAAAGGTAATTAACTTGAGAGCAAAGCAGGTATTTGTAACACCTCCTGACAGCCTTCGGCATTGCTAGGTTTGGCCTCCCTTTCCAGCTATGAGCAGAAATCACATACCAAAATCAGATCTGAGTAAACTGTAGCTTCGAATAACAGGTAGCAGAAAATTACCGACGTATACACATACCTTCCACACTCTTTTCTCTCTCCCATTTTTTTCCTTATCTGGCAAAACAGCTGACCAGTAACCAAACTTAGTCTGGGATGATTTATTACTTTTAGAAACAATATAAAATAAATTAAAACAAACAAACAAAAATCACAGTGATGGTAAATGCAACTTCTGTTAAATTCACATTTCAAGCAAATTGTCCTCCTGTCTCTGCTACCATATACTACATGAGATGAGGAAAAGACTAGGGAAGTCCTTGCTTTTCTGGGGAGCAGATCAGTAATACCTCCTCCCTGTGTGTTTTGTGACTGGAGTACAACCATTATTGCTAAAAATACACCAGGGAATTCCAAGGTACAATGGGCTCTTGCATGTTTTCCAGATTAGTAGTACTTTTCTGCTCAGCCGTATTAGCATCCACCTGGCAGTGTGAGCCAGGCAAGGAACTGTAGGTGGGATCCAGCTGGCAGAGCACAAGTACCTGTGCGCTGGCAGACAGAAAGCTAACTCTGAGAGACATTAAACGCACCGCTTGCTCTCCACTGATGAGATAAAGATGATAAGTTATTTACGTCAGGATGATGCATGCATTAAGAACTTACGACTAGATTCACACACTTCCCTCAGTCATAATGCTTCCATAGTGCTCCAAAAAAAGCAGTTATCTCACTGAGGAAGCCATGATAGCTTCCCACTCTCTCCTCAAAACTATATGGCGTTTAGCTTGGAGGCTTTTAAGCTTCGTTGACTTAGGTTAACCAATGTCCTGTGTACCATCTAGCTGGAGGACTCGACAGCTTTGCTCCTTCTTAATTTGTCCTATATACAAAAAGTGAGGGGTCAGGTTTCTGTTTAGCTTTCCTTTTCTCATCCCTTAAGATAGATATAATGAACATTTCAATTGAAAGCTGCTTCTGTTGAGAATTATTAGATGTTTCCTTAGAAAAGTGATGAGATTTTATGAATGTCATAAAATGTGTCATAACACATTTGTGGTGTTATTAATTTCACTTGATGGTTGCATATAACTTATTGGAAGCAAGTCAACAGTCTCCATCCAGAGCTGAAGAACTAGTATTCACATTAAAGAATAGATCAAAAGAAAGAAAGAAAGAAAGAAAGAAAGAAAGAAAGAAAGAAAGAAAGAAAGAAAGAAAGAAAGAAAGAAAGAAAGAAAGAAAGAAAGAAAGAAAGAAAGAAAGAAAGAAAGAAAGAAAGAAAGAAAGAAAGAAAGAAAGAAAGAAAGAAAGAAAAGGGGGGGAAATCACTGAGCAGAAGAAGAGACTGGCATTACTCATGTTTGTAGCACTATAATTTCACATGGAGCAACAAGTGACAATTTTGCTACAGGAATTAGGGCAGTACTATGAATAAATTGAGAATTCTTGTCTCCCTGCTGCGTCACACCCCTCCCACCTTTACAGAGATCCTGTTAAATTCAGGCTAGTGGATCAGAGGGAGTGAACTCATAAAAAGGTTATCATCACATCACAGGCTTTTCTTCAGGGCTCAGAGTTGGTATTGCATGAGATCATATATGAATAAAAGCAAACTACCTAAAAGTCTTGCCAGCTGCCTCTCCCCTCCCCCCAGTTACTTCAGACAAATCCATCTCCTTTTAATTACACAGCTAAGTACATGTAGAAATACAGATTATTCTCCATGTAAATACCCATCCAAAGTTCAGTCCCAATTAGATCACAGGACAAAAAAAAAACAAAAAACAGGCTGTAGGATTTGCTACTGGTAGGTCACAAAGTTCAAATCTGCTGGTGAAACTTCTGAGGTTTTTTACAGATGTGGGCTCAGGTGGGAACTCAAACAACCCCTCCTCAAGTTGTTGCATGAATGTTTTCTGGTACAGCCTATCGCAGCCAGCGGGAGAGGAACTGTTTGCTTTGGCATGGCTGCAAGATGACTGGCACGATGGACAAGCAAGGCTGTTGGCAGTTTGTCTTAGTAAATAAAGACACAACCTGAATTAATAAGATTATATCTAACTAAAGGTCAGTGCAGGTTAAAATATGAGCCAATGCATTTTAGAATCGATTTAAATACTTGTTAACTCCCATGTAATACAGGGAAGTATTATGTGCCTTTATTGAGAGAGAGGCAGAGGTGAAAGAATGAATTCAAAGCAAGCTTGGGATAGAACTAGGGTCAAATCTCCCAATTTTTTAAGGTATTAAACAAGAGACAGGATCATCTGGCATTCCGCTTGAGGCTAAGCCTGCTCTGGGGGATGCCATCTGACTGGGTGGCTGGCTGGCTGGCTGCTCCAGAAAGCAGCAGTCCTACATCTCCTTTGCATCAACACTGGTGCTTATCTGGTCTTACTGGGAGCCAGCTCAGGCACCATGAGTCAGTGTTCGCCTGTGCTGGCCTGTGGGAAGTAATGGCAAGGTATAAGAAATGGGACTGCCCCGTTCAGCAGCAGGTAGCCATTACAGAGGCTTAAATGTAGTGCAAGAACTTACCCAAAGGAAAATGGCAGCTCCCTACCTCACAGGTATGTTGTAAAGAGGAACACAAAGACAAAGTACTCTGAGTCTGCAGTGAAGGCAGACTTCCTCTAATAATTCAGAAAGATCCTTCCCCAATGGGAAAGCTGAAGAAAACATCAAAGAGATTCAACTACTTACATTTTGGATTCAAATAATTGTCATCCAGAGCCTTTTGTGAATACATATACCAAGAAGAAGACCTAGAAGAATCTCTGCTGGGCTGCCAGAAAACTCACGGGTTTTCCAGAGCATTTCACCCTGCAGAGTCACCCACACAGCAAGGGGAAAGTAGTGTTTGGGGGTAAATAATGCAGCTTTCAACAGAAAGATCATCCAGCTTCTTCCTGAGCTGACTGTCTTACGAGGTGAAGCTCAGCTATGTAGGGAAAGGACTCCTACTGTTGCAGAAGTTAAGTAGTATATGTCTCCTATAATATTCCTTGAAAAGGAAGTCTGGATACATCTCAAGCTAAAAATTTTTCCTCTACACCATGAGGACACCAAAAGAAAGCCCAAGGCATTGCTTGCTGGAAAATATAAAACTTTGTTTCAGTTTTCTGAAGTTTTCAGTGGTTCAAAACCCTGATTCAACTTCACCACTGGTCCTTGATAGGGCAGTGCTCCGGTGCCTCCACTCATTGCACTGTACAATAGGCACCTTGAGTAATTCTGCAGGGTGGGACAGGGAGGTCAGCAGCAAGTGATACGGCAGTGTTTGCTCATAAACAGAAATTACTGAGATTAATATCACTAGAGCAGACTATGAAGAACTACTTGAAAGACTAATGAATTGAACGGCATAAGATTAAGTTTGCTGTAGATAAGAACATGAAGAGGTGCTTTTGGAGGAGCAATTTAAAATTACTCATACACATTGATTTCTAAACTGGTTGTAGTTCCTTAGAAAAGGTTTAAGCCTGATCCTCAGCAATTTAACAAAGACGTGTGCTCAATGTGTAGAAATGCAAATACAACACTGGTCTGTACTGAGAAGCAGATGAAAATACAGTAAAATATTACAAAGCCAATACACATATATGCTTTCCATGAGTATATGACCTCAACTTTACTCCAGAATTCAGGTTCCAAAAACAACCCTGTCTACTCCTGAAAATACAGAGTTGAAGGAAACAAACTGAAAAGAACTCTAGAAAGATGGTAAGAGATGAGAGGAGAAGGCTTCCACAGAAGTAGTCTTTAAAAGGATAGAATGTCAAATTAGTGTGAACTCTCTGGTAGCAGCAGAGTATAGGAACTTCAGGAAAGGGATGCTGGTGAAACACCTCCTTTTCTCCTCTCCAGAAATGTTCCATTTCCCATTGCGGGGTCTGTGGTGTGACAAGACCCTATGCAGTATTTTATAGGAGAAGAGATGGAAGAGTCTATAGTCCCAGACAGAGCTTTGCTTATTCTTTTATAATTTTTTGCAATTACATGCGATAGTTTGGGATGCAGAAGTTTGTCATACTGCAGCTGCCACTACTTTAAAGCTCAGTTCTTCAGATAGGACAGCCTTTAGAAGCTATTGGATTAGGCTGACTAACTCACTGTTCTGTCCCAAAAGCCAATATTTTGTCTTCCACAGCAACATGATTTATTTTTCTTCATTGTATGTGCTTTTGGTGTTTCTTCAACCTATTTTCATATTTCAAGGGTAGGCTTCCTTGCAGGGACTTATGCCAAAGTTTACAGTAACATAAACATATGTAGTTTCTCAAGGAGCTCGAGTTTTATCTATTGCGGAAAGGCACCCAACTTCAGAGGTAGAGAATTTCAAAGCTTTTTCTTCCCTAGAATACCTTTCAGAGAAATCTCTTGGAGACAATCCACCAAACACAAATATTCCTGGGCCACAGGCTGAAAATCACTGAGATAAAGAGGTAAAAGGAAGTTGAATAACATAGAAGAGCACAATTGAACCCAGTTAGCCATTCTCATAACGAGGGGAGAAAAGGGGGGAAGAGAGACAGCACATTTTAAACCAAACATTTAAATGCTCAATAAGCTTTCTATTGCAACATGTAATTAGCCTGCTGAACACATTCCCACAGGATATTGTTGTACTATATACCTTAGTGAATGCAACTGTAGGTATTCCGTGTTTTTAATGTACCCAAGGTAAACACTATTTTATGGCTTCTGGCGTGACAATAACCAGCTCTTACCTGTGTTTTAAGTGCCATTCTGTATCTCCCACCCACCACAGACACTGTGAAACTGGTTTCAGTGTGCAAGTTCTGCATTGGAGCATTTGACGTTAGCAGCTGCCAAATACGTGGTTTTGGGCTAGGGAAAGTGTTGCCAGTGTGGCAACTTGCACCTCCCCAAGATCTATTGAGCTCAAATGATCCCCTCCCTCTGTCCCTCCCTCCTTCAGGAGGGTGCCTATTGCCAGCACATGGTAAAACCAGTCAAAAATTATTCCCAAGCTGTTCAGATTTTGAACCTGTCTCCTTAAAAAAAGAAATGTATATCAATGAAGAGGTGTTATTAGCTGAGTGGTAATAACAGGTGGGAAGAGAACAGGAACTGTTTCTTTCTTGTCTTTCATTTAAGTGCTTCTATTTTTAAAGAGACTGGCCAGCTTGGCTTTTCCTTTATTTAGCCACAAAGGGAGTTGGTTCAAGATCTGTCAGCATGACAGGTCTTGCCTCCATTTATCCCGGAGATATTACCTTTCAAGTATTCTTTTAACAGAGAACAAATATTTTGAAGTTCAGGAGTATGTGTGCTCTTTAAACTCTATTTTTCTGATTTCTAATAGCTGCCTTGTTAGCAGGGAAGGTTGTTAGACAGTGTTCAGCACCCTGTCTCTGATCCCCAACGCACAAAGCCAGGGGCCAGTCCAACTACTGCGTACAGGAAGAGGAGTATTTCAATTTATATAGTGCCTTAATGAAACCAAACCAAACAACCAACCAAATGAACAAGCAATAAAAAACCCAGAACCCACACATGCCCGCACAGACACACACACGACGGCAGCAGCTTATTTCACAACAGGAAAAAGGCAGGGAAGGCCAGCTTAATATCGGTCGATTTTAAATTGAAAGAGGTTCACCATTATTCAGGCTCTCGGGAAAGGCAATCACCAGCACTTAGCAAGTGCTGTGCCTTTCTCCACACATCCCAAACCACCCTAGGGTACAACAGTGTGCAATTCAACACGTACACATGGGTTCTACGCCCTCTCCAGAGGCACTTGGCACTGGCTATGGCCAAAAAGAGGGTATCGGACTGCAGCATTAATACCAGATAAAAAACTACTCCAATACATATTTTAAACAGACAAAAAAAAAAAAAAAGGAAAAAGGAAAAAAAGGCAAACTCACCATTCTGGAAACTAAGAGTTTTCTCCTACATCCAAATTATGTTGTTGCTCAAGACATCAGCGCTGTTGGAGGAGCACTTATTCTTGCTCCAGCTTTGAAAAAATCTGCAGCGTGCACAGGGCTTGGGTAGGTGCTGGGAGCACACCTGGTGAGACTCCCTCTTCGGGGCGCTGAGCGATGCCTACTGGAATGTGCAGTCCAGCAGGTAACTCGCACCCCTTGTTCCAACAGACGGGAGGGAGCGGCGAAACTACATTACCCAGAATTGCCTTCAGCCGGTTTATGATTACACCTGAAACCAGGAGAGGTGGTGTGGGAGTTTCACCTCAGGGAGGAGAGATAGGCACGCACCGGGAAGAAGAAGGAAGCACGTGCTCCTCGTGAGCTGCTGGAAGAGAATTAGGGCTTTCTGCTTTCGCCCACCATGTTGCAAAAAATAGTGAACTTGCTGGGAGGTGAACAAGGGATGACCTTCTGATAAAAGTCAAGGTTAGAAATGATTAGATTTACCAGCAATGAATACAGTGACCAAAAGTGCTTGAACCTGTATGACCGGTTTGGGCATCTCTGTGCATGTGAAAGAATCAGACAACTGGGTATGAGGAAGCAAGTGAAGGAGGGGTGGCAATGGACTGAGAAGACATCTACAGAGGAGAGAAAGCTGAGACATTTGTGAGGATGGGGGTAAAGAGTTCCTTTTCAGCTCCATGAGCTCGAGGTAATAGCAAGTTTTCACAGACATCGTATTGCAGTTGTTTTTCTCAGTGATTTCAGCATTTTGCAGGATAAGGTTGATAAAGATTAGAGGGACAAAGATTATAGCCACAGAGAGATAAGATAAATGGTCTTTGCACCAGGAATGTCACAGGGAGTTGGAGAGGAGATGATTTGCTTGTCCTGTTGTTATTTGCTGCCCACGTTTTTTGTGGCACTTAGGACTCACAGCTGAAACTCCTGTGATGAAAAGAGGCTGCATGGGCTTTTTAATCCTGTCTCTAACAAGCTGAAGTATAAATCAAACAGGCTAAAAAATATTAAGAAAGGCCTAATCCAGGTTGTTTGGGAGGAAGATAGTTCCAATATTGTTGGGCAACTTCCCCCAGATAAGATGCTTGCCAAAATTAGTGGGCTTGTTCAACCAGGACTTGTAGCAAAGTGGGGTGAAATTCAGAAAATAGTTTCATCTGGAAAAAAATGAAGTTGAAATGGTGCCATCACCATTTAAACATTTCAATGGTGAATCAATTGCAGCATAATTCATTTCCTTCAGAAAACTCAACATTTTCCCTCCCCACACCCAAAATCCAGAAAAGAACCTTTCCCACCTGACCTTATGAGATTTTGGGGTGGAAATCTCTTCTACTTTCTGTAATAAAGTATGTAATTGACAGTGACAAAAATTAAAAAAGAGGTGCCCCAACTCCAAATCCTTTAACCAACTAGATGTATTGTTGAGAGAGCTCTTTCTGCTCCTTCTACCACCCCGGAACCAGATCTGACCAGTCAATTTCCATTTCCAGACCCTGCTGAAACTCATACTGTGCAACAACTTTTTCTTTGAACATCATTTGATGAGACACTGTGGTTTTGTGCAGTTTGACTCATTTTCAAGGCCAAGTCTTCCAGAAAGCAGATTTAGACTGTTAGGTCTTAGGAATGTTAAGTATTATGTGGACAGTTAATAAGCAAATTCATGTGCTTAATTAACTGGACTGTTTGGGTATGGAGGACATCCACATGCTGTACACACAGACAAAAAGCAATAGCAGATGTTTGCAGGCTCACTTGGCAATATATTTTTTCTCTTTTTTCATTTTTTGTTTTGCTAAACTCAATCTGTTTCTCAGATATATTTCTGTCATTGAAATCAATGGAATTTGGGAAGGAAATTTTGGGGCAGAAGCAGGACCTAGGAGGTTAATTCTGAGATAGGAAGTTTGGAAGCTGAGAACACACATCTTTAGAAAGCCCTGGATGAAAGCTGGATGTGATGAGTTGGTCAGTGTGGACACAGGGGCTGGTGTAGCCAGAGCAGGCGAGCTGGGCAATGAGGGCTGCCGACGCAAGGGCACAAGCAACATCACAGGATACTTACCTCACTTTGGGAGTGGGTGAATGCCACCAAGCCACATCCTTTGGCTTTTGCAACCTTACTGGTAGTGGTGGCAGGATCCTGGAAGCTTGGGAGCGTAAACAGTCACTGTCTGGCTTGCCATAACATAACATATATGGGAAGTGGTGGCCAAGACCTCACTTTTCATTTGGTTAAAGTATGTGCTTTCTGCTTCACTGATTTTTTCTTTTTTGTTTGTTTATTTAAACAACTACATATTTTGATGGCTAAACCTAGCAATGATTGCGAAGTTGAAGGGCTTGCTTTGGTTCTCTCTGTAAACACATTTTATTGCCTCTAACAGATTGGGCAGTTGGGACAGAAAGCAGTATATCTTTTTGGACCTGATCTCATTTCTGCTGCAATCTCATCAGAAAAATTATAAACACCAGGGTTCCATTGTTGCCATCCTGTTTGTTATGGTCATTACTAAAGCTCATTAGACAACAAATATGAACCTCCTGACCATCAAACCATTAGAAGAGGGGTACCATAAACTCTAGGCTATGTGACAGTTACCTGTACAATGATTTCCAGTGAAAATTAGCTGTGGCCATGATTTATGCATGCATGTGTGAGAGGAAACAAGGGTAGAACATCAGACAATTCTGGATAAAAAGAAGCCACTCAGACATGGTCAAACATTTTTCTTTTTTTCCCTCTCATCCCTTTCCACCAGTGGAAGAAATATTTCCACAGCAGACAATATTTTAGCCAAAGATGTTTACATGTGAGGTAGCAGCTTGAGTTTATCTCCCAATGAAGTAGCATTTAATAACTAAGAGATGTGCGGCAGTGAAAATTCAGCTTCTGCCAAGTCTATCCTAGAAAATGTTTAATGGTATAGTTATGCTGGCACAAGTGGGTTTGGCTTTTTTTACTGATTCCAGAACCCTGAGTATAATCTATACCAGCAAAAGCACTTCTTCTGCCAATTCTGTGTCCACGTTAGGGCTGTTGCCAGTATCAAACCTCGCCAAAAATCACATTCCTAAGGGACATTACTTATGCTAACAAAAGTTTCTAATACAAAGCAGGCTTTAGAAACACTAATGAATACTCCACCCAGGCAGGCAAAAACACCTTGCCTGATAAATAGACAACCAAAGCAATCAGAAAGTTCTACCTGGTTTCTGAAGGGCAGGATACAGTTTGGGCAACATTATGCATCAGAAAAACAGCTCTCAAAGCATGCTGTATCCTCAGTGGGGCTACCTTTTACTCTTCAGTCAAGGTGAAGAATTAGCTTAAAAACCCATATCTGCAGCATCACATTTTCATGAACACAGAGCACTTGTGGCAACGGTACCACAGTATGGGACACTACAGCCAAAGTCTGCAGCAAAAAATATGGACTGAAACCGCTGAAGGCAATAGACCAAACTGAAAAAACACTGAGGAGCACGGAAGTTAGTAAGAAAAATGTTATACTGAGCAGCCGAGGCTACATCTGTATTTACTGTATCTGCATTTACTGTATCTGCTTGCACTCTGAAAAAATATAAATAAATGGAAACAGTCCTCTACGGTGAGCTGGACTAAGAACTGAAATTTGTTTGTTTGGTTGTGTTTTTTCTTTAAAAGAACACCCAGGAAGTCCCAGTGAAATCATAGTTGTTCTTATTTGCATATATCAACGACTCCAGGAAAATTGCTGGTTTCCTCCAGTGTTTATATTAGTGAAAGAATGAGTATACCATGCCCTTATGCTGATAGAATATTAAACTATTTTTTAAAGATATTTTTTTCTCCTAATGAGGAGAAAAAAAATTAAAAAGGCTCATTCAAACAGAACATTAATATAAATAAGTAGCTGGCAAATTGGACTGAAGAATAGCAGGGCAGGAACTTTCCTGAGTGGCCAGCATATGGTTACCAAAAGAAACTTGGAGGAAGAGCTCTGAAAACAGCAGAGAAAAATCATTTTCTGTCTTGAAATAGTAAGTGGGCTGGAAATTGCGCCCTCGGGAAGGACCCACAAGATGGTTTTTGTCCCATGAAAATATTTGCATTTCCTTTCTGTAAGTAAAGCTGTTTAGCTTGGTTAGTTGCTAGATTACTTTATGCAAAGTGTTTTCGTTAAACAAACAATTTCTTTTTGTTTTTACACTGTTTTTACTCTGTTGCTTGTAAAACCCTCTCTCCCACAGCAGAATCCACTACACGCTGCGGGGAAGGTTCACTTCCTCCATTCCCACAGAGAAAAGGCACCAGGTGACCTTAAAAGAAAGAAAACATCTGTGGTTTTTGCATGTAAACCTAGCACCTTGGTCGATAAGAGACAGGCAAAGACCTCTGTGGCTCAAGGAGTGTTTTGAAGAGCCCTGTCCTGGAGAAGTGGTGCCTTCAGATTTGAGGCAGAAGCAGCAGTAGATAACAGGGCCACATAGCACTTATTCCTCTAGCATAAGGCTGGACAAAAGAATGGCATCTTTCAAGTTAAGGAAACCCTGGTTTTGCCCCAGTTCCTCATTAAATCCTGCAGGTTCATTAAGATGGATCACCAAGGAAGATGTGTCATGTAACAGTAAAAAAACCCCAAAATCTGCAGGTGGCAGTGACAAGGCAAAAGAACATGATGCATGCCAAAAAGTCCCTGTCTTAAAGAGCAATGAGCAGCAGGGCTAGAAAAGTACTGTTCCACCTCAGGTTTTCTTATACTGTGTTTATAGAAATGATTAGCGCACTGTGCTCAGCCACATTTGGGTAGAAAATAACTGATTACTAGCAATGAAGTGAAAAAGATTCTTTTTTCCTTGCTGTTTTTAGCTGGGTTTCAGCTAGAAACAAGGTCTAGTCCATCATTCTGTGTATGTCTATGACTCCAACTCATCCTACTCACCACTCCTTTGTGACTCCATTAGACTGGAGTNGTAGGGCTGATGGTTGGACTTGATGATCCCAGGGGTCTCTTCCAACCTAAATGATTCTATGATTCTATGACTGCTCAGCTCAACGAAGAGACAGAAATCTCTAATTTGGTAGAATGCTGCAAGTCTCGTGGAAAAACTCATCTGAGTTAAAAGAGAAAGTTGAAAATCCTTGTAGAGGAAAGGTTACTATATTATTAGAGCACAGAGAATCACACAGAAAACCACAAATGAAAGAGCGACCACTAAGAAAGCACAAAACCCAGAGAATCCATTTTTAACAGTTAAAAATGCAGTTCTAAATGCAAATTCATTATCAATTCAGCTCCAGAAGCTCCTCTTGCCCAGGAGAGTACATCATTATTATTATTGTTGTTGTTGTTGTTGTTGTGTTGGGGGTTTTGTTGTTATTATTATGGCTAGTCAATGCCCATACAAGGAAAAAAAAAGGTATTTATGAGCATTTATACAACACAGACATAAAGAATCGGGATCTGATCTCACTGTAGATCCCAGACAGCTCTGCTGAATTAAGTAGTAGGTGGCTAGCCTTGACCATACAGGTTGTCAACATGGACCAGTTTTTCAGCAATGAGTATGTTAAGAACTTGAAAGTCTGGCCACGGGTGCCTCACTGGGAGTCAGGAGATACCAGATGCTTTTGAAAGCCTTTGTTTGGGTGCCTATAGGGAAAGTAGGTGCTTCTGAAAATCATATTTGAGCTACCAAGATAAACTGGTACTTTAAAGCTGATATGAAGTATTTATTAGCTGTGGTTTCTTCCTTTTATTTCAGATTGATAAAAGTGCAACTTCAGAAAGGCTCAAACACATTATTTTTTTTTCTGTTAAACCTTCTTAACAACTTGAATAATTATTTGCTAAGCATTAGTTACAGGATAATTATAACTTTTTACCTATAAACGAACTGTTTGTCCCTTTAGCACAGATTATACCTCCACTAATCCAGGAGCTAATGGATTAAAGCTCTGAAAAGGAAGGGGCCACAAATTCAGTGTTTTCTTCATTGTAAAATGAAGGGTTGTTTTGGGTTTTTTATCCTCCAGTTGAGATGATTTCCTCAGTCTAGTAGAAAACATTTAAGCTATTTTAAGTTTAGTCCGTATTTAATGATAAACCCAAAGGTAACTTAAAGTAGCTAAATAGCAAGTCAGCAGTGAAACTGTGGATGGAGCTAAAGGATGATTTCTAGTCAGCAATCACCTGGCATCCTTGAATCACAGCATGTAGCTGCTCCCTATGACGTTTCCTTGAAATATGATCTATTACCATATGACACTGTACTTCCACAATAACTGAAGCAATAGTCTGGGTCTACTACATTTTTGACCTGTCATACCCAGTAGTTCATGTCTAATACCCTAAGTATTCATTAGTCACATATTTAGTGGTATGACGATAAAGAAGTGTAAAGATTTCCTTTCAAATGTTGCATACAGCTAGAAATTGGAGTCAGGGTTTGGACAATGTCTGGAGCTTGAGAAAACATTATCTGTAAAACTGTTGCAGAATTGTATGAGATCCGGACTGATCAGGTTTTATACATTAATTACTTACACATAATTTTTGTAGATTAAAAATGTACAGGCTTTAGTTGCATTTTTCATCTTTTGATCATAATTGTTTTATAGCAACTTTAATCACCTAAACTCTACTGTGCCTTTGTCACAGGTTTGACATGCAGAGCTGTGGGTCTGAACTCTCACTTTCTGTGTACTCATTACCTGGAAAAGGCACTCTGTTTCCCATCATCTGGTACATTAAGCAAGGGAAAAATCTTATAACAATGCAAAGAAAAAAAAACCCCCATACCACTGATAAAGTAACTGTTCAAATATATAATCTCTCAGGTGTCCAACTAGATTTCTGAGTCAGCAAAACATCAGTTATTCTTGTTGTTGATGTAATTCAGATGCACATTTATCTGTGTATTTTGGTGTTTTGCTCTTTAGGAACATCATACTTTCATTGCATATGTATATGCTTCTCTCTGAGCTGGAATCTTGGCTCTGGAATACGTTTCTCAGCTCCACAAACACCTGTTACTAACCAGACATTGTCAACATCCTGCTGACACTGTCTCACCTTTCAATAACTGAAACTTAATTCTCCAAAAGCTCTACAAACATCCACCTGGTCTGCAAAACACTTTTTCTGAAATAGAATTTTTTTCCTTATGACAGGAAAATTCTGGTGTGCTATGAACACACCACAATTCCTCCTAATGCAGGTGAAATTTCTGGTGCGCTATGGACACACCACACTTCCTCCTAATGCAGGGTGACCCCACTCCTATCAAAAAGGCTTGTCATCATTATCATCTGTGCAAGGGAAAAACAGGATCCGCCTTTAATTCCCAAGTGACCTCACATGGCTAAGGTGAAGCACACATAACAGGTTGCCCAGGGAGGTGGTTGAGGCCCCCTCTCTGGAGATGTTCAAGGTGAGGCTTGAGGACACCCTGGGCAACCTGGTCTATTTGGGGGTGTCCCTGCTGACTTGCAGGGAGGTCAGACTAGATGACCCTAGAGGCCCCTTCCGGACTGGACCATTCTATGATAATGGCCCTAAGACCTTCCTGGACAGTGTTTAATGTTGCCTACCAAAAGGGAAGATCATTTTGGGCTGCCTTAGGAGCAGCAGGGCTGGAACCCAAGAGCATTTCAGCCAAAAAAAACACTCCCAGACCTGGCCAACTCCGGGAATAGCTGCTGTCACCTCTGGGCCCATGGTACTTAAAAGAGATCCTCTAATTCGGTCATACCACCAATTGCCTCCGATTACCATAATGGCTGTAATTAATGCCTATGCTGCCAGAGCAGTGTGTGCTTGTACAGCAGCCCTCCACCCACTGCCGGCACCCCTGGCCATGCCCCGCAGCATACGAGGCAGCAGCAGCTGAGCACTCCCTGCATGTCCTGACAGTTTTCTGCATCAAGGCTGCTAATATGGGAATAATAGTAAAGCAAGAAGACAATATTCTGACCTCATCTGCTGCTAATATCATGCTTCTCTTTGTTTTACATTGTCTTTTTTTTAAGGCTTTCAAAGGTTCTGACTAACAATTATTTGCCAGCTTAGAGAAAACCTGCAAGGTGTAATAAATAGTATGATTTAAGTACAGCATATGCTGAGAATGCAGTTATAAAAAAAAAAGAAATAATGCCAGATCTCCAGCTGCTATTAATCAGAAGAACTCTGCTGAAGTGAAGGATGTAATTCCAGTTTACATCTGAGGATCTCATCCTTACATTCACCACCAGAGCTGTTAAACGTGGAACATCGCTCTGGCACACTAGGTCCCTGTTAGCTGAAAGCTGCAGAAATAGAAGCATATTTAGTTTCAAGGCCTTTACAGGACTTGTTCTGGAAGGCAGGTTCCTGCAATGCACCGAATATTTTCAGTGCTGACTGACTCAAGGGAGTGCTCACTCGGAAATCTTGCAAGGTTCGTTCCTGTCATCTTCATTTTGAATGTAATGATTTGTCTTTGTTGACACCTTCAAGAGCAGGATAAGATCAAATGATGAACTGCTTTAAACTTCTTTAAATGACATGGGTGGTTTCAGGAAATATTTTCCAGCAAAATAATGCAGCCCGTGCTTTAACCTGGCATCTTCCAGCTTCTCTTTGCCTTTTAAAACTAATGCAGTGAGGAAGCTGTGATTATTGAGGGGTGGTGAAATTGCAGTCCTGCACCAAAGCCAATTGTGGTGTTAGCAGCTGCGACTCTGCTGACTTTGGACAACTTTGAGTTTAGAGCAACAGCAACACTGCCCCATGGGTGGAAGTTCAAGTAGGAACTGCAAATAAAACGGGCTGTGAAGCCATCTTGAAATGTAAAGAAAAAGAGACAGCTGCATTCCAGTAAAGATGCACAATAAAGTCAATCGGTTTATGAAGTGAGATGGTTTTGAGTTACAGTTTGAATCCCAGAGGATACCCAAGGATCCCCTTTGCATCCATTTCTTGCTGAAGGCCAAGTTAAAAAACATATATAAATTGGACAGTGGTGCTGGCACAATTCAGTAAAACTTCTGCAAATGTAAAAACCACTTAAGAAGTGTTCATTAATGCTTGCTCATATAAAAACCTACATTTTTGCTTTCATGTTATTAGCTACTCTTTTCACTGGCTTAATTTACTGGCATTTTGGACTTCATATATAAAGAAATACTTTCTGGAATAGTGGCTTGTTATCTCACTTTATTAATAGTGGACAAATTTAGTCATAGTAAAATACTATTCATTAAAACATTAATCTTTTAAATATGAGGGAAAAGACCAACTTAACGAATCTGGAAAAAGTCCAGAGAGTGATCTTCCGGATGAGCATCTTGAAATGAATTCTTCAGCAACATCTGCAAGCTGTAAGTCATTGGTTTTTTTCCCCTCATAAACATGTAAAATCATATACAAGTTCAGTCATGATTGTTAAATTGTGGATCAAAGCCACAGTTCATTATAATGAAGGGAGTACTTAAATACGCCCACAAAGAGCATTCATTATCAGTGGCACCAGGCCTGTTGTTGCTGCCTTGGCTGCTTTTGACAACAGACAGTATTGGCGTCTGGTTGAACAAATATACATACTTCTGATCTGACTTTAACAATCTTGTGAGCTGACACTGTCTCCCAACATATATGACCTGTCAGATCTCATGGGAGGCTCCTTCACATGTCTGCTGTCTCCTGCTCCTCGGTAGCTTGGACCACATCTCCTGCGTTGGCCATGCAGTGCCTTCAATCTGGTTCCTTTTCTGCCGTTTATTTGCTGACCAAATTATTTGAATGCACCTGGAGCTCTCATTACAGAGTAGGGGAGTGTGCTGGGGGAATGTTAAAGATGATGAGAAGAAAAGTGGTAGCTAATAGTTGCCCCATATAGATGGACTTCTTCCAGGACAGGTTAAAATAGTGCTACTTCCACGCTAGCCCCTTTGACTCAAGTCTCAACCTTGCATCCCTCTTTCCATCATCCCTAATCTTCCTTATGCATTGAAGCAGATGAATCTTGAAAGGAAACATACCAATAAAGTTGGAAAAACAGTCAATCAACAATTAGAACCATTCATCCAAAGCATGCCTGCATGCATGTTTCTATTAAGGTTGACATCATTTTGAATTTCCAGATCTTATATAATTGTTGCCTCTTCTGTTCAAAGTTTGATTGAGTACTGGGCATTGGGAAATGTATTTATGAGCCAATGAAAAACTCATAAAATACTTTGATGAATTTGAGTGTCTCGTTTTATTTGTCAGTGACGCTTTCTTTGGATCTTTCCTCTTCCTTGGAATCTGAGGCACCTCCAAGAATTTCTAACATCACATCTTTTGGGTGGATTTGTCCTAGAATATAACCCTTGGCAAATCTTTCCTGCCAAAATGTCTGTGGCAGTTCAGAAATTACACCCTTCACAGCTTTCTAACCTTGTTTTTCTGCCAAGGATTCTGTAGCTAGAACTCTTCTAGCGTAACATATCAGGTGAGAGCTCCTCATGGCATACATCATCTGAAACTGTACCATGAAAAACCTCCTACTGCAGCCCCATTCTGCCATTTGAATTAAAAGTTGCTAATCTTTGCTTGATACGCTATTTCTAGATTTCAGCAATGTGAGTGGAGAGAAATAAGACTTGCCTTCACTTGCTGAAACTTGGGTTGGAAAGAAGGTCTATCCTCTCTGGAATATTTCCATGCGACTAGTGTGAGAAAGGGTGATTTTTAAAACTCACAATACTTTGCAATCAGTTCAAGCAATCATTTAAAATTCTTTCTTTGCACGCCTCCTAGTTTTCCTATTGCGCTATGTTCTAGTCAGCTCAGGAATGAAAGCCAGGGCTCCTCCACACGTGTGCTAGCCATTTGGTCAAATTCCTTGTGATGTCATCATAACAATTCCTTATTTGGCCCGAAAAATAACAGTTCATTTGTGTCATTCAAATGAAATCTGATAGTTTGGTAAGCAACTGCAGGGATATCCCGTGCAATAGGAATATGTTTCCAGCCTGAAGCCATGCCAAATGCCAAGCGTGGGCATTGTCATGAGCAAACAGAACCCTCACCAACGCTGCTTTGCTGCTTTCCATAGCACTGGAATCCTTGCAGAGGTTTCTGTGGCTGTTGTTGAGCCTCAGGACTGAGTACAGCATTGTAACTTTACCATTTCAACTACTTCTCCACACTGAGTCATCTTGAGGGCTCCATAAGAACCTTCTGCCATTATCCACATATGCCTGAATCAAGTCAGTCGCTTTTTCTTGCAAGTCGGAGGTTTCATCAACGATAACTGGACACTGTTTACAAGAAAGCATTGCGAAAATAGCCCTCACAGACTTAATATCCATGATTTCTGTTATGTCACTGAGTAACTGGAAATATGCAGTTGTTTTGACCTTTTTCCAGTTGCTGTAAAGTACCGGGATCACACAGGCTTGCAAAAAGCAGTTGAATCAAGTTGCACTCGGCTTCTGAGGGGCAGGCACGTCTTACTCAGTACAGTGATCTTGCGGTGCACATTTTTGGCATGAAAGATGATGAAAACAACTTAGAATTTACTTCTTCGTGGTTCTTTGAAGAATAACAGCTTGGATGTCTCAAACTTCTCTTCTGATTAGGGGACCTAGGCTAAGTAAATGCTTCTTCTGAGTAGTTTATCAGATGTTACTCACAATTAAAAACTGCACGACCACAGAACTGGAGAGCAGTGTCACAGACTTCAAAACAGAAACCCTGAAAATCTTCAAATTACAATGAGGGTTTCATTTCCCAAAGTTGCTCAGAAGGAAAGGCTTCAGTGGCCTCTGCTGAAATGTTTCAGCTGTTTTCCTGGCACTGTTTGTTCTTATTTCAGGTGCTGGTAAGTGTAGGCCCTTAATACACTGATAAAAAAGGTTCATTTTTTGGTAGAAATAAAATTCCATTTTTAAATAAAAGTTTTTAAAATATATTTCCTCTTCAGAGAAACATTACACTTTCTCATTATTTTGTTCAATCACTTCTTCTTACATTTTTTTAAAAATATGTAAGACACCTGACAAATTAAACTTTTTAGTTGAATTTGGGTTTACTTGTTAAGAGTTCTGTGTAAAGTAGTCTGAAATACAGCAGAATGATGAAGGGAAAGTTAGAATATTAGGTTCATACTTGTCCATGGAGGAGTTCCCTTTTCCTGCTTCTGAGATAACTGGTTGTAACCAGTTTGTTAAAATAGAAATTTAAAGGAATGAAAAATTTAAAAAATAATAAAAAAAAAAAAGATGAAGAAAACTTGTTAAAAACATTTCCAAAAAAAATGCTTTCATCTTAAAATATTTCTAATAGCAAAAAGTAATTAAGGTGAGGTTTTCAGTAAAAATATTTGATCTTTTCTTCTATTTAAGAATCACCCCAAAGTCACAAACACATTTTACAGGTTTTTTAATTATAGTCTAACCTCACCACAAGACCCACCTTTACCTCCATTCCTCATACAACGTCCCCAAATGACATAAGCCAAACTTTAACTAAGCATCAGCCTTGCTTTAACCGCCACTTGCCCTCACTTCGTATTCTCCTTTTGAAAAGCAGGAAACCAGGAAAAAAAAAGCTGTGTCTGGTAAAAGAAAAAAAAAAAAAATAAAATTATTTACTTTTAGAGATGCCCTGCCAAATGCTTCAGGTTCATTTTCGTGAGAAAGAGCAATATTACCAGAAATGAAATAGCTCTTTGTGGCTCTAAACATCAGCAAAATACTGATGAATCAGAGACAGAAAAGCACGCTGCCAAATCATAATTTCAACAGCATATTTTTTTTGCTTCTTTAACTGAATACTTTGTTAGAGATAAAGCCACACTATTTTATCAAATCAGACGACTGAGAAAAAGGTCACCATGAAGCAAAAGGAAATTAACTGTCCCTTCCTCATTCCATCACACAGAACACAGTGGCTCTGAAAGGTAAAAAGCCACATCTTGGGTTTTATCGGTCTATATAGAAAATACACTTGCATCCATGAAGTATGAAAGATATCTTTTTATCCCTGTCCTTTTCCTTCCCCTTCTTATTTCTTTTTAAAGGTTCCTTTATTCAGTCAGTGTTCACCATGAAGATCAGCAGAAGCCCACTTATAAAGGATCAGACATTATTCTGTCAGTTCAAAAGTCAATAAAGGTTTAGGCTTTTATTTTAAATATATGGACACCACTGCCATGTTTCTTAATAAGATAAATGGTCATTTCAGCATGCATAAGGACTTTGTATATACCTTGATAACTTTCTTAATATTATAATCTGTTGTTGTTGTAACATTTTCTATAAAGACCTCATGGCAGTTAGTCATTGAATTCAGAGTGGTACTGATCATTTTTATTGCTAATTTAACCTCTGGGGCATATAAGCCTTTAGTTATATATTTAACTTGAAATCTTTGTATTTAATTAAAGTGGCATATGTTTTTCTGATGTCAGATATTTAAACAAACAAATGTTTACAATTCAATTTCCAGAGTAACAGGCATTGCTTTAAAAAATCTACTCTATTCTGTAACAGATGTAATATGCAAAGTTGAACAAAAACTGCGATGAAGTGATTTTTATCCCCAACCCTTTACTTTCACATGATTTGAATCAAGAGATTATTGAATGTGATCCACATAGAAACATTTAAAATCAGAGTTAACAGACATCTTGAAAACAAAAAACGCTCTAACATCTTTTACAAACGTTTCCACTGACGAAACACCCATGAGTCATATTTTAAAGGCTTTGCAATAAAAAAGCATCTCTAACAGGGCTCTATTCCACATGCACACACAAAAATGGTTGGAAAGTCACATTACTTTGATAGTGGAATAATTCTATTCCAGAACATGTTCTTTTGCCAGCTTTTTTTTTTTTTTCTTCTATGGAAACAGCAGATCTTTCCCCATGAAATACAAGGCTAGAAACACAGTGTACTCAATCACCAGAAAAGCATGTGCATTTTTGTAGAGCCGCCTTGTAACAGGATAATACAATTAGAAATAAAAGCATATTTTGCTTTTATTTTTACTTCAGTCAATGAACTCACATTTTAAATGAAGAATTTATGCTTATCATTAGATGTAAAATTATATATTATTGGTTGGGAAAACAGAATTGAAAAAAGAAGTTCACAAAGCACTTTCCTAAACCAGAATTTTCAAAACATAATGAAGCTTTCTTCTTGCTTACATAAAATCCTTTAAAAGCATCCCTAATTAATGTACAGAAGACACAGAGTTGATCTATCACTGCCTTACGTATTCCAACTAGACACAAAATGAAGCAAGCAGATGTAAATCAGGCGTGTTTGTGCCTTGCAGCATTTGTTCCAGGAACAGAAGTTTTTAGGAGAGCAGCAGAGAGATACTGCATGCTACAATTGCTTGCAGGTGATGAACTTCAGAGTACTCAATGGGCCTGACATGTGGTCACCCTTGATAAACCGTATAATTTGTTATGCAGATCTTTACTACTGAGGTATTAGAAATGATGCCAACTGACAAGAGTCCAGAAAGTGAGGAAAATATTATATCCAAATATTTGCCCAGCATTCCTGGATGGGAAGCCTGCAGAGAGCAATCAGAGAGGCCTGGGGCAGATCCTCCAGCACAAGCAAAGTTTTATGGTTCAAGTGCAATCATTTTCAAAGAAATTATGTGGAGCGTTTTATCTGGGAGGGCAAAGCAGATGATCACAACAGTTCCTTCTACCTTTACAATCTATGAAAAAACAAAGGATCCCATAAATGCCAGAAGACTATTTGAGACAGAGATATGGCCAAGCCTGTGAAGGAGAGAATTTATAGAGCCAAGACTGGCTGAATATACTACAGCATCAAAGAGCAGGCCAGGGATGGTTTGTACACAGAACACTGTGCTAACACAGCCAAAGGGCTTGGGAGAAAATGCTAAAATAAATCAACTCTGGAATTTTTGATGGGAGGAAAGATGTAGAAAGGCTTGGTAGGGCCATCTGATAACTTTAACTGAGTGAGATGTATCAAAAAATGCTTGTTACGGGGGCTTCTCTTGACAACGCACTTTTCATGCAATAATTAACAGTAAGGCAGTTTTAAAAATATTTTTTTTGTTGGTTTAAAAAAGACCTGAGGAACTACTTTAATTCCCATTGGGGAATTCATACAAATACTTGAAGGCTGATTTATTTTTTTTTTGTATCAGTATCATGTTGAGCATAATTTATCACTAGCTCCCCTATAGTATCATTCTTTACCAAAACAGAGTGAATGGAGGTTTCGGCACAAGTCGTGACATCGCCATGGGCAAAGCAACGTGCTCTGGGGGCTTGCAGCAGCGCTGGCTGGCTGAAATAACCTCACCAGCTTCAGAAGCCAAGGATGACAAGAGCAGAGTCTCTGTTGCCATGGTACCCTCTTCCCATTAAATGGAAATGATCCCTGGGTTTCAGAAATGACGTCGCCCAATTATCCAACTGAAGCATCGCTAAACATCTTTAAGTTAGCAGAGTTCACACATCCTTTTGCTTCTTTTTTTTCAATTGACATCTTTGATGTTCAGACAGCACATGTTGTCTTAAGGGAGAAAGAAAAACTTTCTTCTTGTTCCAGAGCAGCTTTTCTGGGCTTTCTTTTTTTGTAATACTGACTGAAGAAAAAACTCAAGGGTTCATACTTGATTGTTGCCAGATACATTGCAAAAAGATGCTAGTGTTGTTCCAAAAGCTCTACAAATATTTTGGGGATACCTGTTTCAGATCTGCATCAGCTCCATTGTGGAATTATACTCCAGAAGAAACCCACAGAATAGATGGGGAGAATGAGGACACTTTTGGGGTTGCCTGAAATGCCCCTCGCTGGAGGAGCTGTCATAGGATCTCAAAGGAATTTGAGACCTGTTAATCCCCTTGGTCATCAGGATCTGGAAAAAAGTTGCCTCCCAGAACTGAAATCATGTAACTGTTGCCCAAAAATCATCTTAGCTGCAACCTTTCCTAAATGCTGAGCTCTTGATTTTGCGACATACATTTCCAATGTAGCAGGGAATAGTGGAGAAAAGTGGGCACACAGACCACCTCTCTATGGTTTTAATTAGGTGAAGAGAACACAATTCACATTTTTTTTGTGTTTTTGATGGGATATTTGCCAGGCCTCTGTGGAATTGGATTTGTAGCATCTTTTCCTTGCACTAATAAGTGCTGGGAAGAAATTACCCTTTCAGGCTGCAAGTAAATGCTAAGGAAAATAGTTAAGGTAGCTTTAATGCATGGTTGGTTCCTGGTAATCCAGTAACTTTGGGTGACTAAGGCTCTTGACTCCTGTTCAGAACAAGTGACTGCTATCGATCTTCCAAGCTTCTCATGAAAAACCTCATGGCACCAAAATTTGGCTTGTGTATCTATTTCAGTGTTCAGTATGCCCAGGTATTGGCCACAAGTGGTCCACAGTCCACTGCAGACCACAGTTCTGGAATCTGTGGTTATAATACTGGCTAAATTAAGCAGAACTGAAAAGATTTGGAATATATCATTCTTGGCATTAAAAAGAAAATGGTGTGATATTTTTATTAAAAAAAAAAAAAAAGTTTCCCTGTATGCCTTGTAGGAACAATTTGCCACTTTGAAATAGAAAGTATTGGTCTTGGGAGCTGATTGTAACAAAGGAAATGTTACATTAAAATCTCCCTTTTTTCAGCTTAATCAGTGCTCAGAAGCTGCTCCGTTTACAGGAAAATGATTCCACATCTAGCCTTCTTTTGCACTTTTCTGTCAGAGGTCTCTGTGCCAAAAAAAGGTCATGGAGGTCATGGTTGTCAGTCAGAGTTGCCACTGGTTTTAAAGGCAGATCTCACACTGAAGTATGATATGGTGTAGGGGAGAACTTGTAGAGTAGGGCAGATGGTTGGACTCGATGATCCCAGGGATCTCTTCCAACCTGAATGATTCTATGATTCTATGATGTTCCTGAGTGATCTGCTCTAGCTGTTCCTGCTCCGGCAGGGGGATTGGACTAGATGATCTTTCAGGGTCCCTTCCAATCCCTGATACTCTGTGATTCTGTGACTCCATGTTGTTGTCCTTAGTGTTTAACAATCAGACCAGGGATAAGATAAACTTGCTATAAAAACACTTTGCATAAGATTCTACTTTTTCTTTTCAAGACTGCTCAAAGGAGGAAATATACAAAAGAGGTTTTCAAAAATAAATTAAATTCCAGCTAACTTTTGTCATTGAGTTGCAAAGTGATGCAAAGCTGCTTGGCCTTGGAGAGGAGCTTTTGCTGCTCAAGCTTCTCAGGAAGGAGAGGAGGAGAGGCCATTCCCAGCTGCCTGGCTGGGTATTCTGCCTGCAACACCAGGGAAGGAGAAAAGTGCCTTATAATAATGAGAATACTTATAAGAAACAGTTTACAGTCATGACTACCTAATGTGGGTCTGCCAATGCAATGTATAATTCACAGAATGTCCTTCCAAAGCACAACCTAGGTGCAAAATGAAAGTGAAAGATGCCACCATCATTTCTACAACCAATACCTTCAGCTCAGCATGTTCAAAAGGGATAAAAACCTCTCACAGTATTTAAAGGGCCATGTTTTTTAACAAAATCATTAGTATGCAGTTGTACACCTAGAAAGATAATCTTGTATTATTATATTGGGAATTTTATTAGGTTAGAGCAGAATGAAAAGCAAATGCACTCTTCACCTGGTGAATTAATGTTTGCCATGCAGGTAATGTGGAGAATATCAAACACTCTGTTGTGTGACTTTTAGTTCTAGAAATAGTAACAACCATGAGATTACAGGCTCTCTGCTCATTAAGCTTTGTACTTTGGCCCAGCATTAGTATGTCAGATTCTCAAACAAGATGGAGAGAGTACAGAGGAGGGCAACGAAGCTGGTGAGAAGCCTGGAGAATAAGGCTTATGAGGATCGATTGAGGGAGTTGGGATTGTTTAGTTTGAGGAAGAGGAGGCTGAGGGGAGACCTCATCGCTCTCTACAACTGCTTGAAAGGGAATTGTAGAGAGGTTGGTGCTGGTCTCTTCTCACGGGCAATGAGCGAAAGAACAAGAGGGAATGGCTGCAAGCTGCAGCAGGGTAGGTTTAGGCTGGACATTAGGACAAAGTTTTTCACAGAGAGAGTGGTCAGTCAGTGGAATGGGCTGCCCAGGGAGGTGGTGGAGTCACCCTCCCTGACTGTGTTTAAGAGCAGATTAGATGTGGTGTTGAGGGATCTGGTGTAGGGGAGAACTTGTAGAGTAGGGCTGATGGTTGGACTTGATGATCCCAAGGGTCTCTTCCAACCTAAATGATTCTATGATTCTATGATTCTAAGATATGGGCTCATAAACTCCTTTTTATCTTTTTTCCATTTTGGGTAATGGACAGTTTTAATTTCTCTAACAGGTAGAGAAAAACAAAGGTAGCTAAAAATGGTGTCATTCTGGTTCTGAGAAGGAAACTTTGACAAATAAAAGGCTGGGGATATTTCTGTGTATTTCTCATGTACCGAGTCTCCTAGAAGAACGCACCGGATTTACACACCAAAATTTCATTTTGATGATGTCTATTCCCTGAAATAATACAACCTTCTGAATAGTTCATAAGATTATTGTAAAAGTCCTAGCGTTCTTTTATGTCTCAGCTTGTGCATTTGCAAAGCCTTGAACTCAGTTTTTGTGGTTGTTTTTTTTTCCCATTTAAATTTAAAAAAGAAAACATGCAAAGTCTGTTTTTTCTTTGTTGGGAACAGATTCAAAGCCATACATATGGAAAATGGTGGGTCTAAGACCTGAGGAAGCTTTGGGATGGGGATGCTTTGAAAAATTGGTCTTTAATCAAGTGAATTGTCAAATTCTCAGAAAGGGTTTATGAAAACTCTGGGTAGAGAACTCCGTTTATTCAGAGAAAGAGGTGCAATTCAAACACATGAGTGACAACCTACAGTAAAGAATGCTTGGAAGAGCGATTGCACCCTGTAGCGTGGATTTATTTGGGAGAATAAAAAGCACTCCTACATTTCTGACCAGCCTGAGGAGGGAAACATTGTAGTACACTTGTAGGTGAACAGTCCTGCAAAATACCGTGTACTTTCTAGTCTCAAAAAAATTTGTGAGAACTGAATGTAGATTCAAAGCTTTATACAAGCAGCACCTTTTCTTCTAAAGGATGTGATTTCTTTTTTCTTTTGTTTTTCCTTTTTTCCCTAAAGGGATTTCAGTAATCTCTTCTGGCAGTACACTACCTAGCATGTTATACAGCCTGGAATCTGATACCTTACTTTGCTCCAGACTTCCCATATGACCTTGAACAAGTCTGATTTTTTAAACATTTTTTTAAAGAAACTACAACTTTTTGAAGGTCAGACCTTAATCTTGATTCTTTGTTTTCTCTACCATGTTGGGGGCATGTAAAATGAAGAGAACAAGGCTTTTCTACCTTACAGATTATATGAAAAAAAAAATTAAAAAATGTAATCCAGTCAGATACTGAAGGGTTTTTTAAATAAGACAGTTAATGAAGCATTATACATAAAATCATAGAATCATTCAGGTTGGAAGAGACCCTTGGGATCATCGAGTCCAACCATCAGCCCTACTCTACAAAGTTCTCCCCTCAATGTGGTCTGCATATTTGCAGTTCTCCCCTACATGTACTCTGCATATTTGTTCTTGCTGGGAAAATGATGAAATTACACAAGTTATAATTACTGACTTCTCAGTCTCTGTCTTTGAAAGCAAGACACTGCCCATAAATTGAGTTGAGACCAACATGAAATTTAATATATGATAACCACTAAAAAATTAGGCTACTTTTAATTGTCACGACAGACCTGTTTAATCAGATCATTTTGGCAGATCTGAAATACAATATAGGTCAGTGTAAATGGAATATTGAGAATATACATGCAGACATGAAAGAGTTCATATAGCTCCCTGTTATCATGGTCCCAACAGAACAAAGTGTTTTCTGCCAGACAGGCTATGGAAAACAGACATTTCGGGTGTGTGCAACTGGGAGTGATTTTCCTCTGGAATTAATATATGCATGGAAAAGTAAGAACTATGCACAGACTTTCACATACTTAGATGTGAATATACAAAAGTACATGTAGGTATGTGTATCCAGTTTATATAGATTGAGAAAAGCTTATAAAAAAGTAAAATATTAAAAAATGACAGGCAAATTAAGAAGATATAATTTCATGATTCTGGAAAACGAGCTATGGCTTATTATTTTGAGGGCTTGAGTTTGACAGTAATGACTGCAATAGAAACATCAGTAGTTCTGTTTCTTGGCATATTACCTAGGACAGAATAATTCTGGCATTTGCAGTTCGTGGCAGCATTTTCTCATTCTTATTTAGCATAAATTTAGAATTAAATTAGAGTTTGCATACTGAAAGAACAGGGCCATATACGTATAGACAAACATATGACGTGTGTGTATCTAATACTTATCTCAGCAAGTGGAAAATGTGCTGCAATTGATCCCTCACTTCATAGCTGTGAGCCATACCAAAGGTTGTTTATTCATTTTTCTTGGTGACTGTGATAAAGGACAGAAATCTTCTTGCCCTAAAAGGCCATCCCTGAACAGTAAAGAGTAATTACTGCCCATGAGAAAGAAGGATTTCTGATTCTAGTAACACAAAACACACACTCCTGCATATACATGCACCAGCACTTCAGCAGCATCACATGAGAACATAAAATCCTGTTGTACCTCTCAAATTGACAATTCTTTAACTGCAGACAGTGGCTGTAAGTCTGTACAATGGCAGTATCTGATGCATCTTTATCAAATACAAGGTTTCTGTCTTTCATAAGCCTGTTTTTCTGTGCATGAAATAAACTGAAAAAATATAACTTCAAGCAGCAATTTATTAAACAGACATGGGTGAAAAAGAGGAATCTAGAACAATCAACAGAATAAAAGCAATAGCAGAATGACCTAACATGATATGAACATTCAGCGGCATGATTCATTGATCCATTAGGGTTTAAAATGCGTACTAAGGAATGAAGAATCATATTCTTTTATTCTGAAGTTTATCTTCAATTAGGAAAGCAAATTGGTAGCTCAGTGTAGGCTGTAAGGGAAATTCACTCCAGTGTATCAAAGAGAATTTCCTCTAATGAGTTCTAATCTAGAAGATAAACATCTAAAAGTCTAGCTAAAATTTAAAACTCCTGTANAAGGAATATTAAGCAAGGAGAGAGCAGAAGAGGCCTCTCACAACATGTGCATGGATCTGCAGATCAGTTTATTGAGATGGGGTTTGCTGTGAAGAAATGAGAACTTGTACCAAAGCATCACTTTTTGTTTCTTCAAGTATGCCTTGACAAAGAAAACACATTATATATGAATATATTAATTGTATGTTGCACGCTACTGTCATCCAGCCTGTCTCCCAAAACCTAGAACTTTCTCACACAGCAGACAATTTTTGGTGGCCTCGTCTATACATCATCTTCTTCCATCACGATAATTTCTTTGGGAGCTTAGGAACAGTAAAGCTATTGGAGATGCAAAGATAACAGAATTGGGAGAAGAAGAATGCAAAATAATTTTGAGGAATTTCCCAATGGCAAAAAATTAGAAGTCAAAGGATGAAAGTCACCAAAATACAGAGAAATTCTGGGCCTAAGCAGAAGCAACCTCACAGACAGCTTTTCTATGAACTTGACATTTGGTTTCATTTTCAGATGCTTTTTTCTGTCTCACTTTTTCCATTAATTATAATTTTAATTTGTGTCACACTGTGCCTTTTTAATCTGTTGACTCAATAGAGAGGTCCCTTTATTGCTGGTTTCAACCTTTCTAACCTTTCAGCATTTTTAACCAGAAAAAAATATGTTAATTATGCAAAACGTGAAATATTGAAAAGGTCACAAAAACCTACCGAAAAGTGAGATGTAAATTATACATCTTGGGACAGATGTGTGAGCTCGTCAATCTACCTGTATTCACTCAAATGCCAAGTTTATCTTAGCCTTCCTCAGGCACGCTCTTTAGAGAGCTCCACATCACCCTTCAGCAAAGTTCTCCAGTGCTTTCCTGCTCATTGCTACTTCCAGTTTCCTTTGTGCCAGTCTGACTTTTCAGCCTTTTTCTGGACAAAGCAGCAGGCCATGCAATAGGAAAGAAACCACAACATAAAGCTGCTGGAGAGGGATGTGAAATCTGGAAAGGTTCCTCTGCAACAGAAAAGGGATGAAAGATGCCCTGATTCTATGCTGTAAAGTAGGGACGGGGATGAAGACGCCAGTCTACCACACAGGATGTGAGGCTTGACAGGTCTGCCCTGGTCTGTGCCTGCCATGGGTTCTCCCTTCTTGGCTTCTGGTTCCCTTTTACGTCAGATGGGGAGTGCCACCTACTGGGTGACCTTCTCAAAGTATGGCATTAGCTTATGATTTAAGACAATTGTAACAGGAATTTATACAGAGCAAAAACACAGCACGGGCCTAAAATTAATGAATCGGCTAATCAGGCTCAGTGAGGACAAATTGCACTTAAAGTAGCTCCCCTACAGTTCCATGACCAGCTTGCTGCCACTTTTAGTAATCCTTTTCTGTCATGCTGGCCAAAAATCTGTAGAGCTAATCATAACTTGCTCTCTTTATGTGAAATGAAGCTTTTCAACAGCCAGCATGAAGAACCTACCTGCCTGCTAAATCTCTCACAAATCTTAGGGTTTGATTCTATGGTGTGATACCATTGTCTTTATAAACAAAACAAAGGAAGGAACTGTCTGTCCACCAGGTCTTGACAAGGTCTTACACCTACACATAGCAAAGTCAATAACAAATTATTCAGGGTCCTCCTGGAGACCCTGGAGGGATTTTCTGTGGCTCACTCAGCATGAAAAACTCAGGTGAAAAGCCAATGGATGAGATGGAGCAAATTTTTCTGAGCGGTGTGTTTCAAACCTGCACACCCATCACTCTTCTAATCCTGACTCCAGGATTTCTGGAGCAGGAAGACTCACAGCACACACCAAGACAAGCAGACTGCTGTCTCAGCTGGGGATATCAGAGAAGAATTCTTTTATACATTGTTTTAGGTTTTCTTAACTATTGATTCTCTTAGATATGCTTCAGAAAGTTGGTCTAAGGAATTTTCAGGAAGAATTTTATCTATAGAAAATGTTGTAAGCTATAGGAGATGTTCCAAACTAAGGAAAAGGTATAAAAATGTGGTTCTCTATAGCCAGATTTGAGCAGCTGGGAGACATCAGGTACAGCACACTGTCTGCCTAAGAGAAGAACAACTGTTATTTCCAAATGGAAATATTATGGTTGGTTAGTTGATAAAGTTCACATTGCACATGACATCTCCATCTTTACCTGCAGTCATCTGGGGGAGGAGGGACAGGGGGAAATCAAACCAAAGTGCCAAAAATACATAATATTGAAAACTTAAGTGAACTAAAAGAGTGATAAAATCCCAGAGGTTCAGCACCTGATGATAGATCTTCAAGGGCTGTCCAGGAAATCACCGATAGGTCTGTAGTGAATGTCTTGGCTTCAGAAGCAGACAGGAGGCTGCTCGGAGAAAGTCAGTCAGGGTCCAGTGCTTGACTATTGCCAAAATACCCACTGGAAAGGTGGGGGTGAGCACTTAATCAAATGCAACACCAGTGCCATCATTTCACAATCTGACTACCTCCTGATAGAAGAAAACAGTCTAAAGCCTAGAACTAGCAAAGCAATCCTGTGAGATCTGACTGGAGTGAACTGACTGATTTCTGTGTGGAAAAGCTAGCAAAGGAGACAACGTGACTTGCAGCAAAGGGTAAAGCAGTAGAAAAATCACACATACTGACATTAGTTTAGGTTTTTAGGATGATGGGTTTGGGTCAATGACCAAACAGCACTAACATTTCAGTTCAGTAGTCATCTGTGACCAAATAAAAGGAGAAAATCCCACTGAGGGGATTTTGAAGGGACTACCTACAAGAAGATGAAGCGGAATCGAGAAGGTGGACCCAGGATGTCTGTAACAATGCATGGGGGGAAGATGAGAGAAAATGGGCATAAACTGAAAAAAGAAAAGTTCAGATTAGATGCAAGGAAAAACTTTCACCAAAAAGGACAGACAGGCAGTTGAAATATGTTGCACGATTATGAGAACTGTGTGTTGTCTCCATCCTTTGTTTTCAGACCACGATAAAGCCCAGAGCAACCTGATCTGCGCTTGTAGCTGCTGTGAGCAGGAAGTTGGACTAGATGCCTCCCGAGGTTTCTTTCCAGCAGAATTTTTTTGAGTCTATGATTATATTATACTGTCAAAGTAAATAACTGAAAAATTACTTACACTGATAGAAATCTACATGGGAAGAAAATGGTTTAAAAATTGGTTGGCAGAAGGATTCTATGTTATGATGACAAAAACAGAAAGAGCCCAGTAAAATTCAATTATATAAAGAACACACAAGCATTCAAATACCTCAGCTGACGTATAAAGATCGCACAAGGATTGAAATACTGTGAATAACAATGTTGGTTTAAATGTTAGTGGTCAGGATGGGTAGAAAGACAAGTTGGAAAATCCCCACAACAGGAATACACTAAATAAACAGCAATATCAAGTAAACTAGATGATCATTAAGCAAGTCACAAAGTACATGCCAAACCAATGGCCGGCAAGGAAGACAGAAGAATGACTGCTGCATGGTATGAAAATGGGATTTCTCAAGAGAGTTCTGCATAAAGGTGCAGATATGCAGAGAAGTTATAATCACAGTTTAGGGAACCTCTTCCACAGAAAAGCTGGGTGGAATGAAAAATTGCATCATGGCCAAAACCCCACATTTTTTAAAATTTTAAAGAAATCACAGGAAAGAACAGAAAGAAAGAACTGAAAGAAACTGGTCAATTTGAAGGTAACAATCTGCTGACTCCAGAACCGGGATAATAAGACTACTTAATTTCACAGATCTGCATAACACTTGAAAAAAGAACAGAATGCTTATTGCATTCATTAAAAATAACAGTCACTGATATAAATCAAATCAGAATTTCACCCATGGGTTTTGTTCCAAAAAGCTGATAATCTGGAGATGCACCCTAGGAGGACTATCTTTTTGTGAGTTGTTCTGCCCTTGGTGTTACACTAATAAATGCTATGGGAACATGCAGCTCTAGGCTGAATACAGCAGACCATGATGCAAAGGGAAAAGACAAAAATAAAATACAGACATGAAATTGCTCCATTTTACCTGCTATTATGAATATTTACAAAGGGGTTGCATTGTCATGCTGGTACAAACATATTTTTTTGCATTTAGTACCCAGCTGCTCAATGATAGTAATAATTATTTCCAGCTTGTCCATCTCCACTTCGCTTTCCCATTTTTGGTCTTAGATATTGGTTCATATATTTAGGCACTTTTCTTTCATTTTGTCTTCCCATAATTCTTCTCTTGTGATTTTTAAGTCACATTTCTCTTTGAAGATGGTGAGGAAACATGGTTCTGCTTCCACAAAAAAAAAAAAAAAAAAAAAAAAAAAAATCCCTTTTAAGAATGAAAAATCAAGGTGAAATTCTGACAGCTGATTATTTTTTCTTTTAAATGGGAGCCTAAAGCTATAATATTCAAAAAAGCAAAGCATTGCAAGGGCTGAGTCCGTCTTCAAAGTCCATCTTACAAGTCCATCTTATGTTGCCTGGTCTCTGTAGTGGGCAGTGTTGGGGCAGTAAGTTCCCAGGGGCTCTGAGCTTCCCAGTCCATTCACATGCTGCATTGCAGTGGCCTGGAAGGACTGAGCTCTTGGGAATCAGGAACCAGCAAGTTCCTGAAAAAACGATTGATGAAAATTCCTGGTATCTAGGTCAGCTGCCATGGTACAAAACCCTCTTCATGAAAGCCAAACAAGTGCCTACAGTGATCAACAGCCCACAGAATATTTCCATTTTCAGCAGATGAGTATGTCCAACAGAAAAACTTCACATCAGAAAATGGTGAATTGCATTTCCGCAGAACAGGCCTGAATATACAAAATGCAGCATTTCATCACGGCTCCAACATCCAACTTCACTGACCTCTTCCCAATGCCCAATCTGAATTTACAGTCCTAGACACTCTGGAAGCCTATTTTAGTGTAGCATACAGCAACCCTTCCAATTTCTGCAATAGTCCTTGGTCTAGATGCTGTGAGATTTGTGCTAATATAAGGAAATATGAGCTTTTCCCTGTCAAAACATTGTGAAGCGTGCATTCAGCCATCATGTTGACAGCTTGCTCTTCCCAAGAAATTCTTTGGGCAGGACATCATTAGCTCATGTTATATATCACAGCCAAGGGTGTCATGCCCAGTAGTGCTTGGTGACAGCTTTGCATTAGATAAAATGAAAGACAAAACACCCAATGCCTACCCCCCTGACCCTGCCAAAAAAGAAGAGCGAAGTTTAAGAACTAGAAAAGAGCTGTTGGGTTTTCTTGCCTAGTTACCATATATTTGTTCCTCCGCAGTAGATTAATGAGTCTCCTTTTGGAATGGAGAAGATATGGCCTCATATTAAAGAACTATGTTTTTCCCCTCGGTTTAGCAAAAACTGAAAGATTTTTATTGATGTCAGAGTTTCAGGATGGTACTGAACCAGGTTGATAAAGAAACTGTAACATACTGTAACATATCAAACGATCAAAATCCACAAGAGGCAAGAAGTAAAGGTTACAACCGAGGTAGATAAGGAACCGAAAAGCCAAATACAAAAATGAGGGAGAGATGTGAAAATTCTGGGGAGACCAGCTGGTTATTTCTGAGTGGTCTTCAGCTGTCAGAAATACGCATGAAGTGAAAAGAGACTACCTTATTGCTCCCAGGTCTCACCTTTTTACACTGCAATCTCAGATTTCCATATAGAAATCTCATTATTAAATAACTGTAGTTACAATTTTTGTCTTCTGTTCAATTAACAGTGATATGGTTGGAACAACATTCTCAGTAGCTTCAGTCTCTTGTCCCTTTTATGATACAAGAAGATTTACTGTTTGATTTGAGTCAAATCTGCTCTGACACTGAACCCCTGCCTTGAAATAATACTTCATTATATGGCTTCAAATATTTTATGGTGGGGTTTTTTGACTAATGCTCCCACGCAAGACAAAGTAGGAAAAACCATACAAGAGAACATGCAGCTGAAGAAAAAAAAAGTCTTTAAATTATTCTAACTATTTAGAAATACTTTAAATACTGATTTATTTTTTATTTGATTAAATAATGTTGTGTTGCTTTCATCACTCTAACAAAAGCTCAGTCTTAAAGAAAAGCGATACCACTTAATTTCATCAGAGTTTTCATTATAGCCTCTAGTCCTTGGGGCTCTGGAGACAGAGAATAAAAATACTTACATTAATTTCATCCCTCTGTCGCTAACATAAAAATGTGCCATAGTCAGTTCAGGGCATCAGTATTTACACCTAGAAAATAGCATGTGTACTTGTCTTTATAAAATATTTGAACATCTAAAGCAATCAGAATTCAGCAAGTTTAAGAGCAGAAGGTTTGCCTTGGGATTTATTTCATGGTAAAATTGTGCTCAAGTTACATTTTTCATTTTATATTTGCCTGCATCTTGCTTTGCTCAGTTTTACTCACTTCAGTTATTCTGAGCTGAACCAAAATTCGCTTGTAGTTCACTTTTAAATTTAAGTAAATTTTAAACTACCAAACCCCAAAATTATATGTATCATTTGGATTTTCACAGTAGTAATCTGAATACCTGCACAAACCAAATTTTCCTTTAAAATATAACATAGATTCCCCCAAACCGATATTTGAAGTCATATTTTGATGGAAAATTCTCAACAAGCATTAATATCACCAGGTGTCACTAAACCATCATTTCCTTTCCAAAGACTCTACTTAATTGTTTCCCATTTGATAAGGCATTTATATTTCATTACTTTAGATTTCAACTCCAGATATAACTTTGTCTCCTATGATTGCTGAGCTTATCACCTACCCTGTGTGCAAACCATGGTGCTCTTTGCTTCCACGATGGGTAGCTTTTCGGGTCATTGCGTATAACTGGCGACAGGAGGGTAAAGCTGCCTTGTGGGTTGGTAAAGTATTCAGCTTTCACATACCCCACGTAACACAAGAACCTCCATTTCTAGTAGCTTAATGTGGGAGGGGTTTTTATATAAAAATACTAGAAACTCTCTCCCCATTGAGAATATGTAAAGAGACTATTCATACCTGGCTTTCTGTGAAACTTGTTTCAGGTTTCATACGTACCAAACTACACATTTTGCTGAAACTTTGTAGAGGCATCAGAAAATGAATATGCAAGAGCAGAGAGGCAGCCATCTCGTGTTCTGGTGTTTCTTGTGTTCTGGTCTTCAACAAAAGCAAGACTGGCCCCTAAAGTTCACTTCGAAGGAGATATGCCAGCTTAAAGTTGTCTTTATACACCTGCCTAAGAGGGACAGAGAGCTACATCTTCCAAAATGCCTCTACCTCGAGACTACCCAGGGAAGGTAAGGAACTATCCTGTCCCTGCTGAAACAGCCCAAGAATCCTAGCTGTGCCACTGTGCAAACACACCTGGCAGGCTCTTCATGCACCCTGGCACCACCCAGGATCAGCCCTGGAGACCTCACCTCTGACTGGGAGACCAGTGCCACCAGTGAGAGCAGAGTAACCAAGGGGAGCTCGCTGTGCAATGCAAGAGAGGGTCCAGCATTGCCTCCTAGCTCCCTGTTTCCAGTTCCTGGGCTTCCAGTTATTCTGTGCTGTCGATACACAAATTTGAGCCATGTTCTACTGTCACCAAAAATTCGAGGTGGTCCAGAATACATGGTGGTGCCACAGCTCATTTAGAAACGAGTGTCCAGTTAGAACATCTCGCTGCTAACACTGAAAATGTGTTCGTTCTGCATCTAGTAGCTCAGCTTTCCTGACAGGGTGATCGTTTCAGTGCACCGCTTCTGCCTGAAGAACCTTGCCAGCGTCCGCTGATTTGTTATCTATGTACCTTGGAGCGTGCACGCTTTGCTTGATGGGATTTTAATACAGCTGTGATTCTTCCTGCTTCCCAGAGCTGAGATTTGCCAGGTTTCTTTTTGTTCCCTGTTTTTCCTGACTGTTTTTTTCATTAAAAGCAAAAAACTTTCAAACTAATTATCCTTCACGTAGCACTGATGTTTTCCCTTCCTGCTCAAGCTCTTAGTTATACCCTGGTTACAGAAAGTTGGTCACCCTTTAAACTGCACCAAAACTTCAGTCAATTTCTCCTCTGTTTTCAAGGATCAAACCATTTATGTCACATACACAAAATAGCCTGTTTCAGGCTGCAGAGGGAACATCCGTAGTTCTTGGAAATGAAGCTTTCCCTATTACTAATCTCCATAAACATGCCTCTATTTCTTTTAAACCTGACCTTACTAGTGAGAGAGTGACTAAGGGTGAGGCCCTAAGAGCCCAGATGATGTTTAGGTAAATAATAGGCTCAACTATGAAGGCTGAACTTCTAAGGGCAATATTAACAGTATTAGGCTGAACTTCTAAGGGCAATATTTTAACAAACCACCTCCAGAACTGAATGAGCAGGTGACAGTCCATCTTAATCATGCATTAGTGATCATTTTTGAAAATGGTCTCAGTGTTTTCCAAAAATATATTTATAGAAAAAAAAATGCAAGACATCCAGAAAATTGATGTTTTACCATCAAGTTCCCAATGAACTAGAACTCGTTTTAAAAAAAGAGCTATTTGTACCTGTACAGAAGCGCTCTAGAGGAGGGAATTCGGTGCCTGCTTCCCACTTGATCCACACAATTATTTGGAAGGGCTTCCAAATATTTTAGTTCTCTAATGAGATTAATTCTGCATGTATGTATACATCTATATTAGGTAATACAGATGATATTGAGGAATTATAAAAAAGAAGTCACGTTCACTCATAAACCTGGCTGGAGGTCACAGCTGCAGAGAAATATTTTCAAGTCTATGCCTTACTGTCTCTAAAGCATCCCTGGAGGGAAGTCCACTTGCTTTAATAGCTTTCAGATGTAGTGTTAAGAATGGGGTCTCCAGGAAGGAGGTCTATTTAATTTATAGCTTGGATAATTCCTTCTTCATGTCACGATGCAATGCTATAAAAGGCCATATATATCGAATTCCACAAGCTACCTGCAGAAAATGAAAGCAACTATGAGAATAATGCTTGTGAAAAAAACACAGGAGCAGTTTGATCCTATCCTTTTTGATACCACGTGCTAGGATTCTTACTATTTTCACAGTGAGCTAGAAGAAAGTGATAATACAAGGAGATATTCAAACGGAAATAGAAGCTATGATTTTAAACAGCACATGCAGGTAAAATAGTGCACTTCACAAGGCAGCACTGAACTGGCCATGAGGTTTCCCTTTGGTGAATTACTGTTTAGGAGTCCTCTTATCCAAAAGCTTAATGACCATTTTTTGCTTATGCCAAGCGGCAGAGGCATGGGTTTCAGAGCAGAAGCACTCATCCTTTCTCTCCCAGAAGTTCCACTTGGGCTCAGCATATTATCTGTCTAGCAATGAAAAGAAAGGAATACATTTTCACGTTTGCTATGAATCCCAAACTCCCAGCAAGATGTCTTTACATCAGCAAAGTCCTCACCACTCCTTTTTCTGCAAAGTTTTATCCATTTTATTGCTGATTTCTCCTTTTCTTTTAATAGCAGAGGCAATAACAAAAAGTTTTCTGTTTTGTCCTTTAAGGGCAGATAAAAGAGAAATTAAAATGCTAGAAGAATGACTAATCTTTTAACAGCTATTTCTAAAACAACAACAGATCATTTAGGATTAGGGTTATTTCATTTGTACTTTTGATGGAGAAAACAAGGCATACCAGGACAGTGTTTATACTGTTTAAGCAGCGTACTTATGCCTTGAATTACATTCCTCTGGGGAATCTATCTGTATCTATATTTTGTCTTTGCTCTGGTCCATCTCCATAGCAACATGTTTGTTCCTATGGAGAATCTGGGTGAACAATTTAAAATTGAGCCTGAAAATTTTTTAAACTAGGTTTCTGTTCTCTGTCAAATAATTATGGACAAAAGCAATTAAAAAAAAAATTAAACTCAAAAAATAAACATAATTTTGCCCTTGTTGTCTTTTCCCCTACTCTAGACATGGTTAGCTCTGAACAAGCCTTTGATCTTTGCTCCCCTGATGTTCAGGCTGGGAGCAGGCTGATCCACGTGACTCCAGCAGCTGTTATAAAATCTGGCGGGGAAATTTTCATTCCTATTTCAACGGCTCACTTACTGTACTCACTAATTATGTTGTTATATGCACACATTCCAAGTTTTTTTCTCAGAAACTGGGAAGAACTTCACTTTAAAAAAAGAAAACAAACCCCAAAAAACTCATGAGGAGAGGGGGGAAGAGATCAGGGCAAGATGACTTTAAAATTATGTCCTAAGTAATATAGTTCATCTGAGATGTGGTCTTTAAATTACAGCCGGTATCACCTCCTGCTCACATTTGTTGCTGTTCTCTCTTGCATCTCAGGGAAAAATACTATGGCTGAGAACTGTTTATTGCTACAAGATAACAGTGTTAAAAAAGAGTTTTCAAAAAAGATTACTGCTCTTCAGCATTAATGCTAATGAAACAATTGTTTAACCTTTCTCCACATGTATGCACTCAGAGAAATACAAATCAAACAAAATTATATTTAAAAAAATGAGGGTATTTCCATCATAAATTAATGGAAAATATTTTTAAAAAAAAATCAGAGAAAAAAAAAAAAAAGAAAAAATAATCCCTAATTATACAGTATGGGTTTTTATCATGAGTTTTCATAGATCCGCAGGTCTTTTAAGTCTAGTAGCAAAATGATCCAGCTAGTTCTTCACTCAAATAATTTCAGGAATTCTCATGGAATTGCCAAAATTGTCTGACCAAATTCAGCTTTGCTGCATTGCAAAACGTAGCAGGACTGAATATCCTCTGTACAAGCTGCCATAAAAGGAAGGACCCTCGTTTTGTTCCATTGCTCAGGTGGTCTCAGATCACGCCATTCATCCTGCTTACCAGAATTACTGCTGCGAAGTTTGAACAATTGCACAAGATTTCAAGGCAGACCCAGAATCTGCATCATCTGGAGGTAATGAGGCTTTCACTCTCTATGCCAGCTATTCAGGTCTTATATCTGATACTCCAAAAGTTTTCCCAGATGGTCCATTCCAACCTGCTCTTTTTCTGCTTCCCCTGCGCTTGTATTATATTTTTTTTTTTAGGCATTTCCCATCTGCCTGCTTTAAGATCTTTAAATAGGTGGAACGTTCTGGTGAAAGGAATGAATACTTTTATTCTGCCTCCAAATTCTTTCCCAATGATGCCACAGGCACATTAGAGCTGGCACACCCAGACTTCGAAAAGGAGCATATAGCTAAGGAGCAAAATATGGACCTGTTTTTTATAACAGTGAGTCACTGCTGCATTTCAATCACAGACTACAGACAATAAAAGAAACAAAGTGTCAGTGATTTAATTGGCAGTAATAGACTAAGGCTGTATAGAGACAGCATTACCTCTTTTAAACTACAAGCACATGTTCATTTGTGGGATAGGTGTCCTGCCATCTGCCAACGGAGAGAGCTTTCAATATCTACATGCTTTAAGTAAACAGGGCATACAGTTATGGAAGTGGTTTCTGAGCATCACTCAGAACAATAACCCTCGAGTGATACAAAAATAACTCAGAAAAGCATCTGATTAAAGAAAGATGGCATCTGCATTTTGGATAAAAGTATCAAAATAAATACATTCCTCTTCCACAAAGCGAAAAAAATAAGTATCTGTGGCGATTTGTTGTTAATCATTTAAAGCAACCTTTCCTGGCACACCTAGAGGGGAAAAAAAAAAAAAAACAAAACACCAAAAGAAAAAAAGAATAAGAAAAATAAGAACATAGACAAGAGTGGCAGCTTTGTTTGGAACCAAAATTGGGTTTCTGTAAGAAAAAATCCCATGTGGCATGTGTGGCTTTTCATATTGCAATGTGTGCACTGCACTAGCCAACCATCTTCCATCTTCAAATTTCATATTGCAATCTGCTTGATTTCAGTGGGAACTAGAGGACAGATCCTGCCTAAATCAGAAAATCAGATATCCAAAATTGTGTTGCTCGGGTCTGGAGTACTAGCCAGGCCATTTTTGTGAATTTTGGCTCAGAGTATCATACAGGATATTCACTCACAGAGTCCACTTATATTTGGAATTCAGTACTTGAAAAATCTATAAGCACCTACAGAAAGAAAGAGGAGCATCTTCATCAGAATTAAAGATACTGGAGACAATTAAATTATTACTCAGGTTTATGCAATTTTAGTGTTTTCTGTCCTAAAATTCAAGCTGATAAAAATATCCTGCAGCGTAACATCTGTGTACCATCCCACAGTGAAAATCATGGACATTCATTAGCTCTCTGGAATACAAATGAGAAAAACAAGACAGTGAAGTACTGAAAGATGTTTTTTTGTGACATGAAGAAATAGAATTAACAAGCCAGTCAGGAATAAAACACTGAAATGTGAGACAAAAAAAATATCAGACTCATTTCAATAAATCAAAGTGATCAGGAAGTCTCACATGGAGATTTTAGAAGTTAGTGGATTGATACTTCAATGAGATGTTATGAACAGGCTAAAAGCTTTTTTCTGACAAAGGAATATTTGGAGAATCGGAGCAAACAGTCATGGATAAATGTGTTCTACTCTTCAAATCCGAGGACTGCCTCTAAATGTGTGAATTCCCTGGGAATAACTGTATGTGTTTTGGATCACAGAACAACTAAATGACTTTTAACTGCAGTTATAGAGGAATCTACGTCATAGATTGTACATAGATTACAACGTCAAGGGGTTGTAAGAGGATACATAGGATAAAAGGTAAACAGCCAGTAAACTGAACAAAATGAACCATATAACTATTTATCAGTGCTTGGAACTGTGTATATATTGTGTAACCTCAACTCCTTCTACATAAACATTACACCGTCCTCATGAAGGGCCCAGTGCCACGGCATGTTAGAGCAGGTTCTTTTCACAAACGTCTTCTCTACACATCTATGTCAAAGAAAGTTAGGCCAGAGAAAGAACATTTGCACATGGAAGAAGATATGGAAATATCTAAGGTGTTTTAAAACCCATAGAAGGCAATTCCACTGCTCTTTTCCATAAACAAGTTTTACTTTTAAAAAGTAAGACGAGTTTTACAGAGCTGGAACAAAGGCACAAAATACCATAGTGTTCATTTAAGAGACAGACTGTCATTCCCACTCACCAAAATAGTAAACCACAAGTTAGGGCACTTGCCCAGAATTTGAAGTTTATTAATCCAGGGAGTGCCTTAACTAATACATTAGCTTTTCCATCTTGGATTGGAGAACTTTTCACCAGGATGATGTACCCAAGCCTGTGTATTGTCAGAAAATATTCTGGTTTCAAAAGAGGAAAAGAAAAATATGGTTAAGAACTTTTTGTTGGTTATACAGATCATGAATTAAGAGCACATTATTGACTGGTAGGATAAGACCTAGCTAACTCAGGATAATATTAACAATCAGAAATAGTGCCTTCTGTGAGGCATCCATGAGGAACTGAAAACAACTCAGGCACTACGGGATGAATTAGCCAAAGGCAAATTCGCATCAAATAGCCATAAAAGATGAACCCTTCAGACTCCTTCTCTTTAATACTCCTTCATCTCTTCTTGGTTGCATTTAGCACAGTCTTCTTCCATGGAATGTTCTTATCCAGCATCCAAAGTCACCTGTTTGCAGCGTGGTCTTAAGTGATGAATGTTACTTCCAACACTTACACTAAAACACAGATACAGTCCTTCACAGAAAATAACATCCTTTACATGCACCTGCAGGTACACACACGTACACTTTACATGACAGATACATAAAGAAACATAACAAAATGTGTTAAGAAAGTAAAAAAAGTTACCAAAATCCAAATTGTGCCCCTGCCAATACTCCCTAAAGTCTACTCATTGCATTGGGTAAGCTACAGTCCTGTCTTTCTCCACAATATTTCTTCCTAAGTAGTTCTTAGGCTTACGCTTACCTAGAAATGAAAAGCTTACCTGGAAATGAAGACATAGTTTCTGCTTTTTCTGCTTCATCACTTCTTCTGTAGCTCTGGCCCCCTGTTGTGTTTCCAGTTAGAGAGTAGAAATGCTTTTGCTTTAGTGTTTCTCTCCATTTAATGCTGTTGTATAGCGGGCTACGGGAGTTGCCTAATTTGAAAGCCTTGGCCACTTAAAACATGGCTGTCAGCAGCAGTTGCTAAGAAACTACAACTTAACTGCTTTCAAATACAGTTTTACTGAAGTGCAATTACCCACACCTGCTATTATTATTTATATGAGCTAATGTGTAATTCCTTCTTCACCATACTGGGCACGTCCTCTCGTACCTCCCATCGCACTAAGCCCCTTCCTCCCAGCAACTTGTGAGATCATTTCTCATTTCATCCTAACAAACATTTTAAAGCACCCTCATATCCCAAATATTCCCTGGGCAGGGAAATGTGTCACAAAACATCGTAGTGTAGCTCAGCATGAGACAGAACACAGATGCCCAGCTGGTCACTGTCCCTTAGAAAACTCTTATTATGAGGCAGAGCCTCAAAAAAACACTTTATACCCCAAGAGAGACTGCACAGCTCAATAGGAGGTGGATGGGCACTTTTCAATTGAAGAAAATGTTTGTGCAATGATAAATTATTTAACTAAAAAATAAGTTGACCATTTAGTAACTTCGCTTCTAGTGAGTCAGACGCCAGTATTTTGTTATACGAACAAACAAAATGCCAGTAATAAGGAATATACACACAAAAGGAGTGGGTTCTTTTGGGTGGAAAACTTTTGTCTTTACCTTTTTTAATCATGTAAACATCTATCAGTGCCTCTTGAATAACAAGGGCATCTTTTATAGTGCCTTGGCTGTATTCCACACCAGCTCAGACCCTTCTGTTTACTAAGTAATGTGAATTAGATGCCTGATTCTTTGCTCCCTGGAGGTTGAGTGCAATCAAGCAGAAACTTGAATGAAAGGAAGTTTTGGGCAGATAATGGGAGTCAAAAATTAAAATGCAAAAAATTTGTAAAGCTTGCTGCCCACCCTTTTATTGCAACTGGAGGTGAACTAGCATGCAGGCAGACGGGGCAGAGAGGGGACACCTTAAGTTCAGCGTTAATGGGCATGGCACCTCCCCATCAGTGGGAAAAGCTGCCTTCTTTGCTTCCACTCTGCTTCCACTCAGAACTAAGTAGACACAGACCCATGAAGAGGTTCTTCAGGCAGGCAGATGTATTAGCCACAGTCCAGGTGTGTGCTACAACAGCTGTAAGTCTTCTGGAGAGACCCTTGCTTGCACCTGAGGAGTCAGAAATACTGGAAACGGAGTTTACGTATGTCCCCTGTCATTCACATTGGTACACACAAAATAGAGAACATAAAAGAAACAGAGAAGGAAAAAGGGAGAAAAAACCAATCTTCTTACCTAGTAAATACCCACATAGTCAGACAGACATTCACAATCTATTGAAAAGAAAGTTGTATTTCTAATGCATATCTTAATGTAAACCAACCCCCCCCGTCAATCATTGAATCATAGAATCATAGAATCATTTAGGTTGGAAGAGACCCCTGGGATCATCAAGTCCAACCATCAGCCCTACTCTACAAGTTCTCCCCTACACCAGATCCCTCAACACCACATCCAATCTACTCTTAAACACAGTCAGGGATGGGGACTCCACCACCTCCCTGGGCAGCTGATTCCACTGACTGACCACTCTCTCTGTGAAAAACTTTTTCCTAATGTCCAGCCTAACCCTACCCTGCTGCAGCTTGCAGCCATTCCCTCTTGTCCTGTCGCTCATTGCCCGTGAGAAGAGACCAGCACCAACCTCCCTACAATGCCCTTTCAAGCAGTTGTAGAGAGTGATGAGGTCTCCCCTCAGCCTCCTCTTCCTCAAACTAAACAACCCCAACTCCCTCAATCGATCCTCATAAGACTTATTCTCCAGGCTTCTCACCAGCTTCGTTGCCCTCCTCTGTACTCGCTCCAGCATCACCAACTCCAGCTCCAGAATCACCCGTCACTGGAGTTAAACTACTTGATTTTCAACATCTGGCTTATAATCAGAGTACACAGTTACTTGTCTCCCTGCTGAATGTGGGTGTTGGTTCTGCACATCTATAGGCACCACACTGTTGAACACTTTAGCCTGTCTGAGGGGTGGTGGCATTAGACTGCAGGGGTAAACAACAAGATTTGTGGCTGCAGTAATTGTAAATTATACCAAGAAAGACTTGGGGAACAGTAGGATAAACAGATATTATTTGTAAACATGCTGTTTTCCGGTTTTAACTCTCAAAATAAATAATACAAATGTCGCCATGTTTTCTTTCATGAAAGTTACAGTAAGTTAAAAAAAAAACAAACCTAAGTTCTGTATCAAAAGATATCGTTGTGCAGCCATTTGTAAAAACAGAGATGCATTTTCTTCCCTAAGAGAAAGTCTCTGGAGTCTACGGTTTCTTTCAAACAGTTTTGTCTTCATTAACAAACATTTTGACATCTCTAGATGACTGAATAACGTATTGTAAGAATATATTTCAGCAGAATTTCAACACATCCACTGCAAAACAGCAGCAAACCAACCCCAGGATTTTGACAAGCCCATTTTAGGAAAAATAAAGAAAACAACAAACCACCAACCACGAACCAACCACCACTTTCACAAAGCTGTTTTAGAGTAGCATGGCCTGAAGATATCATTTGAATGACCACCTCTGGAGACCCGGTCTCCCATGGCATGCCCAGAGGCATTCCTGTGCCAGGGTGGTAGGAGGACCGGCAGCCCCTGCCACCTGCTGGGATGGGCCATGGAGGTGGCAGAGGAGGTGTGTAACAGGGGACCACCAAGTGTTTCCAACTTCCTCCCAGGTCCAGACACATGTTATAATCCATTTTCTGATGACAACATGAAAGCACTATATTAAATGCCATTTTTACAATAGGAGTAAGATGAAGGTGTGCTTTTAAGAGTATTTTGAAGGAAACAGAGAGTGGCAGAAGAGCCGCAGACAATACGTGCGTTCCTGTATATCCAGACACGTCCAGGCTTTTAACACTTGTTTCACCTGTGTGAAATTTCTTCTGCTTTACTTTTGGATTAATTTCTAATCCATTCTGCTTCATATCCTCTTTGTCACCTGAAGAATAGACTACACACCACACAACTAATAAATCTAGAGATTCAAACTGTAGCCCTTGGCTGCCACCTAAAGGTTTCGTGTTCTTCTTTAGAGGGATACCATCCCACTACATTCCTATGTTGGGAATGGAAAAATGCTTGCCTACTGTTGTTACAGGCAGCCTCTACACTTGCTATTGCTGCAAGAAATTAAAGGAGAAAAAAAAATGCTTTGGAAGAAAAAAAAACAAAACAGAAAAAAAAAAACCAACACCCGTCAGTCTAACAGCACTCCAGAAAGAATGATCTCTTCTCTCTGCATATACTTTGCATTTGAAAGCCAATCTAAAAATTGGGAAAAAAAGAGTATACGTTACCTGTTTTCAGAAAAAGAAGAAAGACAGAACTGAGAAAGCATAACCTACTGAGCAACAGATGAGGGGGTTGCATCCACAGAGCAAAAGGGGGTTGCATCCACAGCCACCATTTGGGTGACAACGGGGGCAGCAGGCAGGTTGGATAGGTCTTATGTTCTCTACGGAGGAGAGATTTCTCTCTCAAGGCATTCCTTAGAAAACATTCAACCTCCTTCAAAATGGCAGGACCTCAGATGGAAAAGAAAACCCTGGCCGCTGACTCCTTTTTGCACCAACGGGCAGAATACTGCCCCAGCTCTCAACTTAGCTACAACTACATATAATTTCCATCAATTAACTTAAAATCATAGTTTCTTATTCAGAGTGTCTGTAGGAGGTGGGCAATATTGACTTCTTAAACGGACACTTTAAATGTACTGTGAAAATTTCCATTTCAAGAAGGTATCAATTTTACATAATGAAATCATATGCTGGGGAGCTTTTTGCTAATATATCTATGTATCCAGAATTCATAACATAATACAGTCAATGTTTTGTTTTCCTCCTTATATAAGTGGATCTCATCAAAACTTTTTGGTAGGCTGTAGAACATAGAGTGAGGCTCTAAATAAGGAGACAGAGGACTCTGAAGTCATACACTTCACATAAACATACACACACGCATAAAATTACCAGAGAATCAATCTACAGCTTGCAGTGAAGTTGTACTCAACTTTTTAGTGTTAGAATAATACTAAGATGCTTTAATAATGCTAACATGTTGTTATCATCATTTCTGTGATATGTTCAATCTATGTTTTACAGCTGGAGTGCAAAGAGCAAAGAAGAACAAACTAAGTAGGAGATATTTAAAGAGGAAAAAAACCTGTACTATCATAGGCACAAAGAACTTCTGGACAGCAAAGAACTGTATTTCTTCTAAGCAGAAAAAAATAACAAAACAAAACCCAAACATTCAGAGTTAGGCTTACTAAACTATTTTGCAACCTCTATTTCCCCTCACCCTCTAGTGTTCATTAGTGTGTCACATCACATGAGGATTATTTGCTGGTAAAGTATCACATTAACTAAATTCTAAAGGAACAGATTACCAGTTTGGCTGTAACTTAAATATGTAAAGTATTTTCCATTTGAGATAAAATTACAAGGCCTGACAAATCCTAAGGTAGCTATGTAGTCTTATTTAGCATATGCTAAGTGTGACTTTTAATTTTGGGCCCCAGTTTATACAGACTCTTTAAATGTTGTTGGAGAATTCAATTACTCCTAGACTGCCTCAGTTCAGGCTAGAAACGTCTGTCCCAAAGTGCTGTCTGTTCCTTAGCAATACCTGAATCCCACAGTTCCTCTCATGCCTTATCCTGACTTCAGTAACAGTCAGTACCAGGCACTGCAGCAAAGGCAGAAATCATCTTTAAAGGACCACATCACTATATGGCTGCAGGGGAAATTTCTCTGCAGCCCCAGACAGTGGTTGGTTCTTGTTCTGAAGCATGAAAGCTTACCTTCCTTATGAACTTTTATCCTGGCTAGTGTAAAGGCACATAAATTTCATATAAATATCTCATCTATTTTTAAATCCTACCAAGTTCTGATCTGGAGCCAATGAATTCCACAAGTTAATTATACAGTATTTTAAAAAGAATCTTAGCTTTATTGTAGCATGAAGGAAAAACAGTAAAACCAATAACTACGGCTCTACTGGATCCTGGAATTAGACAAGAGAAGATTTACTGATATGAATAAAAATATTTCAGAAGTATGGATATCTTTCAGAAGTAGGGATGAACTTGTGTGAGGTGCTGCCCAAACATACACACTCCTATGCCAAAGTGATAGCAATCAAAGGATAAGCAGGATGTGAGAGGTGAGGAGACTGATATTCAGACACATACTTGAAACAATTACAACAATCAGTAAGTGATCATAGAATTGTAGAATTGTCTAGGTTGGAAGGGACCTTTGAGATCGTCTAGTCCAACCATCAACCTAATTCTAATAAGAAACAACAACCCATCACTAAACCATGTCACTAAGCACTGCGCCAACCCATCTTTTAAATACCTCCAGGGATGGTGCCCAAACCCCTTCCATGGGCAGCCCATTCCAAGGTTTAATAACCCTTTCAGTGTAAAAAAAATTCCTAATATCCACTCTGAACCTCCCCTGGTGCAACTTGAGGCCATTTCCTCATCACCTGTGACCTGGGAGAAGAGACCAACCCCCACCTCACTACACCCTCCTTTCAGGTAGCTGTAGAGAGTGAGAAGGTCTCCCCTCAGCTTCTTTTTCTCCAGGCTGAACAAGCCCAGCTCCCTCAGCCTCTCATAAGATTTACTCTCCAGACCCTTCACCAGCTTCATTGCCCTTTGCTGGACCCACTCCGGCACCTCAGTGATGGGGGTTTTATTATTTCTAACTGTCCCTATCTGCCTCCATTCTTTCTCGGTATCACCATTGAACAGTTCTTGATTTATTTTAGTTGTCGTGTTAGCAGTGAGTCTTGAGCAGCAGCAATCTGGTGAGAAAGGGGAGGGAATAGGCAAATGAATACCTCCCAGAGAGCATCCTGGCTGTAATGTGTGCAACCACCTTTCAAGACTGAGGACAAGAGCAGCTAAAGTCCTACCAGAGAGGCTTGAAACCTTTGATAACTCTGGGAAAACACGCCCTCCCCGTCCCTGTTCCCCACCCCTCCCACTTCCCCCCTCTGCCGCATGCACAGAGTTTGCCTGTGGGATTTTTCCAGCCATCAGCCGCTCAGCTATGGGCAGGAGATGTGATTCGTACTCATCAATCACCCAGTTACAAACTTCTGCCTTGTAACTGCAAGATACTTTTGAGCCTGATCTACACAGGCTGCACCGTGCTAAAAATTAATGTTCACTTCTGTTAAACAGCACAAGTGTTGTTTCGAAACCACAACTTAACTTTCCCTTTCAACCTCTAACTTAAGTTTCTGCAAGATTTTCTCGGGAGGAACTTCAATCTTTCAGAAGTCCCAAGAAATAGTTCCTACTATTTCTCCGCTATGTCTTTTTCATTCTACCAGTTCCTTGTAAAACATTACACGGGAAACCTCTGGGAAATATGAGTGAGCTAATGGTGTCAGGGGGCTTACCTGGGAATTTTTTCTGCAAACTTTCCAAAATGTCAGGCCTGTTGTATGGAATGCTTCATCTCCTCCTTTAGATCCTGGGCACAGAGAAAGGGTGAAATCATCACGGAAAGAGGATGAGGGAGAAACTGCAGCGCTGCTTGAGATCGCTGCCATGACAGCAACCATGACCGACCTCAGAACTCCATTGGGGAAGTGAGAGAAGCAGAGAGGGGGAAGATGGGGAAAGCAAGGGGCCTCTAGAGTATCTGAGGACCCGTCTGAAGTGGCTGAGGGGAAAACCAACCAACCAACCAACCAACCAACCAAAAGAACAAACAAACAAACAAAACCATACTAGAAGAAAGAATAAAAAAGAGTAATTTGAATGCAGGTGAGGAGGGAGGCAAAATGGGAATAACAGTCTTCAGTAAAAAACAAAACAAACAAAAAAAAAAAAGAGGAAAAACTCAATTTTGAGGAAGAAGCAAATGAAAAAACAGGAGGTGTCACACAGTCACTTGACTGGCACCTAAGCAGGCTCTCAGCGGTAAGTGGAGATTCCATACCTTTTTCAAGTACCAAAGTCAGGACACAGGCAACAAGAACAAAAGGAAATGGGTGGAGGTAAAGGACAGAAAAACACATGGAGTGCCAGTGTAATATGGGTAGCCTGCAATAATAGCAAAAAATCTGATAAAAGTGCCTGCCTGCTGCTGAACTTCCCAGTGGCCGTTGCCCCTTTTTTAGAAATGAAAATGCTGTTTGGTTTATGTCACAAAATATCCTTTGGAATGTATATTTTCAGAGGAGTTGAGCAGCCTTAGGGTCAGTGGATCTACACCTACATCTGTCAAGGGGAAACCTGGCCTTCACTCATCCTCCACGGAGCTGGAAAACCATACAGCTGGCGTCAAAATTGCAATGACTGTTTTGGGGTGGGCCGCAGTCCTTTGTGAATATAAAGCTAACCAAACAATCAGCTCTTCGTTCTCTGTTAGTCCATGAAAGAAAACAGGAAAAGGGCACAAGGATGAGTAACACTGGGCCTGATCTTCAGTCCCACTGAAGTCAGCTTAATGACATAACCTATCCAGCTTCCTGCCCTTTTATCCCGTTCCTTCCAGAAATCAAGCCCCAGTGCCTGTAAACCTGTGAGGTAATATCTGGAAAATATTAACGACAGCACTTAGAAGAACCCCAGGTAAACTTTCTGCTTTAAAGACAGGCCACAGGGGAGCTCTTCTGCCCGAAACCAGAAAGGCTGTCATAGCACACCACATGTTTATTTGTCAAAAGGAAGAAAACGCTTCTATCTGAAATACCAGTTCTGTCACATAAAAAAAGCACAGTGGAAGTACCGAAAAATCTTAGTCTAACAATGTTCTTTAAAACTTTGCATGTGACAATAATTAAATTGTTCTTCTTTCAGAAGAGATCTGTTCAACTCAATACACTGCTGGGTTTTTTTTCAGTAAACACTTCCAGAAAGAGATTATTCAAGCATTTCAATAAACAGTCCTAAGCTTTGACCACTTGTTGCAACACGTTTTTATGCTCTTGAGCATCTTAGTTGGACTACACTGGTAATTTCTTCTGTTTGCTTGTTTCTAGACAAATCATCCTCCTCTTTCATAAACAGAGGACAAGGGCACCTTCACCGAGACTCCCCTCAATGCTAATTTCCAGATCAGCTGCCTGTACTGCAGATACCCTAAGAAAAGAGTGTCTATATAGAGCTTCAAGCAATGGCTTTGACCTATTAAACCCTAAACAGGCTGGTACCTTCTCACCCAAGAAGCCACTGCTGTCTCCATCTCAAGCAGTGTAAGAAGAGCTCACCGCATGCTGTGACCATTTCAGTTGAGAATCCATCCAAATGGCATTTTTTTTTTCTCTCAATGGTGTGAAGTATCTCAGGCTTCTGGTCTTATAACACACCCTTCCTCAGTGGGCTGCTGGCAAGATTGAAATCTGCAATTCCTGGAGGACTACATACTCCATTTTTCATATATGAATTTTAGAAACTGATTGGTTATCTAAGAAAGGAAGAGATATGTACTGTTTTGCAAGTAATTCTGCCCAGAAAAGCAGAAAGGAGGGAATATTGCTGGCAGTTAGACCAGAAAAAAAAAACCTTCCTCTTCTATTTAAACCTATACAAATAAATGGTGAATAAGAACAACAGTTAGATACAATATACACAAATGTCACTAGACTGGAATGTATGGAAAATGGAAGGTGTTATTCCACCTGTCTCTGCATAAGATTGACTAAACTGTTAGAGTCAAGAAGGTAAATGCAGAAAGATAATGTTTCAGACGTTGCCAGGTTGTTTGACACAGACCTGCTGAAGCCACTGGGGTTGCAAACTCCAGCAAAGGTTGTAAACCCACATGAAACGCCCCAGTGAAATCAATGGAAGCCTTCATGGAAAACTCTCTTTAGAGTATTGGTCATTCTGGATTAATTTTTTTCCTTAGAATGTGCCATTTTCTCTTTATGCCCTGTGCATCAGGAAGTGCAGTAGCATGGACTGGTAATTAAAGTAGGCATCAATGGAAAAAAATCATGGAAAACACTCGTTTGGGGGGTCAATGTTCTATTTTGAAAGTCGACATTATTAGTCTTCATGGTGAGAACTGAGCCTAGAAAGGAGAAACAATGTGCATAGCTTAAACATAATGGAAATGCATCCCAACTGTGTCAAAATTACAAAATTACATTTTGTTTACAAATTTGTGTATTGCGTCAGGCAGTTGGAATTTTATATAGGATTTTACTGGATATAAAAACCAGCATAGGTGGATTGTTCGTGGTCCACACCGCTGGGGGAGAGGCCTATGACTCCTCGGCAATCTGTGTCTTGGGAACGACTATTGAGTTTGAATTGTTCCATCATTTTAAATTGATGGGTTATGAAAGATTTGCAACATACACTGACTTCTTTATATGAAACAGATGCAAAAATTAAAAAAAAAACCAAAGAACCCAAGCTATAGCAAATGCAATTGTATCTGACAGACAAGCACATGATCCTTTTATTTCGTTATATAGCAAAGAAATACCATTTGCATGTCAGCGGGATCGAGTGAAGCTACCAAATCCAAAACTATTACTGTACTCCAGGAGGATTTTAAGACATTAAAAGAGGGAAGCTGGGGGAAAGTGCAATTGATTTATGTATATCAAAATGCTTTTCAAGGGGGATTTTAATTGTGTAAGGCGCCATGGTAATGTAAGAAATCACGTGACAGGCTAATGAACACAGCACATTTTTTATTCGAAAAAAAAGTTTTGATATTAGCAGTTGTAAAACACCATCGCTCTTCCCTTTGCAGTCTCGGTTTGGACTCTCCCCCATGAAACGGCACATCAAAGATGGTTGGAAATATTCAACCAAAAAAGGAACATGGGTTTTGTAAGAAATGCTTTGGGGTTTTTGACCAGCTCTAGTCAACAGTCACTGCAGATGCAACATTTTCAAAGCTGTTTCCTGACAAGAAAATTCGCCAGCACCGGGATAGACAATTACATCTTGTTTTCAGTTCAGCAGAGAAATACTGGAAAGGGGCCAGAGTTACAACACTTCAAGAAATTTGGTATACATGTAATGTAAGAACAGGGAATTACACACTTTCCACCATAAAAATTCATAGAATAACTTACATTGGAAAAAGCCCCTCGAGGCCTAGCTAGCCTTCTGCTCAAAACAGGTCTGATTAGAGCTGACTGCTCAGGGACTTGTTCAGCTGAGTTTCAAATATCTCCAAGGACCAACAGCGGGCTGAGACTTAAATCCAGCTCCAGTGGTCTTAAAGTCCTCACTACAAGTCTCTTATGCGACCTTAGATAATTCAGTTTCTCCATTTGCAAGACCAGAATAATCATTCAAGTCTCCTGCATAACGTTATTTGAGATGCAGCTTATATTCTTGCACTATAAACACTGCCTAAACAACAATATATTCAAAGATGGTGTCCCTGCAAAGTCAGTCTTTGGATTCCACCATGGGAGGAATAAAGCTAAAGAAAACAGGAGAAGCTGCATTTTACATAAACCAGAATAATACTCTGAAGAGTTAAAGTGGCCAAAACACTGGGACCTTCAGCTCTCGCCTTGTTACAGCTGATACCGGTGACTTTTACTATTCACAGTACATGGTTCTCACCCAATACTGGCATCCTTTTCATTATGTTCTCAGTGTTTAAATTAATGACTAGTGTGTTCATTTTGGCTACCTTATTCTCAGATTTCATATGAAAATTATTGATTTTTTTATTCCAGGCTAGACTATAGGTATTGTTTTTCTGGCCAGACTGTCAAATCTTTGGATGTCGTTCTCATCAGGAGTAGGGAATGTAAGGATTCCGTTTCCTATTTGTATGCTGAACAGTCTATGCTTAGAAATCTACAAGGTATTTCATGCTGTTGAGGCCATGGCTATTTCCTTTGTGATGTTTATGATAATTTAAATTCTGAGCTGAGAAAGAGATTCATACAGAATATATCCATACGAAGTGTTAGCTGTATTCTTCCTCCCACCAGCACTAGACTGTGCAGGTGAAAATCCCAAAGCAGAGAGATCTGTTTCATTGACTTTTGCTTCTGCTGGAATTTTGTTCAAAGATATTCCCTTATTTGTGTCTCATCCTGCACCTTTTTTATTTTTCTTTCCAGACACATTTGAATCACCATGAATTTGTAAAATCATGACCCAGGACTTAGACACTATAGGCTCAAACAGAAGTAAATTGAGTTTAGTTTACCTGTCACAAGTGCATCTTGGTTCAAAGGACAGCACCCAGCTGAGCTCTCATGGGACACTCACCTCACCACTTACATTGTCTGCAACTGTGACCTCTGAAATTGACCTGGCTTCTAGGCCAAGAATGCCACAATATTTGAACTCACGTAGATGAAACCCCTTTTATGTTACCATCGCTGCACATGGCTTTCTCACATCCCAGATCCCCATTTGGGCCATGGCTGCCTCAGGAATGTCAAATGGGGGATTTTTCCAAGATGATACAGTGTTTAAAAACTCCTGAGTGGGAGTATAGCGCTGCTCCATTGCTGTCTCTTCCTCAGCAACTCTGAACAAACACAGTGTGTGTTCAGCTTCTGACCTTTGACGTGCAGATGATAAACCATCCTTATCTCAGCTCCGCAAGCCACAGCAGAGGGTCTGAAAGGGCTTCAGCAGCTTTTTGTTTCTAAAGGCTGTGAAACACCACAGTATTCACACGGCTTGCCTCATCTATTAACGTCGTACCCCACAGAGACAGGCTTGGGTGCCATGTCGAGATGCTGTTTTGGGATCCTGCATGCACTGATATCTGCTCGGTAGCACCAGAAATGAAGCAACGTCACTGTGACGGCCAGGGCTGGCTCTGCACTCAGCCCAGAGGCCCTGAGGCCCATGGCCAGCACATCTTCCTCCATGGGGGGTCCTGTAACCTGGTGTGACAGGATAAGGTGCCTAGGTAGGTTTCACCTGTGGGGAAAATGCCACCCAATGCCTCTGCTGGGAGCAGAGTCCTTATAGGATCATTGAACTGTCTATGTTGGAAGGGACTTTTCAGATCATCAAGTCCAACCGTTAACCTAACACTGCCAAAACCACCACTAAACCACATCCCTCAACACTGCATCTACATGTCTTTTAAATACCTCCAGGAACGGTGATTCCACCACTCCCCTGGGCAGCCTGTTCCAATGCTTGACCACCCTTTCAGTGAAGATTTTTTTCCTGTTGTCCAATCTGATTCTCTCCTGGCACAACTTGAGGAGTTTCCTCTTGTCCTATGCCTTGTTACTTGGGAAAAAAAGGCTGGCCCCCACCTTGCTTCAGCCTTCTTTCAGGTAGTTGTAGAGAGCAAGAAGGTGTCCTCCCATCCTCCTTTTCCGCAAGCTGAACAACACCAGCTCCCACTGCTAATCCTCCTAAGACTTGTGCTCCAGAGCCCTCAACAATTTCATCGCTCTTCTATAGACCTGTTCCAGCACCTCAACGCCTTTCTTGTAGTGAGGGGCCCATAACAAGACAGCACTCGAGGTGAGGAGCCAGCAGGATTTCCCTAGCCCTGTTTCTCATACAAGTCGTGATGCTTTGGCCTTCCTGGCCACCTGGGCACACTGATGGCTCCTATTCAGCCTTCTGTCCACCAGCACCCTTTTATTTTTCCACGGGGCAGCCTTCCAGCCACCCTTCCTCAAGCCTGTAGAGCGGCAGGGGGTTGTCCTGACCCAAGTGCAGCGAAACTAAGGACAGGAGAGGTGGGAAGGGGAGCGGGAGCAGGACCGGGCCGGGCGCCCAGGAGAGCGCACCTAGGCCCGGCGGGGCTTTCCTGGCTCGCCCCGGCGAGGTACTTTCCGCCCGGCCCCGGGCAGGGTTAACCTTTGCGTTACTCCCACTTGGCCCAAGGGGTGGAAACTCCGCGCAGAGATGACTCGGGGAGGGCCACAGGAGCGATAGAGATAAGGGAGGGCTTTCTAGGTAACCGTGAGGGAACCGGCGGTGGGGCGGGATGCGAAGGGGTGTGATGTGGGAGGGCACAGCGGGGGCCGGGCTGAGGGGCGTCGCAGAAAGGGGACAGGGGTGTTTTTGAGATGGGGGGCAGCGACGAGGGGAGGAGGGGCGGTGAGGAAGAGGAGGAGAAGACGGGGATGAGGGTGGCAAGATCGCTCGGTTGTGGCTGCCTTCTTCCTACGTTGCCACAACTGCCGGGCAACTGCTGACAAAGCCGCCCGCGGCGGCGGGCAAAGGGGCGGCGCTGGGGGACCG
>VZTM01010303.1:122913-143489 GCA_013400555.1 Jacana jacana | reverse complement strand
AGAACCCGGCAGGAGCGGCCGGTCCCCGCCCGAACTTCACACTCTTCGAGTAGCGCTGGTGCGAGCCCGAGCTTTAATTGCCCGTCCCGGGGGCGTCCAGCCTTTACCGAGCCGTGGCATCTCTCCGGTGGCCTGCGGTGACCGTCGCGCTCCAGGGTGCTGCGGATCCTGAAGTGTGCCCGGTCGCCCTCTGCAAGCCACCGAGAAGCGGCACAGGGACACCCGCCCGCCTCCCCCGGGGGGGTGGGTCACGGACGGCGGAGGGACGGTTCTTAGGGATGAAAACAGTCTGTCTTATATCGTCTATACGGCATTTGGTGGCAGGGTTTTAAATTGATAGAGTTATGGGAAAATAGGCTTAACTTTGGGTAATGTGTGTGCTGACAGTTCCCCGGTAGCCATGGGACTGGTGGTGGCAAAGGCTCTGATAGATGTGTGTGACACCTCGAATCGTGGAAGGGCTTCCCAAACCCCCCTGGCACCAGTTCTAACGCGTGGGGGCTGAGGGGAGTCTGTGCAAACGCACCTTAGGTCGTACAGCAGGCAGAGCTATCAGGTTAGTCAAGTATTTCCTAAAGTATCTCACTTAACTGGTACTGGTTGGAAAAGCAAATCGAACTGTCAATCACCTTTCTCTTTCTTTTTTTTTTTTTTTCCTGGTGGAATAAATGCATATTTCCAAGTTTAAGCCTGGAGTTAATTTAAAATGTTAACATGTAACCTCTAAAAATAAGATTTACAATGGGAACTATGTATTAGCCTTAAGTTCCTTAGTGCATATGTGACAAATTCATGCCTAATTCAGTGGGATTTACCCAGTGCTATTAAAAACAATGGAATAATTTGTTAACTTTCATAGGATAATTGATTTTGCTTTTTTGGCTTCGTATTTTGAATTCAAAACCAAACTAAATGTCAATAGGAAAAATAAAATATAATATTATTAAACTTCTTATGAAACATGACATCTTGTATTTAGTATCCCAGATGCTTTCTTACACTGTGTAATTGAGTTGAAAGGCTAATTGAAACTTTATGGAGAGGATAGTTGTGTGCCTGAGTGCAGTGCTGGGCTTGCTGAGGAGAGGAGCTCCTGGGTAAGCACTAGTGCAAATAATGCATGGCAAGAGAACGCCGTAGGGGTAAACTGGGCATGGGGCTTTTGCCCCAGAGGATGCCTGCCAGATAGTGAAAATATGCATGGGTGAGAAGTCATGGGTTACGTGTTTATTGTGACAGCAGCTCCCAGATTGGGTAGACTGTAACTCAGATAGACCTTGTTTTTTCCTCTTCATTTGAAACCTCTGCTAATTCATGAAAGCTGAAATTCTTTCCTTCATACATAATCACTCTACAGGCTAGAGCCACAGTTGAAGGAAGAAGAGTGTTTTGTTTTATTTTTCCGTGAATGAACACGTGCATTTTAATTATTATTCTTATTATTGTGTGCTTTTTCTTTCGGTTGTGATAGTTCTAGCAGCCAGTGCAGCACCACCTGGATTCTTTGACCTTCTGCAGCCTGCTCTGAGAGAGACTCCGGGCAGCAGCTCCATGTACAACTATTTGGCAGCAGAGCTTTGTTGAAGCAGCCACTCCTCTTTGCCTCTGCCTTGACAGTGCTGGGCATGGAGAAGAGCATCGTGCTGTTCCCGTGCCATCAGCGAGTTGAGTTTATTTATGTGCAGAGTTGGCAGAACCCAAGGGTTAGGGCAGAACCCTAAAAGAGACTGGAATGAATATGAAATGTACATGGGACTCCAGTTTAGTCATTCTTGTGGGAGCGTTTGTGGCTCAGTTTGGTGCCGCCTGAGGTGTTTGTTCTGTAAACTGCCGTTTGACATGTGAGTTACTGCTTGAGGATAAGTAAAGGTAAAATTTTGACCCTGGGTTTGCAGTTCCAAGGAAGACAAAAGGAAGTCTGACAACACTATAAAGTTGCAGGTCTCAAATTGAAGGTTCTGTAAGCTCAGATAAAAAGGTTAGTGTTGCCACCTTCTACAAAGGCTGCCTTGTTCAGTAACTCTCACCAAAGGAAATTTGCAGTTCACTCAGCCAACTAAAACAAATACCTGACATAAGAATGGAGCTGGTTCCATAGTGATTTATACAGATCCCAAATTTATGTTTGAACACTAAAACCTGACAAACTCCTAAAGATGTAAACCCAGTGAACTGAATAAAAGCTGGGTTCTATGGCAGGAGCGTGTGTATGCGTTGTGTTAATCACTTGCATTAAGTGCTCACCTTGGTGGAGACAGTTCACTTGCCTTGTTAGAAACTGAACTATTGGAACTCTTCAGTTGTTATCTGCTATATGAGCACATGGAATACTTAGGGCTTAAAAACTGGGGAATGACTGATTGGTCAGAGAGCAGCAGACATTGGTTCAAGACTCAGCAGTGTCTGAAAAAAACAATTTTTACATACATTAAAATGAAAACCAAGGGGTTTGGTGCTTTCAGAAACATTGAGGTGGTCATTCCTGTATGAAGCTCAAGCAGGGTTTCCTTGTAGTGTGCACGTAGAGCTGGAGTGGTGTGAAAATCTTCATCCCTAATTTAGGAGTTAGAGAACTGTCACACAGCATTTCTATTGCATGTTCATGGATTACAAATCTCTTGACCTTTTAAAAGTTGATACTCATGGTCTTTTTTAGAGTGTCATTTTGAAAGACTGGGCTTTAGGCAAGTAGAGGAGATGTAGTCATAGCAGGGACAATTGTTAATTGATGAATTCTGATAGCATGAGTTCTGATGCTAAACATAACTCATTAATGTTCCCTCATCTGGATCTTTGGTGCTTTGCTGGTGTTGTCTCATCAGGTTCTTGTGTTTTCTCTCTAGTTAGAAAGTTTCATTAATCATTACTGTGTCAATTCTCAAAAGAATAGAAAAATGTCATTCAAACCACACGTGGAAGAACTGTTTTTTGAAGAAAGGTGGTGCAGGTCTGTCCCTGCACACAAAATAAATGGTATATCACGATAGCGTTAAGCCAGTGTTTGTTGATTTGCCTTCTGTGCTGGCCCATTTCCTTTGGGGCTCAGTGGAAGAAGCTCTGTTGTATGGGATACTCAGCACTGAGGCAGTTCTGTTTTTCCTAAGGCTGAAAACAATCCGAGAAGAAGAGAAACCCCATTTTTAATTTCCTGAGTCTGCGTGGGTGATCTGCTCCCGAGGGGTATTGGACCATCTTCGGGAACGCCAGTCTGGGTGTTTGAGAGGGAGCGTGGTTGTAGGTTGCAGTTCTGAGGAACAACGAAGGGGAGGTTTGCTTATCTGCACATTGCCCAAGGAGCATATTATGCAGATGGTATACATAAATTTGCTTTGCAAATTGTACACTTCTCATCATCTGTTGCAATTTCACATCTCTTCAGGGCTTTTTTATTTGATGGTTTCTACAAGTTGAACGAGACTGGTGGTTGCATGTACAGTATTTACTATATTTCCATGCTACCAGTGCTAGAGATGTGGTGAGGCCAAGAAAAGAGAGGAAATGTGCAGTTAAACAACTAGAAGAGCGTTCTTGTTGCTCTGGGAAGGTTGTCTCTGTGGCATTTAGGATGAACATGCTGTTGCTGAAGGATGTAGTGGAGGCAGCCCTGAAGATTGCATACAGCCAGAACACTCTGTGTAGTCTGCTTCAGAAAGTCGGTTTCATCATCATTATTTTGGGGAGTAAGTCCTTAGAAGCTGGGATCTCCCTTCCTTGGAATAGACCTGATGTAAGAAACAGTAGCCTTATTGTACAAACAAAACCTACACTACATACATGAAATATTTATCACCAATGTACAATTTCAAAACTGTATGGCAAAACCTTACTTTTTATTATCAGGATAGGTGTATCTTAGGCAGTGACTGGGATTTAATGAGTTCTGTTGTGGAAAGGACAACCAGGAATGGCTTTGTATTCTAAGCTTTAATACATTCATGACAGTGAAATCATATGTTATATTTTCAAGAATCATATATGTGAACTATCCTTTGCTTTTACTGTAACCGATCGTACAGATATCTTGTTAAAAATCTGGCTTCTCAAGTTGAATGTACTGAAATCGAAATTCTGGTGAAGAATCTAAATTCCTTTGTGTTAATAAACCTTTTATGTTGTGGTTTTTTTTTTTAACCAAATTCTTATGGCCTTAGTGTTTCTTTTTCTGCTTATGTCCTCCTTCCCAGCAAAATCTGTCTTCAAAGCTCTTGTATGTGTCCATTACTAATTGCTGACTTCTGTCTAACCAGTGGAAAGATGTAATACTTCTTTCTGATCTGCCTAAATAGGCCTAATTTATGATGCACAAAGTAGGATATGATCTGTTATTCTTTTCTAAGCACTTGAACTTTATTAAAAGATAATTTTTTTTCTTTTTGCAGTTTACATAAATGGACTTGGGCTATTTAGTTTAGCTTTTGGGAAGGAAGTAGGGCTCTAATGAATTAGTTCACTGTCCACTGTAATGCAACCTTTCTTCAAGAAGAAAAGTAAGCTGCTTGCCAGCCATTCAGGATTCCCCCTTGTTCTGGTGGCAGAACAAGAATAACCCCTTGAGCAAAATGTAAGTGTTTCAGGATGATCGGAATTTACAGCATTAGAAAGCTGCCAAAAAAGCAACTTCTAGCTGAGGCTATATTTGCCTGAATTGAAAAGTTTGCAAAGCTCTTAATTGCCTTTTTTCTTCGTATGTTTCTGTGCTTCCCATGACTTCATTGTCATATGCTTGTGGTGACTTCTTCCTGTGATTACCCGTGGTGACAGTAATGAGTCTGAAGTATTTATAATTATCGGAAGATACTAAGAGTAAATTACTGGCAGAAGAAAATTCTGTAGCTTCAGGCAGGTGGAATGATGTTCCTCAATGCTTGATTTTTATTTTTTTTTCAGGCCCCCTCTCTGCCCACTGACTTGGGAGTTGAGTTGTTAGCAGCAGTATTTCACTGGGTTCAGATCTTGAAAACTTAAGTATTTTTGGTATTTTACTGTTGTTATAGCTGTGTTATGAATACGGCTGCTTGATGTATGGTGGCATCACAAAAGTTGTCCAAGTCTGATTAAACCAGGAACAGCCTTTTCCAAAATAAATTCTGTTCCTTCTCAGTGTTCAAGGGAATTAGGTTAAGTGAATTCCACTTGTTCTTCTGTACTTAAGAGTATGATTTATTTCCATTTCATCTCTGCAGGATGACAGAGGTTAGTAGTGTGCTGAGGACAGCTTGCCTCTCTCAGGTGGGAGCTTCTTGCTGGAAAGCTGAACCGAGATCCCTTATACAAACAGGACTCCCAGGAATTAAGAAAACTTCAGACAACCTACACTCTGGCATAAGTTATCCAAAGTTACCTAAATAAAACTAATGACATCAGCAAGCATGCTCTTCCAATCTAAGCAAAAATCTTGGATTGCATTTTGCTGTCAAAAATGCGGTGGCTTTGCTTCAGAGGATTAAATAAACCACTACCTGTTTAAAATCTGGACTTTGCGTGTTTGAAGGGTGCCCCTTACAGGGCGTTGGAACTGCACCTGCAGACCATGCACACGTGTGAATACTTCCTTGCAGAAGCTTGATTCAAACAGCGTATGTGCACCAGTAGTTCTAGTTCGTATGCAAGTCTGCATATTTTATGGCCTGCGGTCATGTTTTGCGTAATCTTCACCCCCAAATCTGAAAACAAAATCCCCAGAAACTAACGGGCTGATATAAACCTAAAATGAAAATTGGCCAATGTGTGTTCCTAGACAGGAATGGGTGGGTTTAGGGTGGGTTTGGTTTTGGTTGTTTGGGTTTTCTTGAATGTTTGTGGAAAATGCATGTATCACATTTGAGAAACTAGTTTCTCAGCATTGTCTTAGAAGATCTTTGTGTTCTTTCATTTTTCATCCATGTTCTCAGAAAAGCACTGTAGCTTAACTCACCTCTGAAGACCTCATAATTCAGCTGTTAATCATCAGATGGGATCATAAGAGTCTTTTGTGCTGCTATCATGCAGTTAACCAAAATGTGACATCTGTTTCTGCATTCAAAGTGTATATACGTAACAAAAGTAATTACTAAGAAAATCCCCAAAGTTCTTACCACATTCCATTTGTCTCAGGGCCAATAACCATGTTTGAAGATTGAAAACCCTATTGAACAGCAAATTAGTGAAATACAAATACCGAACACTTTGCATTCCAGAAGGTGGTAACATTTTTAAAATAGCCCCTCTGAATAAAACGCTCCTCCCAAACTTGTGCATTAAATACCACAAGTCCTTAAAGCGTGGTGGTTATCATCTCCAATACTGGGCTTAGCTTTTATTTAATGTGCTTGAGATTTTCTCATTGTGACTGTAAACTATCTATTATGCATTGAATGCTTTGTTTTACTCCTGACTTGTCTTCCTAATATACACATATGTACAGGTTTTGGGTTGGGGCTTTTGGTTTGTTTCAGGAAAAACTGCCGTAAAAGCACAAGTTCGTAAACATTTTGTGTGCAGAGCTGAGGGGCTGGTTCCATTAGGGTTTGAGCTTTGAGAGTAACAGTCTGAAATGCACAGTGGGTTTGTTCCAACTCACAGGGTGTGCAGAGAAAAGTAAGTGAATTGAGATGTTTGCATCACTACGGTCTAAGAACCTGAGGGTTGGGTGGTCTACGGTGACACTGACACTCTGTGTGGAATAGCCTGAGATGGTGCCCATCCTCTGCCCTGCTTCTGGGCTTGTGACTAAAGTGCAGCAGCAGGAAGCAAGAATTTGGAGAAGACTAGATATGCAATAGGGGGGCGTTTGGGGGTTGAGGGCCAGGTTTGAGGAGGTGGAGCTCTAGGAGATAGTGGGAGATACAGCTTGGACTTACCTTTTACTCAAAGCTGAACTCCTCAGGAAGGCTAAAAATAGTCTTTTATGTCTACCTTTATGTTCATCATGACCTCATATATAGGTAAAGACTCAATAGTATACAACAACCATTCTAGTTTGTTGATGTGCTGCTTGCTTACTAATACACAAGAAATTAAATTAGCAATGAAATATGTCAGTAGCTGTGCCAGGCTTTGCTTGAGCAGCGTGATGGGATCCAAGCTGGCCAACTCCGAGGGAGATTCTAGCAGCTGGAAATGACTAGAGTCTAACAATTCCCATGCCCATGTTCCCTCCTAGGAAACAAGGGAATTAACACAGCTCAGAGCATCCTGAATTTCCCTTTAAATCAAGGGATTTAATAAAAGAAAGATTTAAGCTTTCTTATTCCATATGCTTTGCATTTTTATTAGTGCAAAGCTGTGCAAACAGGACCATCAAACCTGTGCCATAAAAGCTAATGGCTGTGGGAAATGAGTCTCCTCTAATGATACAATCAGAGTAAATTGTCCTTTGTGGTTTTTTTATTTGGGAGAGAAAGAACAGGTTGGTTTCAGAAACTAAATAGTCTTTGACTCACTGTTTGCAGGCATGGATTGTATCAACAAAATTTAACCATCTCCTGTAAAAGCAGGAAGTTTCATAGAAAGGAGAGGCTGCAAGAAATGTTGGCCAAGGAACAAAAATTGCGTATTGTGAAAAATTTCAAGGTTACATGGCTTGTTTTCGTTCTGTATCGCAGCTTTGGAACAAAGTCAGTCTGGAACAGTCAATAGCTCTGTCTCCCACAGTCAAGGTCGTATTTTTTAAGGCTGTGGTTTGAATGTTGTGTTTGTGAGTCCTAACTGCTACACCAGTAGCTATTTTGGGTAGTACCTTTTCCAAAATGCTGCTATATGCAAATTTCTGACCAAATTTTAAGATCCTTCAAATTGATACATATATATACATGAAAATCTTGAGTTTGTATGCATCTGTGTGAGGCTTCTGTTCTCCCAAGCTTTCCTCCTGAATGATGTGCATATAAGTGATGGAACTTTTTAGAAAGAAAGACCCATGCAGGCTCAGAGGGGAGTCAGGACTCTCTCCTTGAGGCCTGGCATCTATATCATTCCCTAATTATGAAAAAGTCCAAATTGTCCATAGAGTGCTTGGAAACTCCATCTCCATATGCCGTTACGCAGTAGGCTTCTGATATATTTGCTGTCTTCCAGCATCAGCTACAACCGTCCTTTTCTGCCAAGGCTTTCCTAATGCCTTGGAGACAAAGGTCTCCCACTTTTCCTCCTCACCCTTTGCCTTTGCCTTGTTCAGCTGATGCCCAGCAGCAGTTCTCTCAAGTGTCATCACTCATAGCTCACACAATGGGCAAGGAAGGAGGATCTCGGTTATTTTGCGGCAAAGTTTGCCAAGGCACAAAGTCTCACACAATGAGGCAGGCTGCTGCATTACTTTCCATTTTGGTGGCTTTTCAAATCATTTGTGTAGCTCTCAGTCATGCCCCACATATTCGCAGGGTACTGCCTTCATATGGTAATGCAGGTTAATTGGGAAACCCCAAAACTATCAGGGGGGTATTGGCAGAGTTAGGAGCGGGAGCCCACATCACTCATCAGGACTTGTTCACTAGTGATGCTCTTCACTGCGTTTGTCTGGACTTGCACGTGTACTTCTTATTTCTGCCTCATTTATAGCTCTCATTTCTGTAACCACATTATGGTTTCTGTCTTCCAGTATACTCCATTCTTCTTTTTAGGAACACTGACACTTAATTATTATTTTTGAAGAACTGGTAGAAAAAGAAGGTATTTTTTGGCTTAGAGTTTTTCTTCTTTGTTCACTTGTTTGTTTGCTTGTTTGTCTTAATGGAAAGGTGTTTTTAGCCACTTGCCATGTTTACAAAAGTATTTTTCCAGGGCTCAGGATTTAACAGTCATGTTTTGCACCTTTCTTTTCCACATCTTCTTTTTCTCAGCAAACACACGTGTCTCTTACATGCCAAGTTTTAGTTTACTGATGCTTCTCTTGCTGGTAAATGATATTTTCAAATCTGTGTGCAGTTTAGCTCCTGTCTGAATAGTGGGCAACCATTAATAGGGAAGCGAACGCGATTAACAGATTATCATGTAATAGGAAAAAGGGAGAGGGAAGGCAAGTTGTCTGAAGGTTGTCTCAGGTAATCTTGGGAGTTTGCTATAAAGCATAATAGATGTAGAGTGTTCAAGTTGAAATCTCCTTTTCTGGGAGAGGGTGAGAACCTCTTAAAGCTGATTTTGAGGTGGAACTTGCAACTCTCTTGGAAAAACTGGTGGTAACAAACAGTGTTTTTAAAGCATGGCCTTATGCATGAAGAGGAGAGAGAATTTTTGCTTGCTTACAAAAAAAAGGGGGGGGGGAAACCCTAATTCCAGGTTTAGGGTTTAGGATTGGCAGCTAAAGCAGAGGCACTTATTTTTTCCTTCTAATCTGAGTGAGTAAGTGTCAGACACAATAATCACAGGGGAAAAATCCCCTTCTGTGGCATTTTTACAATGTTCTTCATTGTATCTGCAAGTTCAGCCGAAGTGAACTGGGAAGCTGTGTGTTAGCTGGGGCAGTTACTGGTTGTCCCCTCTGCGGGAGTCACGTTGCTCAGCTCCTGAAGACAAAAACGTGACAACTGCAGTTTACCACCCAAAACTGCAGCTTTCCTCCCAAGTGATGCTACACACAGATTCCTGAAAGGCACATTGTCAGTGGAGAGGGGCTGCCCTATACCAAGATCGGATGCAGAACTGGATCTTCTTGCCTTAACTAGTGTTCGACAGTCTGAGGACCACGAAGAGGGAGTACAAGCTGCTAGTTACATCTTGGCTTTCTCTTTTAAGAAAGCAAATGGCACATCCTCCAAAAACAGCACAGACATGTACCAACAGTGAAGTTGATATAAATCCGAATTCTTGGCTGTACTTTGAACAAAGTGCTTTCTGTTTGAAAAACTGCTCAACATCCCCTCTCAAATGCCAGCGTGCATTATTATTATTATTCTTCCATCACAGAGATAAATACCCTGATCATGATAAAGTTATTTTAATCATAGGGTAGCAGGATATGATTATAACTTATATATTTGCCTTGCCTTGATCCCTCTTATTGCTGAGAGTTTAGGCTTGCCACACCTGTGATCACTGTAAATAGCTGCAGTTGTTGGAGCATGGTTGTATTTTGTAGAGGAGGCTGGAAAAGTTCAGTTTAACCTGCTGCACTCACTCTTTATTATATGCATATGCCTGTGCAGTTCCCAGCACAAAATTTGGCCCTTGTTGAAAATACCTTTTGGCATACATCAGTTATAACTAAGCCAGTAGAAACTTGCCCTCAGCTTTGGCTGAACAGTAACTCAGTCTTGTCTGGACTCTGTTTTTGGTGAAGTGGCAGGAAAAATCTCCATTCCTTTTCAAGCCAACTCATAAAAAAAAAAAAATTCTTGCTTTAACATATGATTTTTAAAAGAAACTGAAAAGTTTATACCAAATCTACTACTTTTAGAGTAGGTTTACAAGTAAATAATAAATATTTGTTGAGTGAAAGCATGTCCATAAATGTTACTGCTACAGGGGACTATGTACTTTGGACCTACAGGAGTGATGTAGCCAGAATGTGTCTCGGGCATTAATAAACCTTTTTCAAGTTTCTCTTTATTCCAAAAAAATCAAGTTTCTGAGCCAATGGTACCAAGCTTGTCAATTGCCAATCCATGACTTCATGTTGTGAAAATGGAGCTCCTGAGACCAGAGAGTTATCAGCAAAGAGATTTGCATCCAGCAATACTGTATATCTCATTTGTTAAAGCATTTCATCTGCCGTGACCACATCGAAAACCCAAACTGCGTTTTAAGATCTTTTCTCCTGTTTTAACAGTTTAGAAAGAAATCCCCCTTTCCTATGCAATGTTTTACCAGGTAGGTTGTATTAAGAAACTAAGTCAAGCTGTGATAGATTCAATAAACTAACGATACGGGGGAAAAAAAGGACAATTATTTTTCAATCATAAGCACATACTGTTATTTTTTTTTAGCAAGTGCCCATGACAATGAGCCATTACCATTTTGCTTCATGGTCAATGGCATTTAATTTGGGAAATGTTTGTTACGTGGAATGGATTATACGTTTTACAAAAGGAGTCTTCTCAGACATTACTGCAGGAAATTAATTAGGCCCAACCCATTTGCTCTACTTTTCTTTACCGATTACAGTGAGCAGGAATTAATTTGACTTACTCCTTATTCATATAACTAGAAGCACAGGTCTCTCATCATTTCCCTTCAAGTATTTATTCTTATCTGAACAGCTCTGTCTCTTATGGTGGATGTTAACTTGATTAGTAACTTCAAAGTTCAGGTCATCTCCTCCCTGTGTTGCCCCATGGTGGTCTTTAGCCACTATTACGCTGTAGATCAGCAATTCATATCTTTCCTTGTCCTTCCACACTTTTACTGAATCCATCACTTTACTCTTTTTTTCTTGTAATGCCTTTCATCTCCACAGTCTTTGGTATCCAGTTGAAGGTGGGAGTGATGTTTCTGTGCCAAGAACAATTACATTCCTTTTATTTTTACTCCTTCAGCAACTTTTCATCCCGTGTCTTTGCGCTTTGTGCTAGAAAGGGATCTGTGGCAAGCTCTACAACCCTGGGTGTGTCGGTACCCACCAGGAATCCTCATCCTCGTTCTTCTCTCCTGTGGTTTGTGGTGACCTTTTTCTACGGCCTCCGGGTCTGCTCGTTCAGGCTGCAGAACAGAAAGTGCTGTTGCCACCTTCTTATAAATGCAAAGAAGTTTTGTGGTGTCAGTGCCGAATGGGCTCGCTCTCCTTTCACATCCAAGTCAAACTTGCTGCATTTGTTTTTATAACAAACAATAAACTTTGGGATTTTGTCTTATTCTTTTATCTCTCCTTAGTGACTCCTCCTTTATTTATCCCTGCCCACCTCTCCCACCTTTTAATCAGTTTTCCAGGTGTTCCTGGGATGCTTTTCGGCTTATTGTTTCTATCATAAGTTTCTCTCCTTTTCATATGCATTTCTTTTCTCACACTGCCCATCTGGTGGAAATTGTCAACAGTTGTTTATATGAAATAGAATGTAGGTCTGACCTTTGAAATTAATGAAATTGCCAATAAACCGGATGTTATCAGTATAACGCTGCAGTTGTGTTGTACTAGGCTTTTCTATCTTGTTAATGCTGATAGTGGTATATATGCTGTTGATACCAATAACTTTCAAGCTCTGATTACTTCCTTGGATCATGAGTAATTCAAAGTGACCTACTCAGGAGTAGCTCTTCATATGAGACAGGATCTCATCTTTGAATCCATCGTTGGAATCAGTTAAAGATAAAAAAGATATTTTAGTACATGTTTTCCTAACACAGCTTTTCACTGTGAGAAGTTGCTCTCATTGCTCTAAAGAGAGAGATGGTTTGCAGTGTTGCAGATTGGAAAGAAATAATCTGAGAGAGAGCGTGTGTAGCCAGAACTTTGGGTGAAAACGAAATCTTTCTCCAAAGTCTTTTGACATGACGGTGTGCACATGCGCGCTGCAGACCGATTGACAGGTGTAGCTTTCCCAGTATACAGGAATCGATTTTATTTCGCTTCCAGTATATTTTATAAGACACCACGCTGACCACGCCACAAAGCAGTGCTCTTAAACAGCGCTACTTCTGTGCTGTGCACTGAAGAGGCATCTTGTGCGCCTTCCGTGTGACTCTTGGCAGGAGACTTCTGTCCTCTGTAGAGGCAACTGGTCCACAAGAGACTTGTGCTCAACGTGCCGAAAGGATCCGCTAATGCTGACATTCCAGTGGAACTGACCAAGTCCCTTGAAAAGTCTGTCTCTCCTCAGTTCCACCTGCCAAAGTTTCATGGCAAAGAGTAGTAACTTAAGCAATGACCCATAAAGCAAAGGGGTGAACAGGGTAGAAAGGACTTTGCTGATAGACCTGTTACTAGGTACAGTTTTTACAGTTGTTAGTACAGGATGATGTGTCTTCAATCTGTAACAGGCGTAATGGTGGATAAATTTGTATTTGCTTCTGGAAAAACAAAAAGCCAAAAAAAAAAAAAGGAAAAAAAAAAATAGACTGCCTCTTCAGGGAAACTATTCATTCCAGAAAATGAATATTTATAGAAAGTGAGAAAATATCTGGGGTTCCTTGAAGAGTGAATAATGAATAACTCAGTCAAGTGTAAATGACTTCAAAGGAAAAAAGTCTATGAAAAGATAAGCTACCTGGTAAATTTTTTTCGGTTAGGCAGTAGACCAGCAAGGTACATGCCAAAGAGAAACTTTCACTTCAGAATTATTTTAAATCAGAATCTTAAAAATTTGGCCTGGAGAATGGAGTTTATTCAATCTGTACATATAGTTCTAGACTGTAGATAAAAAAACCCCACGCTGCAAGTATTCCCTCCCTGGGCTGCCTCTGTTCTGTTTTACTTCTGTTTGGATACGTTGTCATCACTCTTAATCTGGTGAAGTAATTTTTGAAATCTTGCTTTAAAATTAGGTATTTTACAATTCCCACATATCATCATAAATCATGAAGGTTTGGTTTTATATTTCATTGCAGCGGAAAACAGATGTGCCACTTCAAATGCAGCAACATGCACAAAGTGTCTTGCTTTGGGTCCAGAGTGTGGATGGTGTGCTCAAGAGGTATGGCTTTTTACTTATTTACTTCTGACTTTATGTTTTAGCTGCTTCTGATCTTTATAAAGATAAAAGACTTTTAAGCTGTGAAAATTATAGTGAGAAATGGCAAGTCTTTAATGACCTCCAGAGACAAAACCTGAGAAATCATGTGAATTATATTTTGTTTCCAAAGGAGAAAATACAACCTTTTATTTGGAAAATTGCAGTAATTTAAAATAAAGTGAGAACTTTTTAATGTGTTCCATCTGCTTTGTAGATGGCTTTGGCAGACTTCTAGTAACTTTGAGAGTTCAACAATTTTTGGCTTCAAAAGCAAAATTACTTATCAGTAATTTATATTAAGTCCTTGTTATATATCAGAGCACGTCGATACAAACATGCCAATTGCATTTAGCAAAAGGTTTTACTAACAGTGGAGTTAACTTTGGCTTCACCATATATTATGACCCTGTCATTAATGGAAAAAATGATACTTTTCTTATTTATACACTTGAAACTGTCAATTCTGAGACTTATCAGAGAAGATAGATCTTAGGTAGTAAGAATCATTCTGAAATTGTTATTGCTTTGCAAACTGGAATAATAAGGGAACTTCTGGCTTTGTTTGACAGAAAAAAAAATCCAGTTCTCTGTGGTTTCAAGTAAGGCTGGACCATTTTAAGCAATTCAGAGTAGCAAGGTTTTTAAGAGTAACTCTTGCAATTACATACTCATACGCTCTTGAAGGTCACATGCAAATCATCTGTAGTAGCTTTCATTAGCAGAGAAGGCAGATAAATTCCTTGGGTGTGCCTGGCAGAGATAAGGAGGATAAGGTGCTGGTGTAACTTTATCCAAGATACTGTGTCTTGGAATGATTAACTGAGTCTGAAACAAGTATAAGGAAAAGCAAAGCAGCAGAGGCGTGGAGGGCTTGTTTTCCAAGAGGAGCCTTAGGGGGTGTGTAGATGGTACAATGGATTACGATGCACAGTGGTCGATTGTTGTGACCTGATGTCCTCTCTTACAAAGGCCACAGTTTTATCCTGCTACATCAATACTTATTATGGCACAGCGCTTCTCAGCTCTCCAGTGCTATGGAGCTGCAGTAGGTCTCTAATGAGTTGCTCAGGTTTGACCAGGTTTCGCTTCTACCCTGCTTCTCTTGCATCACTTCTCATGTCAAACCTAAGAGCTGTTCATGGACTCCAGGGGTTTGTCAAAACTCTTAGTCCATGCTTTGACTGCTGGTTCATGCACCCATCCATGGCTGTAGAATGGCAAGCCCATATTAATGCAGATAGAAATTTCCCAGAGTTGACACAGTTTTCAGCTTGGCATGCCTGCTTCATCTTAGCAATGGTTTTAATGAGAAAATCATCCTAATGCTTGACTTCATGCCTCCACACAGCGAATTCAGAACATGCTACGTATCTGTCAGTCATTAGAGATAACAATGGGAGTAACTAAGTTCTCTATATGTTTAAAAATCCACCTTTTTGAAATATGTATATGGCAAAGGGTATATAAATAGCAGTACCATAAAAAAGTTGTCTCTATTGTCTACATTAAAGAAGGCTATGGAAAAATGTATCAGAGGTAGACTACAAAAATGAGTTGCAACTTGGAAGACAAAGTACATGACTGTTGAGTGTGATTCTTCAGGGGCTTTCTCTGGCCTTTTTAGGGTCTGGAAGAGTGTTCTGTCCTACACAGTTGGCTGTGTGCACTTTTTGATTGTTTATTTTTCCCATCTGCCTCTGAAATATCAGAGACTGTCCATTGTTTGGTCTCCAGCTGTGGCTGGGATGGCCCAGTACTTTGAAAGAGCACAAAGGATCTTGTCTTTTCTCTCCTTACATGATCAGGATCCTGTTAATCATCAGATTTGTGGTCAGGAAGGAATTTTGCATTGGATCATGTTGGCACAATTTTGGCAACTTTGCCCTTTCGCTGCAACAAAGGATGCGCTGCTTCTGAGATCATCTGGCTACCAATCACTTTTCTGTTACTACAGGGGCTTTTTTATGTTCTTGGCATCTTAAACTGTCCAGTCTTGTACCACATAGCTTCCTCTCTCTGGGGTTGCAGATGATGCTGTCCAGCTGGTCTTTAGATTTGAAGTAGGGTACTGGGTAAAAACTTTAAACTTCTGTGATCGACAACTCCAGGTTAGATAAATGTAAAGCTGATTTCTGCTGCTGTTTTTAAATATTAGCTGAGGAACATAAATAGTGGATCCATCTGAAAATTAACCTGTTTGGATGTAGTGTAAATGATACTTTCTTGGTTTAACTAACTCACAGCATAGCACACAACGTTTTTTAGTGACTTAGTGGCAGTACATGGTTTCCTTTTTCTCCAATGTCAGCTTGTTCTGATTGTGCAAGATCCTCTTTCTCATACAAAAGTGTTGTCCTTTATAGAAAAAAGTTGTGGCTATTAGGTTTAACTTCTAATTTAAATATTTTGTCATTGCCCTTATTAAAAACATATGGCTCCCATTAACTCGATCTGCAATTTATGCAATTATAGCAGCATATTTTATTGTTTCAAAGACTTTTTTTTTTGTCTTTCTTTTGAAGATAATGCAGTTGTTTTTTTCAGCTAAGATTGTTTTGTACTTTTTGTTTCTTATAAAACAGGATTTCATGGCCGACGCAACACAGAAAGGACGCTGTGACACTGTTTCCAACTTAATGAAAAGAGGCTGCCAATCAGACTTTGTGGAAAATCCCACAGTTCATGTCACAATACCCAGTGACCATGAAACAAATACACAAGTGACACCAGGAAAAATTTCAGTCCAACTGCGTCCAGGTTGGGTTGTCTCTAACACGTTGAGATTATAGTCAATTTAAACTAAATACAGTCCTACTAAGTACAGATATTTTGTGAAGAAGATGCTGGAATGATTATTTTGAAGAATGATGCTGTAACATATTATAGGACTATGATGATGTTGCTAAAATATTCAAGTATGGTCTTCAGCAAGAAGTGTTTCTGTCAAACACAGCTGAAGGTCAGAATAAAGCAAGTAGTAAGGGATTTTAGTTAGTCTTTTCTGTTTTCTGTTGTGGTTTCTTGATTCTTCTTCTTTAGCCACTTCCACAAAAAGTTTTCCTTTCTATGCATATAAACACTGTTCCTTACTGAAAGTAAATTGGGCTACAGTTCCTAAATTCATTATTTGATAAGCTTCTTGATTATTTGGTTACTTTTAAGTGCGTTGACTAGACAAGTATGAAGACACCAAAACCAATATTTAAGAAAGGACTGGATTCCTAATCGACATTTAGCTATTTGCTGCCTCACATTTCATTTGTAAAATGTGAGACATTTGGCCCTAATAAAACTTACAAGTCATTTTATGGTTTAATGAACCTTTTTGCCAGCAAATAGTGAAGTTAAATTCGAGGTTCCATTTGCTTTGTGGAAGTTCTTGCATCAGGGAGACAGAACAGAATTCCAAGGGCTCCAGAAGAATAACTTCTGATATATAGACATCATGCCAGAATTTTATTCCCCGGGGCAATACACAGATATACAGCTATAGTTGTGCCTCAAAACAGAAATTTGATACAGTATAATCATGCAGACAAAGATGGTTTTTATTTTTAAACTGGGCTTTTTGACATTGTTTACATACACCCAACTGTCAGGATTTACGTGGGAAAAAGCAAAAGCTGCACTCAGCAGCTCACTGTACGCAGACCGGAGACCTGCAAGGATTATTTACAAAAAGTAATTTGATTTACGTTGGCAAAGAGAAAACAGATAAGTTACAGCACACTAAAATTATGTTTTCCTCATGCAAGATCTGATACAGACAAATCCTGACAGTTTGAGGTGAAATAGGTTCAAAGGCCACAGGAAAAAAGTACTTTGCATGTTTCACTTTTCTGGGTCAGATCTTTGTTACAGGTACTTTAATTACACTCTCTAGCAATGTCATATGCATTACTAAATGTCATGAATAGATAAGTGACATTTCAGGTGGGAGGTTCTTAGTTAATCTGTTTCTGAATATGTTTAGACAGCTTTTATTGAAAACCTCTGGCTTTTATTGAAAACCTCTGGCTTTTATTGAAAACCTCTGTAATTCTATAGAATCATAGGTTGGTTTGGGTTGGAAGGGACCTTAAAGATGATCGAGTTCCAACCCAGCTGCCGTGGGCAGGGACACCTCCCACCAGACCAGGTTGCTCCAAGCCCCATCCAGCCTGGCCTTGAACACCTCCAGGGCTGGGGCATCCACAGCTTTGGGCAACCTGTTCCATTGTCTCACCACCCTCACAGGAAAGGGTTTCTTCCTAATATGTCATCTAAATCTCCCCTCTTTTAGTTTAAAACCATTGCCCCTCATCCTATCGCTACTAACCTATAGTGTCTCCCTTTCTCCTGTCCTTTGCTGTATTTTTATTTCATAATACTGAATTGCATTCTGCACTCACATAAAGATCCTCCTCCCTCTTTTCTTCCGTGAGCTCACATTTTGGGTGACAAAGAGGAAGTTACGGATTCCTGTACCTCTGCTGCCTGCCTCTAGTAGCTTCATTATTTTTGCTGTCTTTCCAGCGTGGCAAGCAGAAATGTGGGGACTATTTTTATTTATTTTTAGTGGCTTCCAAAGCATTAATGATTTTATTCCATAGGAGAACATGATGGGGTTCTGCACAAAAGACAAACTTTTGTCATCCTGAAATAAAACATGAGTTCTGTTTTATATACACCAAAAGGTGGATTTTTTCAATATTAAAACCCGTGTGTGTGTTAATATTTAGATCCTACTGAGTTTTCTCATTGAATCTTTGGAAATAGATTGATACAAACTTGAAGCATAATTTACATGAGTTTTTCAGACTGTGCTGTCTTTATGGTACACATTCCTATGACAAACTATTTGCAGGATACATTATGCTGTTAATTTCAGAGTTAGTTAGAAGAAAAATAACTGAAAGTTAAAATTACTGAACAGAAAACTGATTCTCTCAATCAATTTTGTCCTCAAACCAGGACACACTTACATACTTAGAAGTGTGTCACCCTTGAAGTGACTGACCACAATTTGTATGCAAATCTCTGGCCTTTGTGAGTCATAACAGCTTTTTGGTATAATGCCAAAGGGATTGCATAACCAGGAATTAAAATGGGGAGAAGTCAGATTTTTACAATAAATGTGCTTTACAGCGCTCTTGCAAGAAAAAGAACCTAACATGTTTCATAGAGTCCTTTTATGGCTTATTTTTGAACAATGCTTCAAGGTTTCACTGATTCTTGGGAGGTTTCCTAGTTTGTTTGTTTTGCCGTTTGCTGACACAAACGACTTTGGGCTGAGGTTACTGCAAAGATAAATGTATTTTTAAGTGTCTTCATTCAAAAATAGTAAATAAACCTATTTGTTTCCTTTGAATCAGGAAGTGAAGCAAACTTTCTGTTAAGAGTTCGTCCTCTAGAGAAATACCCTGTGGATCTCTATTATTTAGTTGATGTCTCAGCCTCGATGCACAACAATATAGAAAAACTAAACTCCGTTGGATTTGCTTTATCTAAAAAGATGGAGAATATTTCTCTTGATTTTCGACTTGGATTTGGATCCTATGTGGATAAAACTGTGTCACCCTATATCAGCATTCATCCAGGTAGAATCCATAACCAATGCAGGTATGTAGGCTTTGTATATTTACTGTGCCACTGAGAAATTATTTAATTACACATATGCATTATACATATTTATTTTTACACCTCTTTAGAATCTGTCTTTGTTTCACTATATCTTGGTTCACCAGAAAAGGTCCTAGGAAAATGCTGAAATTTATTATACAATGATTACTTCTGAAATGTCTGGAAAAAAAATGTGCTGTGTTTTCTTTAGTAAAACCAGCCAAACAACATGCTGCTTTGGCGTATTTGACTATGTTTTGCATTTAATTTTATAGCCAGCAGTTGTGTTCTTAGTTCTTTGGGCTATATATTGCCTAGATTCCTCACAAAGTTTTGTACTTTCTGACCTAGGACTTCTCTTCTGGTTTCTGGTTGTTTATTCGTTAACTTTTTTCTTAAAACTGCTTTTGTCAATGTGATGCGGTTTCTTTCAGCTCATTTAATGAACAAAAGCGATCCTCTGATGTCATTCCACAGTTGTAATATGGAGGAACTCCCATTTCAAATAAGAACAGTTTTCTGGCTTGCATTTCTTTTTTCATGCCATGCCTTTTATACCTTGCATTCAACACTTGCATAAAGTGAGGGATCACTTTCAAGGTCCCCTGGAGAAGAAGATTATTCACAACAAGTTCCAATCTGTATAAACCGTGATACTTGGAAAAGTGAATATTAACTGTTTGTATGTTCTTGCTCATTATTATCTTTCCTGGGAAGACATGATCCAAGGCTCTGTGAAGTCCATAATTATCTTTTTCTTTTTTTTTTTATTTCAACAATTATTGAATTGGGCAGTAATAGTGGGATTCATTAAATAGAGATAAACGTCTATGAATAAAGCAGTTGTCCAGACTTGTCTATATAGTGAGTGGAGATTAATTAGCACTTCATTCATTATGCCTAAAAGTAGCCATCTGGAGAGAGGGATTAACCTTTAAAGTGCCAGTTTCTCTTCATTGATTGCCAGTTGAGTTGGGGGCATGCAGGTTATAGCCTGGATGCCCGCTCTGTATTATGCTACAGAAGTGAGTTGAAACCTGCTCAGCATCTCTGAATCAGAGGAGCACCTCAGCTTGTGCCATAAATGAGTTGCAGAGCAACAACCTGCAGAAGTGCTGTGGCATTAGCTTGCCTAAGTCAAACTTCATACTTTCTCCCTTACACATCATTTCAAGAAGTATCATTTACAACTAAGATGTTACTGAAAATGGGATGGCCCATCCCTGTAATGAGGTACCCGTCACTACTCTCAACATTAATTTCACGTACAGTTACTACTAGGGGATGTAGGAACTGAGATTTTATTTTAGTTTTGATCCAGTAGCCTGTGTGTTGAGCTGTTAAAGGATGTTAATGATGCAGTGTGGTAGCCCCTTGTCAGGATAATGAGAAGCAAAC
>VZTM01010303.1:93430-122889 GCA_013400555.1 Jacana jacana | reverse complement strand
ACAAAGCTGTACCACTCCAGAGATGATGATATACTCTCGGGATTTTGCGGGTTAATAGGGATGCAATATTTACATCTCCTTCAAATGGGAAAAATGGAATGTGTTAGACTTCTGTTTTATTTTGTTTTGTTTTGTTTTTGTGCAGTGATTACAACTTAGATTGTATGCCACCTCATGGCTATATCCATGTGCTGTCCCTGACTGACAATATCGCAGAATTCAAAAATGCGGTGAATAAACAAAAAATTTCTGGGAATATTGATACGCCTGAAGGGGGGTTTGATGCAATGCTCCAAGCAGCAGTGTGCCAGGTAAGGAGCTTATTAATAAAAGGTCAAATGGTAGCTCAGACACAAGTATCTATTTATATATATGCATTGGTTCAACAGTGCTCAGTGTTTCTGAATTCAAAATGTCAGTTCTAGGACTGATAATAATATGGTTTCTCCTTCCTTTTCCATCATTTCCTCCTTAGTTCTATGGATCTGCTTGCCTGACTAAAGAGAGCATAGGGGAATATTTTTCAGTATTAGTTAATGATGTTCTTCAAATTCTGGCTTTAACCAGGCTAACATAAGATGAATGATGAAAGCAGCTGCTTCTTGCTTGAGCAAACACATGCATTAATATCGGTCAATTACAAAATTAGTTTGAAAAAGCATTAAAGCCTTCCTCATGTTCCTGAGTTGACAATGCTTCATTGACATTTCTTCTACTTAAGCATGTATTTGAATGTAACTGAAGGGTCAGTTAGATATCTGCTTAAGATATGAAAGCTAAAGAAAACAGATGCACTTTACTGTTATCTCAGCTTTTAAAGAACATATATTAAAACCAATACAAATCAATTAAAAATTAACTTTCGTACATTGATAACATTTCATCACCACCTTTCCCATGCAGAAGAGGATGGAAAAGTTATCCATCAGTGGTGCCCAATCTAAAAGCATATTAAATAGTAAGATTTTTTTTTGGTAAATAATAAAAAGTTGTTTTCTCTACAAGGAATATTTTTCGTGGTTTTCTTCTATGTGTAGTTCTGCAGTAGAAATATTGAAAGTTGGCTGATTTATGGGTTTGCTGATGCTCTATAAGATACTTTTCCTGGTCTTCTTAAAGAAAGTAATTCAACTCCTGTCCAAATCACAGGCTTGGTGAATTTTTCATCTCTTGGAATGATATCAGGGTTACTCTTTTATCTTGCCCATCTTCAAATTCTTTCTTTTTGGAACAGTAGAATGAATCAAGGATAAAAAGGAATCCAAACTATGCTAAGAATTAATAGTTTGGCCCAATTTTATTTTCCAATTTTGATGAGCTGTCAAGCAGGTAAATAAAAGCCCCTCTTTGTAGACACTGTGATCGCAGATGTTATACAAAAAATTATTCTGGAGGTTTGGAAAGAATCTTCAAAATTCAATGTTTCTCACTGGACACATTCCACACTTATGACGTGTGAGCTCTAGAATAATACATGCTTCCAAGAACAATGGAATGGAAACATTCATGAGAATGGGGAGGCTTTCCTCCTGACTGAATTGTGAATCGAAATGGATGAGAACAATGTGCAATTCATAACAACCACTCTGATTTACATTAATGTACACTCATTTTGCCTACAATAGAACTTAATAATTTGTTCCATCTTGCTTGAACCAATACATCCCTGTTGCAAGCAGTAACAGGTTAGGACCTGAAGTACTTTAGAGTTTTGGTTGCTGTGACATATGTAGGTGAGAGTCTTTAGATGACAAGATGAAATAATGGAGTCTTAGGACCGAGAGGAGAATTTGGGAGTATTTAAGAGCTAACCTGTTTGTAAATATAACTTAAAACACCCCTTCTTCAGGGGAATGCTGTCTAGGATTGTCTGATGGAGGCTGATGCCTAATGTGTAAGCTGGAAAAGCAACCACACCTCTCTGTACTTATTATCCCTGCTGTTATGAGATGCTTAATCCCCATTCAGAGCTAGCAGGGAGTGAGCCTGGGAAGGGAGCTAAATTTCTGACAGGCAAGGAAATTTCTGACAAGGAAGGTAGAGAATAAGTCAGAAGGCCTGGCTGAGTGCGTTGACTGTGTTGCAGGTACACGTTTCACGTGAGATGGAAGATGCAGGGTAGCATTAAGGGGAATGGTAGAGATGAGACAGCATTGTAGAATGCAGGAGTAAGGAAGGAGGAAAAGGCAATTGTGGAGTTAGTGAGGAAGAAGATGGAATAATTGTGAGGAGGAATAATGAAAAGAGTATGAGGTGATTCATGGATGCCTCTGAAGTTTCATTTAAAGCAGCCATTTATTCCTTGCATGGAAATAAATGTTATGGAAATACAAATGGGCACCTAACGCAGTTTAGGTGTAAGTTTGCCCTCCTACCTCCTTGACATCACTGAATTCCTAAAACACATTAAATTCACCCTCGTGGATGCCAGTCCACTATTAATCCCTTAAGATGGTGGATAGATGTCATATTTTGCTGCATAATATGCATTTTCTCGATTTGCAGGTGCGTGAAGACATTCAAACTTTAGTTTATTGTTTTGTTGATCATATGCCAATGTTCTTTCTGGAATTAGTGTGTAGGAAAAGAAAATTATAAATGGTGAGACTATAAAGTAAATAAATATAAAGTAAATGTAGAAGAGGGCACCAAATGCATATTTATTGGTTGTAGAGCTTTTTTGGATCCCAGACAATTTTACAAATGCAATGCATTGCGTTTGTGTGTGATAGTGACCCACACGATGTGGCAGCTGTACCCAAGCCCAGTACCTAATGCATAACTTGTATGTATTTTGAGAGAACTTCCTTTAAAAAGCAAAGTGGTGAGTGGATCTCTAACTCGTATTTCCACAAAAAATGCTTTAAATAGCCTGATTTTTAACTCAGTGCTGCTCAGCAGTGTAGCACCTGAGAGTAAACTTTCACATTCATTTTTGTTATTTGTTATTTTAGAAGACAGATAGTTACTTACAGGTTTCTTATGCCTAATTTTGTTTCCTTTTTAGAGCCACATTGGATGGCGTAAAGAAGCAAAGCGGCTGCTTCTCGTGATGACAGATCAAACTTCCCATCTGGCCCTTGACAGTAAATTAGCGGGGATCGTAATTCCCCACGACGGAAACTGCCATTTGAAAGATAATGTGTACGTCAAAGCTACGAGTATGGTAAGGTATATGTCATAAATTCTCTCTTCACAGAAGCAGCATGAAACTGTGTAAAGAAGGTTTTTAGATCGCTGTTAAAGCGTTGTTTTTATTCCGGGTATTAGAATAGTATTTTTCCAGGTAGACAAGGTGTGAAATGAAGAATCAGTCCCCTGGAAATGCTGACGTTCTTTTTGCCTGGGATAAAGTATTTTGGAGTCTGGGACAACAATACGCAGCAGAGGAGGTTATGTTGCTGGGGTTGGTGTGGGTTTTTTATCGGCATCTCATAAAAAAATCACAATTTGTATAAAATAGAAGTGTCTGGAGTGATATTTTGCACAAGAAGTAGCTGGTAATATGTAAGAATTGCACAGTCCTGCTTATAAGGCAAAGGCAGCAAGCATGGTTTGTGGTCAGAAGATGCACAGATGCATTGATGGAAGAGGGTTGGTAAAACAGAAGACAACAGCAATGAGCTGATCCAACCATGATGGACTAGAAAATACTCTTGTGCCACAAAGCTTTGCTGTGGCAATGTAGCATTAAATATGGTTGAATCTCACAGTATAAAGCCAATGTGTGGAAATTCATACCTGTGCAAAAAGTTGCATTGAATCCACTGTAGCAAAATAACATGCAGATATTTTTAGCTCTCAAAATAATTTCCTCAATAATAAATAATAATTAAATAAATAATAAAGTGGTCATGAGTGACTGAAGAAAGGAACTTTTTCCATAAGATTTTTAGGTTTTATTTGCTTTGGCTACTTCCTTAAATAAATATGAATTGCTTATTTAAGAAACACGAATCACTACTTAGTAGCCACGTAATCACCAGAAAACAGGAATTTGGATTGTGGTATCATTAGAGCACATCACAGTTTTATTCTCAGTGCTGGCTGCACTTAGTTAAAGTATATATAGCCTGTGTTCAAGCCAGCAACGTGCTGGTGAAGTCGGTGAGGGCTGCGTCTAAGTTAGGCTAGACCTGAATTCAGTCCCAGCAACTGGTGTTTACAAGGATGCTTGGGCCAGCAGGAAGCGGCCGCCGTCTGGTGTGGGATCACGGAATACGGGAGGTTTCTGGGAAGCGCTGGGTGTTCAGGACCTTGCTGAGCGGAGGAGGGAGCTGAGCGTGTGCTAACAGGAAGGTTGTTTGGATTTCCGATTATCTGATGTTCTTGCATTCATACACTCCCTCTGTCACCTCTTGGGTATTCCCTCACAGATGTCAGCTTTAATCATTTCCCTCTAGCCAGTCGGTTCAGTTTCAGTATTTCTACAGTGTCCCTAGGGTAAAAACAATCCCTTCCTTTATTCTACTTAAAGCAAATAATCCCAAAACTTTACTTTCCCAAGGCAGAGCATACTTACAGATTATGGTACTATGGTGTCCATGCCTCTATTTTTCTTTCTTGCCACTCCCTTCACTTCCCCAGTTGTAGTGCTATAAACGAGAGGAATTTTGCTCTGCTTATTAACAGTTGATGAAGGTACAAATCTTATCCTGCTGTTCCTTTGGTAATAAAGATATGGTCTGACTCAGGAAAAGCAAACAAAAAAAACCAAAACCAAAAACAAGAACAAACAAAAACAAAACTAAACTGATATTTATTTTCTGTTCAACTTGAGAAATTAACTTCTGTTTCAGATGCACAATCTCACCAGTATAAAATACGGACAAAATGAGTTAATCCCTTTCTAAGGAACTATGACAGATTGATGGCTGACTGAAGGAAGTGTTTTCTGGATTCTAGGCTGAAAGATTATGATTTTACTGTCCCCTATAGAATAAGAAATCTCCATGATTATTGCTATTGATGCCTTTTGTGACATGAGGTAGTCTTTTTAGCCACCCAGATGAACTGACCTTGAAAGATGCTTAGATTTGGGGTGGCACATTTTGGCCCATGTGTTTTCTGGCTGCTAGCCCATATCTTTTCCAACCAGGGGTAAATTCTTGTATGCCCACAAGTAATACTGGGCATGCACTTAGTAAGAGAAAAGTGGTAGAATGGAAATCTTTCTCTTTTTGTCTGGAGTAGATATGCCATGATAGCAAAATAACTGTAAAGGTAGGTGTACTGGTTTCCTGCTTATTTATTTTGTCTCAGTGAAATATAGCCTGTGATTATTTCAGTCATACAGATCCATACAGAAACTTCAAATGAACAAGTAAAATTAGGGGCCAGGGGAGTCTATTTCATATTTAAATGAAATGTCATGAAAGGCTGTCGGCTTTTAAAAAAAATACATCATATGAAACATATTTTTGCTTTTTTTTTCCTTATCGATGCAATTTTGTTGTGCTACACTAAATGGAAGAGCTGTCTGCAATCACATTGTTTTCCTGCTTTGATTTCTGTCTTCTGGTAGTCTTGATTAGATTGCATTTTGGCATATATTTATTTCCTCTCTGTGCCAGTTAAGAGGACTTTGCTTTATTTATTGGCAGAAGCTTAACCTTTAGATCGGAAGTGTTTCCAGTCAGTCACTTTTCTGCCTGTTTCTTTCTAACTTTTGCTAAGCAATCATGCAGAGGTCAGCAAAAAGCTAAGACAGGAAAGAAATCTGGTCCATTTCAATTAGGTATGTGCTTGGTTAACTCCCTTACTGAATTACTTACCGTCTGTATTAGTTATCTTCTCAGCTTACCGCTGTAGGTTATAATAATAAAATAAATGATGTCATTGGCACAAGAAAGATGATCTAAAATGAAAGTACATTCTCCTGAGCACTACTGGGAAGAGGTAAGATCAAAATACATAAAGTACAGCAAGGTTTTTATGGCAAGCAAAATGAGGCTCTGTGAGTGACCAGCCCTTCCTTATGCCATCGCTTTACAGGCTTAAAATTAAAAAGACAGTGTGGGTCTGTTGATGCTCTTGTTTTTTAAAGTCTCTTCTAATTAAAAGAAAACTTCTTTTTCAATATCCAAAGTGAGACTTTAATGTGATACTAACCAAGCTGGACACTGGTGAGTTAGAGCTGACAAGTATATTAGTAAACAGACTAGTTAGTTGGGGATTTAGTCCCTGCAACCCTTGCACTTGTATGCATGTTGTCTCTTGGTTTCAGCAGGAGGCTCCATCTGAATAAGCTTTTGTTTCATGAGAGCTTGGAAACCCATTTCTGATACAACTGATCCCAGAGTTTTGCCCTTAGTTGCAGACATGTTTGAAGGGCCACTTTGCTGGAATTCAGACATGTCCCCTGTCATGTGTTAAGCAGAAGGCTGACTTATTTGACCACCATCCCATGTTTCAACACTGCTGCTGTCTTTCACACATATAGAGCAGGAGGTATTTACAGCATGTCTGACGTCACTTGCCAGTGTCCTGGGACCACTTGGTGTGTCTGTGATCCGCCAGCCAGTTGCATGTGGCTTGTGCAGGATGATGAAGGCCCCACCACTGTGGGCTGTGGTCATGGAAAAGGCAGGAGGCTGTAGGACTGTGTTGCAGGCTACTGAGAGTGGCAACAAAGCCATTACTGCTGGGGTTCACCCACAGCTTCTCTGTAGTGGGAATGGATGCTCACCAGACACTCGCCTCTGGCACGCTCCCCACTGCAGCTGTAAGAAGGTCCATTTATTGCTACCTTTCATCACATATCTTAAGGAATATAATCTCTTACCAAAGGGTAGAAAAACTGAGAGGCATGGACCCTGGCTAAGATCAAACTGCAGCAAGAAACTCCTTCTACAGGAGGCTCTTTATAATGGTGTGATATGACAGAATATATGGTGGAATATATGATGGATTTTGCCCCCTTGCATAATTGTCTCAGCTGTCTCAGCATTCAGATTGCTGTTGGGAGAGAGGTGACCTGCAGGTGGCCTTGGGTGGCACTTGGAGGACAAATGAATTGTGGAGGGAATCAGAGTGTGTTTGTGCAAGAGAGCGACAATATGGGGCAAATGGTGAAAAATGTCAGGAAAAGAAAGACAACAGAAGTATTTGGGGGAAGCAGGTTGAAAGACCTGATGGAAGTGGAGATGTCACAATAAAATCTCTGTAAGAGGAAACACAGGCCAAGACTCCAGTCCCTTCTCTACGTTTATTTATGAATTTTAAGCATTGCATTTACTTCTTGAGAAGTATTCACAGATTTCTGGTAAATAAGCAGTGATTTTCAGATACAGTTTTTTTCAGAGTACTGGAACTGGAGGAATCTCACATAGCCCAGTCTTCAAAGCCCACTGGGACCGCAGACACTCTTATGCTTCCCCAGATCTTTGGTGAAGGGATAGAAACACACCTTTTATTCTCAAATCCATGTCAGATCTCTCAACGAGAAATGTAGAAGGGCAGGTCACTGGCAGAGAACATGCTATCACAGGCACTTCACCAAATAAAGCAGTGTCATTACTGGGGACAGATGCAAAACTTGTGCTGCCTTCTATCAGCCACAAACAGGGTTAAGAAAATGTAGCAGTTCATTGTGGTGAGGACTGGAAGCATCACTCTGAAAGCAGGTCTTGGACATATAGAGGAGAAAGCTGTCAACCTTAAGTAAGATATATGTGGAATACTGGCATTGGTACAGCCTGATCCACCAGCTGCATTTAGCTGACGCGTCTGATCCCTGGTGCCAAAATGCACATTTCTGAGAAACAAACTTTTAGTTACACGCTTTGCTATTCCCCAAAGCACAACTTACCTTGGTGCCCTCCTGTTCTACTTTCTCCCTGACTTTTGCACAAGAGCCCACCTGTCATTTTCAGGAATCTCGTTGTTCTTCTAGATGGACCAGGGATGACAACATATCCGTACTTCTTAAGCAACAGACTCAAGCCAACAAACTAGTACTGTATGAACCTGTCCTCCCACTCTGCAGCACCCCAGCAGAGCTGGCAACAGATAAGCTTGTCACAGCCTGGCCTGATGCCCTGATGATTGTATTCTTTTTTTTGTCTATCTTTTCATTTGCTTGGCCCCACTTTCTTTGGGATGTAGGCCTAGCTTTGCTCTGTACAGTTAGAAATAAAGATGGTTTTGGAATTCTGTATTATGTCATATGTGAAATATAAGGTTTTTCCCTACTTGTCTCCAGTCTTCTCTTTTCTGTTCTATTTTGCAGGAGCATCCATCTCTTGGGCAGCTCTCTGAAAAATTGATTGACAATAACATCAATGTTATCTTTGCAGTTCAAGGAAGCCAGTTCCATTGGTATAAAGTAGGTTAGAAACCTGTTTTCTTTTTCCATTTTTGAAAAATCAATATTTATATTAAAAATTAAAACTGTGCATAAATTATTTTATTTTTCTTAGGATCTGTTACCTCTGTTGCCTGGTACCATTGCAAGACAGATAGAATCCCAAGCAGCAAATCTCAATGATTTGGTGGTAGAAGCCTATCAGGTATGATGACAGTGACAATGTTGTATGCTGTATCTGTGCAGGGATTTTTCACCTTTCATAGCCTAAAGTTGGAATTTCCAGGATTTTGGCTCCTCTCGGAAGTCCATGAGGATAAGTTCCCTAGTTTTCTGAATATGCAGGTTGGTGGGTGATGCTATTCTGTGATAGTTCTCAAATTCCTAGGCTTTCAGGGTCTCAAAGCCAAGAGCTAGCACTTTTTCCTTTATAAGAATGCTTCTAGTTATGCTGTTTGTTTATCTGCACCTGTTGCCACGTAATGTCAAAAGAAATGTCTGACTTATTTAAATGAGTTTTCATGTCAGGTCTTTAGTTACACACCAGACACCACTGTCCAAATACCCTATAAATTCTGAGCAAAAAGTATCCAGAGGGTTTTACAGCATAATTCGTAGAAAAAGGACAACAGGTGGGATTTTAGAAGGATGTAGTTTAACAGGAGATATTGTGGAAAGCAGGATTTACACTGCACAAAGCAGCATAATAACTCAGGGTTTTGAGGCATGGCAGTGAAGAAGAGTTTTGATAGGTATTTGGAAGAGAACAATGGAAACGGCTTTGTGGAGTCTTTCCTGGAGTTCTCAACCGAAAGTAATAAGATGGGAAAGAGAAAGCAATAGGATGGGAAAGAGCATAAAGTCGTTTTCCACAAATGATTGACAGGAAATGGCAGTTTGAAAGTGGAAACTGGCATCTTGGTAGTGAATTAAAGATAGCCTGGTGGGAGGGAGCATAAACAGCCAAGTAATGGACCTTTGATATACTAGAGCAGCGTCCAAATTACCATGATGGGTTAGATGGTTGAATGCCGTTAAGGTGTGCAAGTTACACAAGCGAGGAAGTTCCCAAACTTGCAAAACCAATTACAAACTCAACGCAAGGTATCAATATGTATCACATTATTTTTAATGAGTTGGACATGGGAGGCTGAATTTACTCATTGCACTAGGTTAACCATCTAAATCAGGCTATTTACTTCCAGAAAATTGGCTATAATGAAGAGCCAAGACTCTCAAGGTGTTTGCTCACCTTTTCCTCACTGTCATGTTGGAAACATAGTGCAGAGGGCAGAGATGTTCAAAAGCAGAGGATGATAGGTGTAATCAAATTGCAGAGAAGTACTCGCTGATACTGTACTTCCTCTTAAAAAATCAAGAAATCTCACTTTGAATATGGAGGTTTGCAGGAAATTGCTGGCAAAAAAATGTTGAAGATCATAGTCCCTTTGTATGCCACTTTTACACTGCCCATCCTATTTTGTGTCCTGTTTTTTAGAGCACAGTGTAGGGCAAACATTAAAGGAGAGGAAACAAAAATTTATAAATAATGATTTAGAATCATAGAATCATATAGGTTGGAAGAGACCCTTGGGATCATCAAGTCCAACCATCAGCCCTACTCTACAAGTTGTCCCCTACACCAGATCCCTCAACACCACATCCAATCTACTCTTAAACACAGTCAGGGATGATGACTCCACCACCTCCCTGGGCAGCCCATTCCACTGACCAACTACTCTTTCTGTGAAGAAAGTTCAATTTAGTTCAATGGACGATTCTGTGGGACTTTCCTGCTCCAGCCACCCCCAGTTTGCTCTTGCCTTATTTTCATTTTTTACACAGTATCTTCCTTCCCATCCTAAACTTCGTTGTCTTTGATACTTCAAGATTTTTATCGTACTTTTAGGGGCTTGTAATATACAAACACACGGTGACCAGGGCTTGTATGTTTTGCTTTCTTGAAAGCAAAAGTACTTAGATAAGAAAATAAATTTTGTGTTGATGTTTGATGACAGTGGGCCTCTAGCACTCATGTTGTAGGCAGGGAAACCTTAGGCTTAGTTGTGGAAAACCCTGGCTGAAAATCCCTGGCTAAAAAGACAAAGATGAGTCACTAATTTTCAAAAAAGTTACTAGGATAAACATGTTCAGATTCATGTAATTACATTTCCATTTGTAGCAGTAAAAATGTCCCATTGAACTAATTTTTTTTTGTACTAATATGCCAGGAATTTTAATAATCTATTTGTGCAATTTTCAGCTTGTTGATCTGTACATCTTTAATAAATTTTTAAAAGGTCAAGAAGCAATATTCCTTCTTGGAAGGAAGAAGGACTTTAGAGCATGCAGTAAACAGAAGTTACAAAGTAGCTGGCTTTTTCATTGTTTTATATCATAAAAAACCCTAATGGGAATCAACCAGTTGTTGACTTATGCAGTCCTATCTGATCCACATATATCAGTAAGAATAATCCCAAGAGCCTTTAGATCACCGTAAGGTTTGTTCAGAGAAAACTTTTCCAAGACAGATGCAAAATATCAGCAGTTTATAAGGTGTCAAGTCAATTAGGACCCTTTTCTGCTGGATAACAATAGTTGTGTGTATGTTTACTGTTTCATTTTAAATGTGTGGCCAAAAGGCAGTGTAGTCTCTCAACCAATAAGCATTTTTGGGGTGTGTGGTTGTTAGAATAGATTGTCAGATTGTGAAAAATACAGTCTCAAAACCAATTTAGCAAAGCTGAAAATGTTTTTATCTGGAAAACGTAATCCTCTTTTATCAGAATTACCAGTTCACTGGTTGTGTATATTTGGAATGTAATCAGGTCTTTATATGGGAAACAATGCTTTAATTCATTCCTTTATTCACACAGACAAGCTTTCTTCATTTTCAGTCAGACAAAGTAGCTGCACTTGGTGTTAGTCACATGTGCATAGATGCAACGCAACTAAAACTTGTTTTCTGGTTACAGAAACTAATCTCTGAAGTGAGAATTCAAGTCGATAACCAGATCCAAGGTCTTCATTTCAATATCACTGCAATCTGCCCTGATGGAAGTAAAAAAACTGGCATGGAAGGATGTAAAAATGTGGGATATAATGAAGAAGTATGTTGATAGTTCTCGTTCTTCAAGGAAATGGAATACTTGTTTTTCTGTTTGGTTGGGTTTCAATGGTGTGAAATCTTCTAGGGATTTACTTGAACTGAAAATGGATTTATGTGATTAATGACCACAGACTCTCTATTATTCTCTGGTTTTATTTTTCCTGAATCTTATTTTAATTCTCACTAATCTCATGGAACTAAGGCTCAAAGCTTTTCCTGAAAGCTAACGTCCATTAAAACTCTCCTCCTTTGTCCTCCGCTGGGCACAATGGCCATGTTCATTGAGATGAAATCTGTAAGTAAAGAGATTGAAAGATAATCACCCAGTTGAAAAGAATCACTGGAATTTGTGTTCCTTGCAGTAGACGCCACCTTTCCCTCTCCTTGCTCTTGTAGTCTTCATGCAAAATCAGGGTTGTGTATAATTAGTTTATTTTATACATCAAATTAATAACATGATTTGTCGCCATTTGGATCGGTGCCACCTACTGAAGGAAACAGATTGTAAAACTGGAGCATCATGCACCGTAAAAATGTGGGGGAAGATGTCTGGCTAATATAAGGACCACGGTTTTCTTCCCAGAACAACTCTGTGCCTTGATATATTTAATTGCTTGGACTAGTAGAGTAATTCATTTAGCTTGCCAGGAAGAGGTCTGTGTTTCTGGAGTGCAGGGTCAAGGAGTTCTTTCCTTCTTGACGTGTACACACATCTCAGCTGGTGTGATTTTACTTGTCTCTGTGTGTAGAAATAGCAAAACAAATCAGTAGATTAAAAGTGTGCATTCTAAATATGTTCCTTTAGATTCATTTTACGCTCATCTGAATTTTGTCTGCATGCCCTGCTGTGATTAGCTTCCACGGTTTAAGGGAGGTTTTCTATGCTTTTCCTAACTCGTCATAAGAAATAGTACTGGAATTTGTTCTGTTTAATGAAAAGGAAAATATTTATATCTGTTTCTTTTTAATAAAAAGCCAAGCCAGTTGATTATAAAAGATTGCATGTGGTCCTGAACCTCTAGTGCTGTTGAAAATGAGCCATACTCAAGAGATTCATTTATTTTAACCGTAAATCCTCCTTTCAGTATTTGTTTACAGGCAAAATGTTTTTTTCTTAATTCTCACATTCCTTTTATTGTCTAATCCTTCTTCCTTCCTTTTCTTACCAGAGCACAAAGTGTGTTACATTCTGGAAGAATCCTAGGGTCTCTTCAGGGTGCAAAGCTGACTCTGGCTATTAGCAAGTGTCAGTGCTCACGCTGTATTATTTAGCTGCAATACCTTTAATCTTTCTGCCGCTGGGTTCAGACCCACCGCACGTCACGACGCACTCAAAGCCCGGTTTGCCCTTCCCTCCCATCTCCCTGCCGTAGTGTATTGTACGTGAGGATGATGTCTTCTAGCAGGGCTCTGTCTGGAGTGCAAAGCACATTCTCTAGCTGCAGCCTGTCCTCCCCATATGACACGCACCTGCCGTGTGAATTAATTAATCCACGGCCACACTTTTGCCCCGTAACCGAAGGGAAGAAGTTCCATACAGGGAGAGTGTAGGCAACCGAGGGGTTACGTGCGTAGCAGCACATTTAAGAAAGAAGAAGAAGAAAAGCAAAGGGTGAGACAAAGCCTGTGTGTGTCCCCCCCCTCAATACAACATTAAGAAGCACATGCTTCTGCACAGCATTCTTCTCCCGCTGTCCGTGTAGGCAGCCGCAGCCCCACTCGCCACAAAGCCACCATTGTCCCCAAGGGCTCGGCTGTGCTCGTGTGGGGGGCGCAGCGGGAGGGGGAGACAGCCATGAGAAATGAATGGTCTTAGTCTTTGCGGGTAGTTTCCACCTCGTATCTAATTCTGTTGTTGTTGTTGTTGTTTTTTGGAAATCTTTGGTGGGAAAGAGTAAAGGTATTTGCTTCTCTTGGGCTCCTTTCTCACCTCTCCCTCTTGGTTATATTTTCTCTGGGAGGAGGAGTTGTTTCCTGTCAGGAGGCTAAATGGTGAGAACAGCCTGTCAGAAGCCTATCAGTCAAAAAAGAAAACCAACAAAAAGCAATTGTGAAATACAAGATGTATACCCAGTGAAAGTATCACAAATGTCAGAGCTGTCAAAGAGTTTTGGGAGTGCCTGATGCAAACCCCGTGGCAGTCATCTAATCACCAAAATGATCCAGGGTTCTGTGCCAGGACTCTGGAAAGCCATGGGGGCTGCTGCTGCAGTGGGCACTGCTGGGGTGAGGACCTGAAATGGGTGATGGCTGTGGCGTGGCCAGGAGCTGGGCACTAGGTCCACTCTGAAGCAGCACTTGGTCTGCCCAGGAGGACCACAGCTGGAGCAGCAAAACTCTCTAGCTCCATGCCCATTGTAGGAATTGGGAAAAATTACTTGATATTAAGGTATGAGGCATTTTTTGTGTTTTAGCAGTAGGAGTAGATAGGGCTGTCCAAAAAACCTACGTAGATTCTATTTGTACACATCATTTCTGCAGCAACAGCATTCATTATAGGTTGCTTTTATGAAGAGTCTTTGTTTATGTTTGTGTATTGTCTTGCTCAATCCAGTCCCAATTCTCATCTGAGTATTTCTATAGTATAACAGAATGGTCATGTTAATAAGATCAGGAGGATGTTGATGGTAATTCTGCTACTATTTAATTTGTATTAAACTTGTCTTATGCAACTGTGCTTTCTCAACATGACAAGTAGGCTGCTGTCAATCTTCCATTGTTAGGATTTAAACTCTATTGTGATGCCTGTCATTTCTAAATATGTCATATTTGACAAATGGCCATGGTGTATTTTGTTATTATCTGCTAGTCCACATTCATATGCAACATAAGATTCTGCTTTATTCATGGGTTAAAAAATTTAAGCAGTTTATAGGACATGATAGCGATGTAAAATCTGTCTTTATCTGTTCTTAGGTGCTTTTCAACGTATCGCTCACAATGAAAGAGTGTGATGCAACTGGAGGAAGAAAACATGCAATACTTAAGCCTATTGGTTTCAATGAAACCGCCATCGTTACTGTGGAGCCAAGCTGTGCCTGTCAGTCTGCAGACAGCACAAAGCACAGAAGAGTTTGGGCTGATGAAACAACTTCTGATGGCAAACAGTCCCATTGCAGGGACAATGATTGTAGCTCCAGTAAAAATACACTTCCTTCTGAGAAGTGCAGGCGACACCAGGACCAGCCCATCTGCAGCGGCCAAGGAAGCTGCATAGATGGGAAATGTTTCTGCTACAAAAGCAAGCTGGGCAAGGTGTATGGCAAGTACTGTGAAATGGATGATTTTTCCTGTCCGTATCACCAGGGAAACTTGTGTTCCGGTAAGCTGTGGAGTTTATGTCTGAGTTTTGTTTTCATTTGGGTTTGGGTTTGGTTTGGTTTGTGAAGCTTATATACCTCATGCAGCTGAAAACAATGATATAAGGCTGTCAAGTACAAGAATTGGGTGTGCAGAAATAGTGGGTGAAATATCCAGAACAGCCTGGTGGGAATTCTTGCTCCTGGGCTTGCTTCACCACAAGAGGTATGCACTGTCTTCTGAACTTCAGCACTGCTTTTTAGAGGATTTATTGAGTTTTTCCTAAATTTACCTATTTGAGGGATTGAACCAAGAAATTCTGCAGAGGTAATGATACAGATATCTTGGATTAAACAGTAACTTTATTCAAGAAAGTGGTTGATACATTTCAGTCTAATGGGAATATGGGATATAATAGATTAGCAGGAATTGTAACTTTCAGGTGGGGTTCCAATTTTGTAACAGCCTGAATCAGTCCTGTCAGAGTCCAGTCAGATACATACAGATGTGATTTCAAATACTGGTATGTATGCTAACACAGTTCAGAACACCTACTCCAAAAAGGAGAGTGGAAGTGAAACATAAACAGGGAGAGTTGTTAGAAATTCTTATTCTTTTTGTGGCCTACTTGATGGGATTTTTTAAAGAAAATTACATATGGACAAAATACAAACCATGTCCTTTTGAGTCACTAAGGAATAATGGGGTTGAATCTGTGTCATTACTGAATCTCTACCAGAATATTTTTGTCCCCCTAGAAGAAATTAAATATCTTAAAATCGATACTCTGTCCTGCATCAAGTATACTGAACAATGAGTGAATTGAGAGACTGATTTTTTCACCTGCATTTGCATAAATTTAGAGTAATACTATGGCCTTTAGTAGATCTATTTTGGTTTTGCTCTGCTGGTGGCTGTGAACTTTACATAAAAGGAAGAGAAATAATTTCACTTAATCATTTAAATACTTCATTCCAACACAAAGAATTATAGTTCCTCCTCTCACTCCCTTTCCCACAACCAACTTCTCAAATTTACTGTTTCTTACCCTAAGCAGACCTTTCAAACTCTAAGCTCCTAAAGCCTGAGATGTGGTGCCCTGGTCAGCAGAAGAGACGGGGAGATGTCTCCTTGTTGTGTTGGGATTGTCCCGTGCGATGGAGTCCTGCTCTAGGGTACCATAGGGGAAACCTGCCACCTGGGGCCATGGCTGAGTGCTGTGCCTCCTCGTGGAGTATTATCCAGCGCAGAGCCTTGCTCTGAGATGTCCTGTGATCCCCCCCTCCATTTTACCCAGCCTAAGTGAAAAAAGGGCCAGGCTGTGCCTTGGCCTTACTCCCATTTAGGGGATCCCCTCTGTGAGACGGGACTGTCTCCTGGTGGCTGCTCTGTGGGTCCCTGGAGCGCGAGAGGGACATCACAGTTTGTGTGAAACCTGGGGAGTGCTGAAGCATAGCTGAGGAGACCTCATGAGATTTTCCTGTGCTTTATGTGTTTCTATTTCAATATTTCCTAAAGATGCTTTCCCATGCTGTAATACTGTGGCTAGAGATTATCAGCATGTCAGTTGTACAGCTGCCTGAATGTGTGACGGCACGGAAAACAGACGGATTCTGCCTTAAAGTTCCCACTGCTTTGCCTTGAAAATTGTAAAAGGCTACAGGGTGCTCTTCACAGCCTTTGAATCTTTGAGACTATGGGGTTTAGGTTCTTATTAAACAATTGACAGTTAATACCCACCTGCCCAGCTCAGTCTTCTGTCCTTCAGAAAGGCAGAAAAGCAGCACTATGACATGTGCTTCCGAAAAGAAAAGAAAAAAAAAGAAAAAACCTGGCACATGCACATGAATTTGATACTTCTTCCTCCACTGACTCGTGCTGTTTATTTGAGTTGAATGCTTTCTTGCTGAAGAGAAGTTTGTTTAGTTTGCCTGAAGACTGTTTTCCTGGTGGTTGTGTAATTTTTAATCCACCCTGCTTTGATCCAAGGCAATAGGGAAAATTCTAGCGAAACATTTGAGGATAAGATCGAGATAGCAGCTTTGGCTCAACTTAACAACAAATAGCAGCCATGAATATGCATCATGGTTTTAATTTCAGACCAAATTGTTAACTTTAAAAACTAATTAGCAAGCCAAGGTCAACATTAGCTCTCTTTAACCTAAAGCACCAGCAATACAAATGCATGCACGTAAAAACTGACTTGCTGTGGTTTCCTAAAAGCATGTGACTCAAGGCTCTCTGATGTTGTAGGTAATGGTGAATGTGAAGCTGGGAAATGCAAATGCTTTGCTGGCTGGGAAGGTGACCGTTGCCAGTGCTCATTACAGTCAGCGAAGCACTGCCTGAATTCAAAGGGCCAGATTTGCAGCGGAAGAGGAAAATGTGTCTGTGGGAAGTGTGAATGCACAGACCCAAGAAGCTTTGGCCGTTTGTGTGAATATTGCCCAACTTGTAACAAAGCCTGTGAAGAAAACTGGTACGTTTCTCGTGCTAGACTTGACCTTTTAAAATCTTTTTTAAATTGTTGAAACAAGGATAAATATTTCTGCTTGGCAAGATGTGTACTGTATTTCTTAGATATTTAGATTATAGGAAATTGAAACAATTCATACTTGAGACTTTTCTCTGCGCAGCTGAGGGGCTTACACTGGCAATGAAGAGAATTGCATGTCCATATCTATGTTCAGCAGCCTGTGTACAACTTTCAGCTTTCTGAAGTGAAAGCAGGTGTGACCTATGAGGATCTTTTTTTTTTTTCATGTATTTATTAACAGATGTTTCTTCATATTAAATCCTTCCTTCTGGGTAGGAAATAAAGCCCATAAACTTTGAGCTTTAACAAAGGATGGTAGATCCTACTCCTGAATGCCACCAAGTCCAATAGTATTCTGCAGATTTGTTTTTGCACGCTCCTTGTGCTTCTCAGCTGAAAGGAGGAGATGTGGAACAGCAGTGGTACCCTGCCATCATTCTCACTGCCATCAGTCAGCAGAGCAGAGCAGAGCAGAGCTGGTCTTACACAGAGAACAGCATTCACTATTACTCACTTCTAAACCACTCGGTCTTTGCTGTCATAGTTTTAAAGGTTGCCATTTTTACTGATCAGTGTAAAAGGAGGGACAGTGTGGGGGTGGAAATGAGCAGCCCAAGGAAGAAAGAAGGTAAACCAAGATGTCAGTGGATGGTGCTGGCTTAAAGAATCAATGAAGTTCTGTCTTTGGGCAAAGCCCTCCCTTCAGCACATGTAATCTCTGCATCCTACTGAGGATAGGGAGGGACAGGGAGATCAGCCTTTAGTTGGAAAGGGAATTTTCATCAGAACAGAATTGCTGTTTATTCATATTCCTTTGAGTTATAGCTCATGTGGTGAATACAGTGGAGAGCCAAGCTGGGCCATGTCTGACGAGGTGCCTGCTAAGTCTTCACTAGATAACATGCCATTAGCCTTGCTGGGTTACGCTTGTTCAAAAGCGCTGTGAAACATGTCCCTTTAATAAATTCAGAGAATGGTATAGCTTCATTAGAAATTCAGTCAGGCTCTTTTTAGGATCACATGTGATGTCCATATTCTGCACACCTGAGAAGTGGCGATGGTAAGGCTGACAGCGCTGCTGACCCTCTGAACGGCCCAGCAGCAGGACCTTACATGGCTTTCTCTTAAGAATTTTTTGGATGCTAGACAAAGCTGAGTTTCCTACACCTATCTTCTCCCTTCGGTCCCAGCCTCCATCCCAATGACATTGATAAATAAAAAAGACTAGGGCTGAGCTAAAGACTGACAGCAGAAGAAAGGGTGCTGGACCCTTAGCTACACCCCCTGAAGAGCACACATCACAAAGTGCAGAGCAAGGGTGGATGAAGGTGGCTCGAAGCCAAAGACATGTTTTACTTCACGACTTCTGACCAGTTGGTTCTGAGAAGCATCACAGGGATAAAATGCTGAGAGAGGCATCACATTTCAGAAAGAGAAAAACCCAAACCAAAAAAGTCTCAATGTTTTTACTAGCAACAGGAAAGGGTTATGTGCAAGCGATGCGTCAGCAGATCTTTTCAAGGGGAGTGCAGAGAAAGGCGTGGAGTTTTAATTTATCTTTTATTTTACAGGAATTGTGTTCAGTGCCATCATTCTAACAATGCATCTCAAGCTAAACTTGACCAGTGCACAACCTCGTGTGCTTACCTGCTGCATTACATTGACCAAACTTCAGGTAGGTGACGTTTTCTAGGTAATTTAATAAAAGGTGAAAATCTGTTGGGATTAATAATTGAATTCACCACTGTTACAATGGCTTTTAAAAGTGTGTCATATTACTACAATAACAAAGAAAGCAGGGAGAAGAGAAAAAACACTCATAGCTCTAGGGATAGCAAAAAATAAATAATAACAGGAAATGTGATTGGCAAGCATTGCTAAATCAGATTTCCCAGCTCCTTGAGAAGTCACATCTAAGAATAATGAATCCTGCCTGAGCAATGAATGCTTAAAGAAATACTTACAAAAATCCGTTATGGCATCTGTATGTTTTGTTACTTGGGATGTGCTTACGTGATGTAACACTCCCAGAAACAAGGGAGAATGAAGTGGAATGCTTACCTCATGTTCAGTAATGTTTCAATATTCCTTTCAAGTATAAAAAAACACAGTTATGAGGGCTGTGGAAGAATAGAACCTCATAAAGCTCAAACAGTTCATGCTGCCAGAAAAAGAGAGGTAAATTGTTACCTTTTGTCACTTCACTTTTTTGCACCCTTTTTTTTTTTATTTTCCAGATATTCATAAATGAGAAATCTAACTGTGACTACTTTTCTCATAACTTTAGTGAGAGTTTGCTGTATGAGAGAGGTTTACCAGTGAGGAGAGTAGTGGATAAAGATTCAAGAAATCACATTTTCTTTCATATTTTGCCAATGATCTGCACTGTAATCTTGTGCAGATTAAACTGTCTTGGCCCCACTCATCTATAATTATTCATCCCCTCTATTTCAGCCATAAACTCACCATCTTACAGAGAATTCACAGTGGCCGACACAGTGAAGCCTTAGTCTTAGTTCTGTAGATTAAAAGAACAATAGTTTCACCGTTTTTCATTGATCTTAATCAGAATTGCCTGTCCTGACTCGCCCCACTTTAAAAACTTGCATTTGGCAACTTTTCCCCTCAAGTTACCTTGTTTTCCCTTAACTTTTACCAAGCCCCTGTGACATCTCTGAGGCATTACCATGCAGTAGTCGATAGAGCTGTGTCCCATACGTTAGGCTTTACACTTGTGTTTTCCTTTCGTTGCAGAATGTTTCTCTGGACGAAGCTACTTTAGAGTCTTTTCCATAATCTTTATAGTTACCTTTCTGATCGGGTTGCTTGTTGTCCTTATCATCAGGCAGATAATTCTGCAGGGGAGTAGCAATAAAGTTAAATCTTCAGCTGATTACAGAATATCTACAGCAAAGAAGGTAAATTATTTCAGAGCCGTCATATTCAGTAACCTTTCTCTTGCACATAAAATGTAGCTGATCATTGATGAAAATTGTATCTTCTCCTTCAAGGATAAGATGTTTTTGCCTACTGTTTGCACAAGAACAGTAACATACAGACGTGACAAACCAGAGGAAATAAATATCGACATCAGCAAGTTACGATTAAACGAAACATTCAAGTGTGAATTCTGAAGACAGTGCGTTTTCTGCAGATGTCTATTTCCACCGTGCCCAACTTTCAGAAAGTTACCTTTTGTGCTCAGTGGGAGCCTGGACTGTTGTCGTTTGGGTTTGTGTTGCTCATTTTGTTGAATACTGTAACAAAGTGACATGTAAGCATATTCACCCAAGGTGACTATGTTTGAAACTAGCTGCTGTATTTTTTTAACGTTGGTTTCGTGGTTGGTTTTGGTTTGGTTTTGGGTTTTTTGGTAGTTTGGGTTTTTTTGGGTGTTTTTTTTGTTGTTGTTGTTGTTGTTTTTTGTTTTTTGTTTTTGTTTTTGAAAGAGAAATGTGCGTTACTACTGTTCAGGAATGTTAGTGTTGATGTAGCACTTTAGTGTATTCTAATTTATTTAGTTACGGCCTAGAATGTAGATATGAACCAGTCTGACAAAGCACTGATCTCACTCTACATGTAGCTAGTACTGATGTGCTCTGTGGGAATGGACGAAAACTGTGACTGAAATATTAACGTTGCTGTATATTATAGCAAGAGGTAAAACTATTTGAGTGCTCTTCAATAGAGTAAACGGTACTTTTATAGTTCTCTCACTTGACTAAATTCCACTGATTTGTCTGCTCTAGCCTCTTAGCTTCTCCTCATTACTTAATAACAATGACTGGATTAAATGAGTGCTTAGTTACTGGTGTGGGTGTATAGTTGTGTGTGTAGATGCACACACATGCACACATACAGGTAAATTATATATGTACAGTTTTTTATACTTTATGATGTCACTTGATAATTTATATCTGATAAAGAGTAATTTTTAGCTTTTCTACTTGTTTCAACATATAAATTTATATATGAATTTTATGGTATTTGGAAACTGATTGGCTACACAAGAGAGTTCCTGAGTCCAACAGCATAGTCTACGTGATGATCACTGCCAGCTGACCTCACCTTTGGAGTCAGCAGCATCAACTCCGTGGCAAGCAGATAAACTGCACCAGAGCTGTCTTTGGTTTGCTAGCTACATGTCAGTGTTTTGCCAAATAAGGGTTTTGTTCTTTTTGTATGATGTCAGACCTAAGTCTGATTTTACACACCTGCTCTTTTTCCCTGTGTAAATTAGTTGACAGGATTAGATTTCATGAGTCCTTACGTAACCACTTCAGTTTTTGTGACTGTGCACTGAGAAATGTGTCCAGTGTGATGCGGAAAAGAACCTGCAATTTGGAAGAAGGTGAGGAAAACATAAGTCTTTACTCAAGAGAACACATCCATTGACTTCAAAAATGTGGAATCAAATTCTGCCATTCTGCCAAATGGGCAAAACTCTTTTAAAACACAATGGGACCAATATTAACTTATCTGAGAACAGAAATTGAGCTACAAGGTCAAGCAGAAGCATTTTCTTACCCCCACACCTGGCTATAGTGCTACAAGACGTTGTTGTATGCTAGTTGGAAGAATCAGGCAACAGTCTGATTTATTAACTTTATGCTGCCGAAGCCCTACAAAGATCTGATCAATCTCTAATGCACTAAAATGTTGCTGGCAAGAAGAAAAGTCATCTCAGAAGACAGTATGCAGTGTGTCATTTTAGCGACATTAAGTACTGATGCTGATTTTTGAGTCCTAGAATCACAGAATCATAGATTACCAGGTTGGAAGGGACATCCTGGTCCAGCCTCTCATGGCCCAGCACCCTGCCCAGTTGAATCTTAATATATGCAGTGTTTAGAAAATACTACATATTTGTATTTCCTATTCTGTATTTATTCTGTAAATTCCCACTGAAATCTGAGGAGCATTCATGTGGAAGGAAGGCAGGATGCAGAAGAAATGATAAGTGTTTTGTGAGTGTTCACAGTTTCTTGGGTCATGGGTCAAGTGGGATTGAGAAAAGTAATAGAGACAATGGGCCTTCCATTAAACTGCAATAAAAGCTTTAGATTTTAGGGATTGGTTTAAAAAAAATTAAATAAACCAGACTGTTAAATGTTTCTAAAGCAGTCTTCAAAGTAGTCCCAGAGCTCTCTACAATATAGGTAAAAGTGTCTCATTTAAAGAAAAGGGGATTTCCTTACCCTGACCCTGATTCTACTGATAACTTCATTGTAATATCTTAATTATAGATTAATTCTGCAATCTATCAAGTACACCTTAAACTTTTATCTTCTTTTAAAATGCATAGTACTACTTCCCTCTTCTCTAAATTAACATATTCTAAACCATTGGTTTCAGTGGGAGTAAGATAAAAGGTCGATAAAAGTTTACCTGCTGTTGTCCTTGTCACAATTTGTTAGTATTTTTAAGTGAGCAGGAAACAGTCTCTGGTTATCTGTTTCACTTAACAAAACAATAACAAACAAACAAACGGAAGCTCAGCAGAGAGTATCTGAATATATTACAAAAGGTGTGATTATATTCTTTAATTTGTGTGATAATTTTTTTATTACAAAAAAAGATTCCTCAGATATTTTTCCCCTGGTGGCTTTTAAAGCATTTACTGAAGTGATAGATAGTGTTTTTTTCTTTAAAAATTACTTTTCACTGTTAGAGGGAGCGAAGTGATGTGGGTGGGGGATAATGGAGTTGGGTTCTGTGGAGAAGAAAGACTGGAGCTGTAACACCCATCCTCCAGACCCATCCCACTGCTACTGCTTTTCTTCCACGGTGCTGCCTGTGAAGGGGCACAGACAGTATTTTTCCTTATCGGGCACCTGCCTGTAGGTTTGAAATGCTCTGGTCAAATGGAGCAGGCTCGCAGGACACATTGCACTGTAAGCTGCTTGTTGGCCTGAGGTTAAGAAAAAGAAAAAAAAAGGGGGAAAAAAAACTATGAAAAAAAAACTTTTTTAAGAAAAAAAACACAACTAAGTCAAAAAAGCTTTTCTTGCATCCCCCTCATGGCTTTGCTGTATTGTGGAGGAGGCTGGTGAAAAAGAATAAACTGCTGCTAATGTGACAGGTCAAGGCTTTTAGAAGGCCCATGGGGAGCTTATACAGAGCAGGATCCTTGGGAGGAGGCTTTGTTTCTAGGGATGGAATCTATCCATGAGAAACTCTGGCTTTGCTTGGTACTTGTTTCCCTCTGCCTTTGACCATGTTTTTCAGAAGAGCTGCTGCAGGAGATGAATAGCCCAACAAAAGCCTCACTATTTAGGGAGCTGTGTTCCCTCAGCACATGACCTTAAATGAGAAAGCAGCCTGTAATTCACAAGGAATTTCCTCAGCAATTGCAGAAGGGCTCCGCTTCCTATAGTGCTTAATATGGGAGATATTAAGGACGAATTAGTTCATAGTAGTTTTCAATGTATTGTGCGTCAAAGATGCTCGTAAAAATCAAGGAAAAAATATCTAGCCTCAGAATAGAACGTTCCAGATTTGTTAAATAAAACTTCTTACACTGGGCTTCTTCAAAAAGCGGGACAGAAAAAAAAAGCAGATGATTTGACTGCATGCCTATAACCACAGATACACAGACAGATCCTGTTCCATCTCATCACTGGGCTTGGGAGTTGCTTTTAGCTTCACTTCCACAAACAGTATGTACGTGACTTTTCACAGCAGACTTCTTAACGTTAAAACCCATATGTATGTTTTCCAAATTCTAATCCCTCTTTTTTTACCTGTACCTATTTATTTGTCTAACATCTCAGAAATGACATGTTTATGCAATTAAAAAGCATGCTTTTTACTTCAGAGTCTTCCTACCCCAACAAATACTATGAACTGATTAGTTCCAACCATCGCGAGTACGTTAATAACTTTGCTACAGAAGCGTGTGGGAAAATAGCTGTTTCATCCAGAAAACGTGCACATGGTATGTGAGGAATTTTCATTGTGCCCAGCTGAAATTCCCTTACGTTCACAAGGAATGTTGGAAGTGAACTTTAAAAAGGAAGGACGTTTGGTTTACATTTTATCCACTACTTATCAACTGGATTTATTTTTTCCTCTCTAGGGTGTCATGAAAACCTGCCATGGCAAGTATTCTCCAGGCCACAGTGGAAAAAAATTATTTTCCCAGTCTGATTGTATATAATCTCTGTTTCCTGCTTAGTGAGCATACCTAAATATACGTAGGGAGCGAATGTGTGAGGTGGCTTCAAGCAACCGTTTGTCCTAGAAGCAGCTATAAGGCCTAGTGATGCCCAAGGCAGGGAGATGGAAGGGTCCTGGCTGCTCATTCAGGCACTTGAAGAGGGGTGGCATTCTCAGCAGGCGCCATGTATCCTACAGTTCCCAGAATTGGGAATGATCCTGCAGAGATCACATTTCTGAGACCACATTTCTCCATAGGTCAGGTCAGGAAGCACCTTCAAAGTCAGATGCCTTGGTAGAGGTGATGACAGGTTTCTGTCTTAGGCGCTTGGCCCCACACTGTCCTCGGCACTGCGGGCTTTTTAGGTCTTTATGTGTCAAAAAATGCTTGTGTGTAACATTGCAAGGGACTGCCTATGCCGGTAGGTTCTGTAAACCTGGATGACACAGACTTCCATTAAAGCTTCTGGAAAGTCTTTGGGCATCTGCCCACTGACTTCCCACCAGCCCCCGGGTCTCCACCAGCCAGTCTAAAGGAATGTAAGCTGTAGCTGGGAAAGGGCACTTCTCATAGAGGCATTCGTGCTGAGTCAGTGCTGGGTGACACTGACACTCTGAGTGAAGCACGGTGCCAGGGTTCTGCCTGGCCATTTGCAAAAGAGGGGAAAAGATTTCTTTGCTAAGCAGAAATGGAGCAATAGTTAAGAAGAACACTACTTTTTAATGATGATCCTGACACTGCTCCAATGCCCAGGCATCTCGTTGGGTCTTACAGAGAGTAGAAATTTACAGAAAAGGGGGAAAAGGTTAAAATTAACCAGCATGAATGCATTTCTATAGTGAGCCAAATCAGTGGGGTTTCACTGAGTGCGAGCCAGCTCAGAATGGTTGGCTTTTCAGGGGGGGAGGAGGGAGAAGAAAAAGAAAAAAACCCTAAAATTAGTAGATTCTTAAGCCTTAGAAATGCTGCTTTGGATTGTGTGGTCTCTTTGTTTCCTTTTCTGTACACACTCTTAAAACAAAAGGTACCGACTTATTAAAAAAAAAAAAAAAGTTTGGCATTTGTTAAAATAGTGGCTTCTACCCAAATCCTAACATTTCATCCTGATACCTGTGTTGTCTTTGGGCTCTTTCAGTTCTGTCTTGAAGGGAGATGTAGGAAAGATGAAAGATTCTTTTGGGAAGGCACTAATGTTAGATGAATTCACTGTGCTAACATCTTCTTCACTTTTACCTACTACTGCTTTAACAGACAAAGCTACTTTAAAGTGTCTTATTTAGCAATTGTGTGACAGCTATTAATAATACTACAGTTTTTAACTTTCTATTTAACATATACTACCTTTTGTAAAAAAAGTATATACATTTAAATAATGTTTCTCTAGATTTTATGCATAGAGAATGTTAGTAAGGGAAATGGTTTTAAATAAATTTATACCTTCTGACTGTTCATTTTACATTTTAAATAATACTTTTAAGTCACTACTTTTATTTGTCTGGAAATATACTGAATATTTTATTATTTAAAATAGTATACTTTTATAGCTGTTTATTAATTTCAGTTGACTACTAACTTCTATTTTGATATTTATTAATGAGTTGACACTGTAGTATATTGAGATGTTTATTTTTCTATCAGAGCTGTAACAGCTATGACATAGCATTATTTTAATGCAACATCATTGTACTTGCTCTCTAAAAAATAAAATCAGTATTTAATCCATATGGATTTTTCATATTTTAACGTTTGATATGTCCCTGTTAAGTTAAGGGAGAGATTCTCACCTCCTTTTGAAAACGTACAGCGCTTTCACCAGGGTGCTCAAATATCTGCAAAGGGAAGCATATGCTTACAGCCATTTTTAATAGAGGAATAATAGAGAGTGGGAATAATAGAGAGAGAAAACAGGAGGAACACCCTGTTTTATCAGAGGTAGCTGAAAGTAGAATACCCGTTGAGGATGAACTCTGAGAATGTGGGAAGGAACAGCATAGCGGTTTGGGGGTGCGGCTGGTTTACCTTGCGTGACCCAACCAAAGCATGGAGTTGTAGCACTTTCTAGGGGACAAGAAGATACATCTTGTGGAATCTACGAATAGATAGCTGGTTACGATAGCGTTCCTTCCGCTTTGCTGTGTTGGGTGGTAGAGGAGCTGGTTTTCTGGCAATGGGTGAGTCACTCCACAGATGTCTCATCTCTGCCACCCACTGCAGGCTTTGCTGGCTTTATGAGTACTGGTGAAAGTGCATCACTAAATTGGGAAGGTGACACACGTTCTGCCCTTGAGCAGAAACAATAATAGCATTTGTTTTGCAGAATTATCTGAAATTTCTCAGAAAAAAGACTTCAGAGATGCTGCATTGTAAGGACATTCAAAATTTGTGCTGTAAGACCACAATGCCACAGTAAGAGACAGCTGTGACATTAATCATAGAATCATGGAATGATTCACGTTGGAAGGGACCTTAAAGATCATTGAGTTCCAACACCCCTGCCATGGGCAGGGACACCTCCCACCAGACCAGGTTGCTCAAAGCCCCATCTAGCCTAGTCTTGAACACCTCCAGGGATGGGGCAGCCACAACTCTGGACCACTGGTTCCACTGCCTCACCACCCTCACAGGAAAGAATTTCTTCCTAATATCTAATCCAAATCTCCTTTATTCCAGTTTAAAACTGTCACCCTTCATCCTATCACTTCATTCCCTCATAAAGAGTCCCTCCTCACCTCTCCTGTAGCCCCTTTTAGGTATTAGAAGGGGCCGTAAGGTCTCCCTGGAGTCTTCTCTAGTCTGCACAAGAACAACTCTCTCAGCCTGTCCTCACAGACACCTGAAGGACTTCCCTGGTAAAACCAGCTGTTCATGCTTCCAACATGATCCAGTTTTTGTTCTGGGGATGAGAGAGCGAGCTAGAATCAAGTGACAACTGATATATACTCAGTCATTACATCACTTAGTGTCCAGGACTTAACAATACAAAAGAAAAATAAGTAAATATTACAAAGACAATCTGTTCATCTTTGTTGCATCATATATCAAAGCGAGGAACATAATCCTAATGGTGAGATTCAGGCTGAGAAATTCCCTTCCACAAAGTCAGTCTTCAGCCTTCACTGGCAGACAAGACCAAGGACATACACATCCTCCAAATTAAGAAATAAACATTTTCTTTGAAGGCTCTTTACTGAGGGAACATTAATGTTGTCCCCAACTCAGGGTAAACATGAAGCTAGGTCTGAATTCCAGACATACAATTTAAGCATAAGTCGAGCTACAGACCTAGAGCTTCATTTTGCCATTTGAAAGCAATCTTGAAGCTGAGGTTAGTGTTCCCACCTAAGTCTCCTGTAGCCAGTAATCCCGGCACCGAACTGTGCTGCATACCCTGTATGTTGTGGAATGATGGTAAGTGAGCTGCATGAAGTCTTTCTTTCTTTCTGTGTCCTTAAATCCAGCAATTAAACCATGCCTATATACCTTAAAATGTCTGGATAATGACAGGTAGGGTTTTTTGACACTAGTGGTGTTGTATTTAGCCAATTTTTATTCACACCCACAAAATTGCGGGCGAGAGTATGAGTGCCCTAATTTGGCTCTAATGTAACAAAACTGCTATTTTGTTGCAGATACCATTATCAAGAAAAAGCCTGGCCACTCAGTCTCTGCAAAGAGGAGGGAAACCCAAATTACAGCCTCTAAAGTCAGAGAGAAGAGGTCCTGACTTCAGCCACTTGTTTGACAGCACTCACGTAGGTGCACGCTGTTACAGAGCTTCCCTCCCCGGATGATTCCCTGTGTGGTAGGTGCAGAGTTTGATCCAATATATGGAGAGGGTGCAAGGAGAGCGGTTCAACATTAGGGGCAGTGGGTTTGGGAGAAGATCTCCATCTGCATGATGACAACCAAAAGGCAATAATTAGAATTAAGAATTAAAAAATTGTTCAGCAGACTGATTTTAACTAGTAAGGAGTTAATCTGAAAAGTGGACGTTTCTTCTGCTTGCAGGTCTACAACAAAGACAAGAACCTTGGAAACACCTCACAGCTACCCTGGGCTTAAAACTGAATGATTTAAATGTATTGTATGAATTAAATAAAAATTCTAGTTTTACAGAAACCCAAATGGTCTGAAGCTGTGTTTAGAGCACAGGTATTCTCAGTGCAGGGGCTTCTGGCTGCTCATCTTCTGCTTGGGAACCTTGGAGTGGTCCAAGTTGGGTTGAACTATACAGAATTCATGTCTCCTAGACATAAGCTGCCAGTTTGATTTATTAATACTAAAGAGGCCCCAACAGTATCATCTACTGGCCCCTTATCCCAGACAAACAGTGGTGGGCGGCAGAAAGCAGTGTCTTCCTCTTTTTTTCAAACCACTCTATCATTTACTCAGCCCCAAGCATAATATGGCCTCTGATTATTTTCTTGGCCTTGGACTGCATGATTCATGAGGGACAGTTACTGTTTAATAAAGATAATGTGTATGCAAGCTGATAAAACTAAATGATTAACCACAAAAGCATAATATTGCCAAGTTATGTCACATATGCTTATTGAAATTGGTGCATGTGATGTATTTCTTTCAGCTTTGCAGCCTGCCAAGTCCCCCTTTTGGGGCCCTAAGCCTCATCCTAAACCTCTTGTTTATGCCTTAGCAATCTGGAGAGCCCAGGACCTGTTCCTCAGCAGGGTTCCTCTGCTCTCAAAGCTGCTCACAGGAGCAGCCTCTCCTACAGGCTCCCTTCTGACTTTTTAGCCTTTGACCGTAGCCATTCTGAAAGCATCACTGAGGCTCCAGGATACGTGACTGAACTGCTGAGGACACAGAGGACATGTCAGTGAATGGGTTTTCCATGGAGTTTTCAGATGGGCCTTCTCTTTACTCTGCTTTAGACAAAGCAGGAATTTTCAAGACTCCTACAACTTAGACGTGATGTTCTCTGCCTACGTTGTCTTTGTCTTCAGCAGTGTTTAAGGTGCACACCTTGTGGTTTGGCTTTTGTTCTTGAATCATTCTGCAGCTGCACCCAGGCTCCTATGCTAATAATAAT
>VZTM01010303.1:2518-93425 GCA_013400555.1 Jacana jacana | reverse complement strand
ATAATAATAATAATAATAATAAAGACAACAACTAAAATAAATATTTCCAGTCTTTCTCAGCTTCTTGTGCATCTCTCCATATCTAAATGGAGCTATCAGAGAGAATTTTCCTCCCTGTGCCACCTTTGAAGATTGCAGACAGTCAGAGGAGTTCAGCACTGAACAGCTGGTGAGGAGAACTTTTTGATTTTTTGGGCAGACAGGAGCAAGCTGAAGCCTGTAGTGCAAAGCTAAACAGAGCATCTCCGAACCTGGTCAGATGCAGTCACATCCCACTGCTCCTTTCTTTCCAGTGTCAAGTAGTCAGGGCTAAAGCTTGGTGAACTTCAGCTACTCACAGGGATTCTCCTGCTGTAAGCTTTAAATCTGGTACCCTCACAGCTTCTGCAAGGTGTATGCTGCATAAAAACTCAGAGATGTGTTTCTCTTCCAGTACCACCATGCTGATGGCAATTTTTATTATTTCTAAATATTTCTTCATGTGTGTCTGCATGTTCCATCCAAATTAACTTCTCAGTATGAAGAAGTCCACCTCAGACTGCTAAATAACCCGTCAGACCAAATTATATAAATATATGTACTATATATACAGATACAGTCTCGCTTATCTTTTTGGTATATATTTAAAATGGGATTCCTCCCCTGATTTCTCATGCATAGCAGGATCTTCCTTTAAAAATTCCCATACATATCCCAGTTTCTGTTAATGGCTAGCTTGCTGTCATATTGAAACCATGACTCGAAGCATTCCCCAATGTTCACCTCCTTGAGTCTATTGCACTTTTATCTTTTTTGGCTGCTGCCATGCACATAAAACCTGTCGTGGTTTTGACCAATCAGACAGATGATGACCCCTCCTGAGAGGAAGAGAGGAGAGGAAAGGATTAAGAGATTCAGGAGTTTAGATAAAAACTAAACTACTTTAATGAATAATAATAATATAATAAACAATAAAAAGAAAAATTAAAAAGTATAAAAGAAAGGATAAAAAAAGTATACAGTCTATACAAAACTGTATCAGGCTCCCAGGACGACGATCACATCCCCAGCAGCATGTGAACGTCCCAGGCTGGACTCGGTGACCAAGAGGAGCTGGATTCCAGATCAGGATCAAAGGCAGACGAACAGACAGGGTCCTCCTCTGACGTCGGCCATTGAAGGAAGAAGCCCATGACCCTTTGATCCCTCAGCTCCTTCTACTGAGCATGATGCGGATGGGATGGAATACCCCAGTTGGTCAGTTTTGGGTCACCTGACAAAATTCCCTGACCTTGGTTGTTCTAGCAGTAAGTATAAGCAAGGGCCTCTCTGCAGACCATCCCTTGGTATAATCAGGTCTTATCACTATGAGACGAAACACTCTCTGAACAATGTGCTGTTAATTTCAGACTTTAGTTAGTTAGAAGAGGCCCAGCTAAAATAGTAAACCTACTGAACAGAAAATTGGTTTGTTTTACCTCAAACAAGGACAAACCTAAAGCCTGCAAGACAGACACAGCACTTTACACAGGGATTCTTGGTTCATAAATAGGTTCTAATCACGATGTTAAACAGAAGAAATTAATATTTCTTTAACCAACTTATTTATTCCTGATGCCTTTGAAAGTGAGGTCATGCTTTTTAGAAAGGAAAGAAGCATTAGGTCAAAAGAAAGAAAAGGTAACGTTTCAGACAGATCATTTTGCAAAACAGAAAAAGGTGGCATTCTCAGAAGGAAGGTTCGTTGTCACAGGACAGACTGTTTCATGCTGTTGTTTCATAACCCCAACAAAAAACCCCACCTTTAGTTTCAACACTTTTGTCCAAGGCTCAATTCTTTGAAATTTCTGGCCTATTGTGGTTCAGCTGCAGACTCTATTAGGAGAGACCATGCTGAGCATCTTTGAATATCAAGCCCATAAGGTCCCCTTTGAGATCAGATTTATAACAGATTAGGAATGCTAATGTAATGTGTTATGTTCCTTCTTCAGAAAAAAAAAAAAAAAAGATATCTTACAGAACCTGTTTGGCACACCAAAACACAAGAAGCTTTATTTATTGTCACAGCTGATGTTCCCTCTTGCATCACAAAGAACTTATGCTAGCAAATACTGTGGAGTATTCTCACATTTTCTATTTATCCCCTTTTCACTCATGGAAAGAAGAGTTTAGATTTGAACTACCTGAAAATAATGCACTGGATATTTCACTGTAAATTCCTGTACTGTCCAGGAATTTTGCTCCTCTAGTTAACCTGGCTTTTTGTCAAGTGTGTTCATGTGCTCAGTTATTGGGGGGTGGGGGGAGAAGGAAAGTTTAATAAATGGCTGTCAACATCACTGGAAATGTCTTGAAGGAAAGTGTGTTACTGAGTTTAATTGCTATCATTTAAGCTATTTGATACACTTGGTGACCTAGCTCCTATGGAATTCAAGTGCTTTTACCTTGCCAAATTTTGCTCCCAACTTGGTTAGTGCCCAGTTACTGCTGCTTCCCTGGGCCAGTGAAATCAGCAATGTCCTTTGAACCAGCGAGATAAGGGAATTATAATTCTTGAGCAAGCTTTGGCAATGACAACAGCATTATAATTTTGCTATGATTACAACACCTGGGCTATTAAAGTTTTACTGGGTATAAAATGTATAGTCAATTTATACACAGCTAATCCTGAAGTCACCAGTACAGCATACCTCAAATCTCGCTAATTCTAAGGATTATGGTATCAGGGACTTGCTTGAAGAATCTTTTTTTTTTTTTTTGAAATTACAATCTTTTTGAGATGTCCCTTGGAATGATATTGTTCAGAAACTTCATTTCCCCAGGGTGCCTCCCTACAAGGCATTAAAATATTGTTTCATTTACAGTATTCACAAGGAAGGTGAGCGGCACTGGGCCTTTCATACCTTAGGGATAAATGCTCTCACAGCACCACAACTGTGTTCTCACAAGAGTATTTATTTTTTATACCAGTATTCCATGAGAAGATACAGATCTTTTCAGACCTAGAGTCCATCTATCCCAGTGTAGCTGTCTCCAATGGTGGAATGTGTATTACTTCCCTGACTTTCCCCCAGCCTCCAAGCATGTTTCAGCTTAGGGAATTTCCTACATCTGATTAGTTTGCTTAATCAGTAACACTAATGTTCAGGTATGAACATTTGAACCCAGCACTTTGCTTGGTGTCCCATAGCTCCTGCATTCAGAGTGGACACTGCACCCCAGCCACTCTCTTCCGTAGAACGTGTCACAGCTCCTCAAGTCACCTTTCCCAGACTGTAGAATCCAAACATTCTTGACACCAAAGCCTTTTCTTTGGTGGATTGTTTTTAAGATTGGAAGAAGATTTGGATTCTTCTTTGGAAGGATTGTTTCTAAGACAAAAAAATGAGACAGAAACAAGGATGCAGCTGAAAACAGTTAAAACAAGGATTATCATATAGACAACTACAGTGACTGTCACCTTAAAAATGGTATTTGGGGGTGGGAAATCCTTATTTCGCTCCTAGACTTTGTTCAAAGTCTAAAATTGTGACCTTAAAAATTTTGGCAGAGATTCCTTCAACTTTTGGCACAGTACAGGCTCAAATGCACTCCTACATTTGTTGAATCCCAAGAAGTGGAAAATTAAAAAACAAGAAAAGACTACTGGGATAACTCTGAAAGTCAGAGTCAGCACAGCAGAAATCTATTAAGATATTTTCCACAGTATGAATCTCGAAGTCTTTTCCACATGGGGCGAGTATCTGGATTAAGGTAGACATCTCAACGGGCTGGAGGAATGGGCTGACAGAAGCCTCATGAAATTCAGCAAAAGCAAATGCCAAGTCTTGCACCTGAAGCAAACTAATCCCTTGCACCAACCCAGACCAGAATCTGCCTCATTTGGGAGAAACTCTGCTGGAACAGATCTGGGAGTCCTGGTGGACACAATATGTATATGAGGCAGCAAGGAGCCCCGGCACCAAAGTAAGCCAACAGCATCCTGGGCTGTCTTAACAGCAGCTTAGCAAATAAAATCATGGGAGCAATTATCCTCTTTTACTTAGCACTCATTAGGCCACATCTAGGTATTGCATACACTTTTAGGGCCTCAGTACAAAGAAGACATTGAGAACCTTGAGCCTCAGTAGAGGGCCACTCAAACAGGGTTGCAGCACTTGGCCAGTGAGGAGAGGCCAAGGGAGCAAGACTTGTTCAGCATGGAGAGGAGATGGATGTAGGGGACCAAAGAGCAGCCTGCCAGGGCCTGCGGGGAAGTTATCAAGAAGATGAAGCCAGCTCCTTCACTAAGGTCCCTAGTGAGATAATGGACATAAACTGGAACAGGAGACTGAGGCTGCATGTCAGGAAAAGTGTTCATACTGAGGATAATTAAGCATTGGAAGAGATTGCTCAGAGAAGCTGTTTGTTTTCAAAACCCAGCTGGACAAAGTCCTGAGCAAACCTGTCTGAGGCACTGTCAACTCTCCTTTGCGCAGGAGGTTGGACTAGAGACCCCACAGGGTTCCATCCAACCGGAACAGGTCTGTGAGTCTGTGATAAGTGTGGAGCCTGGTTAACTCCCAAGAAGACATTGTTGTTCCCTTCTTTATTACCTGCATTTATTTCAACAAACTTGCTGCATGCAAGAGGTAACCTCCTTCTGCCAGCAACCTTCTTCTGAGAACCTGCTGAGAAGGAAAAGCTGCTATTTTCAAACTCCTTTAAACAGCAGACAAATCTTCTTCACTGAAGAAACAGCGAAATAAGGAAATTCAATACAGTGAAATTTATAGCATATGTTGATTTTTTAATATGTATTTCTCAGCTGGCCATGGAAGAGTTTTGCCATCTAAAGCAAAGGACCTTATTCTGCTCTGAGGCATATACAAATCCCCTCAGCTTCAATGGGAATAGCATATACATAGCTGAGGGCATGGTTTGGCCCATGGTCAATAAACTCCTGAAAGCTTTTTTCCTACATTATTTTTTTCTTGCAGTATTCATCTTTTTCCTTTCCAAAGGTTCTGATGTCATTCCTGTTGCTGCACTTATAGAGTTCAATTTAGCAGGAATGACTTTGAAGTCTAATTAGATTTCTTGAGAAAGACTCACAAGATCCCTTCAGGCCAAAAGTGTCACACAGCAGCATTAGACCAAATATTATGCAATTGTTCTGTAATTCGTGCTCTCTTCCCACTCATGGGTTGGGTTTGGAAAGCTTGTGGAATATATAGGACATACAAGAGAAATGCCAAATGTTCCTTATACAGTCCATTCTCACATTTCCTATGGAAAATGTCCCCTCTCACAATCCCCCCCCTTCCCACGTTAAGCTGAAGTTTATCCATCACACCAGGGCAACCTCATCCATGTCCAAAAAAATTGCAAAGCACGACTTGGTTCACTGCAATTTAGAAATGCTGTAAAGGGTATTGTTAATTTATAGGTAATTTAAAGGTGATATATTTCATGAGTTTAGAAAGTTCTAAACAGAGCAACATCCACCATATATCAGCAAAGCATGGAGACCAGTGTAGAAAATTCCCCATACAGTGTCAGCATTGGCCAGAAGTGAAAACTGCCACAAGGCCTAAGAAAATAACAACGCAGGACAAAATGCACTTCAGCCTTATCTCACCTGGGCTGGTTCCACAGACAGGATAGTTCCTGTGGCGTTCCCAAGGAAAGTCCCATGTGTACCTGAGATCTGTTCTGACTGCCGTGTCCAAGGCCAGGTACAGACTCCATCCATAGAGCTAGCAAAGTAAAATGTTAGACAATAAACACAAACTGGCATCCAGGCCCTTTTTCTAGATATGTGTAATTGATTATGCAGAATTATTCACATACAGCTATAAAAACTTGAAAATTGAATGCGACAGCCATCCCTGGCCTTGTCTGTCTGCCATGGTGCTTGCAGCAGGTACGAAATCAGGTCTGATTTGCCTTTGGAGGCAGGGGCAGAGGACAGGGAGAGGAGGGGAGGAGTTTACACATGCCCATGCCCATGCCTTGCTTGGATGGCCTGTCACAAGGTGCACTGTGAAGTGCTGGGGAGAGGGGAGAGATGCTGTATCCCATCTTCTAGCATCTTAGCACTTCCCTCATGCCCGACAAGCAAGTCCCTCTGCTTTGCAGTGCAGAAGGAAACACAGCCCTACAGAAGCATCTTGTTTGCAACTGCAATGTTTCTGGCCCAGAAGATCCTGAAGTGTGTTTACAACTTCTAAGTTTAAATTTACTCTAAGTAACTAACTGTTAAGCCATATTTTGTCTCCAATGGAATGACAGTGAAGCGTGTGTGAGGCTTGTCCTGAGACATGACTGTCTCCATGGGTTGAGCTCAGCCATGTTCACCTTGAAAAAGCACGGCCACCTAATGCTGCTGCGCTTGAGGAGGACATGCATGCTGTGGAGAAATGCTCTCCTGGCTGAATTGTGGCAAGAATTTAACTAGAGAGACTGTAATGCCAGAAGATGAAATACAGGTGAAGCTCCAGCTCTACCAATCCAGCAGCTGAGCAGAGAGCAAGAGATCTCAGTGCTGTCGGCAAGTGCTTGGTTCACGTCTTCTCAGCACTTGTCCCCACTGCTCTGCCAGGGACAGGGACCCCAGGACCACCTCCTCTGAAACCCTCACTTTCTTTGGAAGTTTCTCACTGAGACTCCAAGCAGGCATGACCCTATTAAGACACTAGAAGGCTATAGCCCGGATCTGTATGGCCACAAGTCATTACTAACAGAACAGATTACTGAAAAACAGTCGAGTTTTCTGTGTAAAAAACCTTGAAGCCATGCAATAGAAACCAGAAATTGTCTATGTGTTTTGCTCAGCGTCATACAGAAATGTTTGCTCTTTTTTGTTTGATTGGGGGTTTTTTGTTTTCCCTCTCTGGGCATCTATAATATTGCCTAAACTATTGGGATGCGGCAGTAACATTTTTCTTATTAAATTGGGATCCTAAGGGGAAAACTCTTCTCATAAATTTTTGAGGTGAAAACAACTGTAGGGATGGCTATAACTGAGGGAGAGACTTAAGCCCTTAACTGCTGACTGATTGATAGTTTATAAAAAAAAACAGGGTTTGGCAGGCAAAAGTATGATTATGAGAAAGTTTACTCCACTATCAAATATTTTATTGCATTTCAGAATCAAATTGCAGGCTCCAAGCTGTTTTAAATATTGAACAGAGGAATATAACAGAGAGATTCTATAAACAAGGCAAAATCTAATGCCACTCATGATAACTTTAGGAAGGCACTCTGATAGTACAGCAGTGAAAGTAGATGGATTTCATAGAGGGAGAAAAGAAAGAAAAAGACACTAGATATATGTCTGTTTTTATTAATTGTTTTCTTTTCCTGTCAAAAAAAATGACTGATTGACAGTGTAAAGGGAAATCGCAGAAATGTTGATATTTTAAAGGGAAAAATAAAAAAAAAAGAATGGAGATTCCTCAATCTGGTGTTGATTTCCCATTTTATGTAATAAAAATGTCAACAATGAGGCTAAAGAAAGTAATATTGAGTTTAACTGTGGCGTCTGTGCCTTCTTTGATGTTTTGAGATTACTTTTTAACTTGTTTAACACAGGAAGAAAGGTAAAAATTCTAGATTAAGACAGAACCTGAATATTTTCCAAAAATATGCAGTATTACTTTGATTTGTAAAGGATGTATTTCTACAGCTCCTGTAAAACATTCTTCAAAATAAATTCTAAACCAATCCACATTCATTTAATCTTCCTTGATATTCAAGACATAATGCAGCATATACCAGTAGGAACTGGAACTAACTAACAAAAAATAGACTTGCAATTAACTTTGCAATCTTTAGGTTGAAATAAACCAGATCCACTTTCCCTCACTTTATGGGTTATATGTTTATAGAAATACATGTCATCAACTTACCATCTTAGGTTTTTCCCACATTTTCAAGCATGAGCACAGTAGCTACATCTGACAAAACTTGATCTTTTTGCAAGTACTCCTTGCAAATGCAAGTACTCCTGGCTAATGGGTCAATGCATCCTGCTTCGGGCAGGGTCTGCAAGGGTAAAACTTAGAGAGGTGACCAATGACCCACGTCTTTATCAACAGGTCACATGGTTGCAGTCCTTTCTTTATTGAATATGATGAAGTTTAAGATCCCAGAAGATACCTGGAGATGGGATGGTATTCCTTAAAAAAAAAAGAAATTAAAAAAAATATAACACTTTCAACTTTTTTTTTTTTACAACTCAATCCTGCAGTATGTTACTTACTAACCTGGGAACAAGGGGCACAAACTGCTGCTGAGATGTGTTCTCCAAATTGGCAAGGTGCAGGTTCTCATATTTACATTGTTCACTTTGCATCAGGATCATATAGGGAAGGGTGAAATCTGTCAGGACGTAAATCGATAGAAGATCTCTTATGTGAATACCTCTGTGCTTTCATCAGGTTTACAAGAAACTCAATGTGGCAACCTGGCACGATAGCAACTTAAGGACAGCTCATACTGGTTTTGTCACCAGTGTCGGAAGAGCCCTCTGTGCTTCCACCCAGGACATCATATGTGTTGTTCATGTGCAAACTGTGTAGCACAGACCTGTTATTCTGGCATTGCAGGAAAAGTCATAGCAGTGTGCCAGGAGTAAGGCTGTCTTCCTTTCTGGGAAGCTGGTTGGTTTGTTCCAGGTGGACATGTACCATTTGTGTGACCAGGAGAAAATGGCTTCAGAGCAAAACAAGGAGAACACCAGCTGGCCACTACAGATGCCTCATAAACTTCCTATAGATGGCATGTTTACATGTCACAAAGCTATCACACACTTAAGACTTCAGATGACATATTAGCATACCACAAAAAACATTAACTATCCCACACATATTGCCCAACATTTCTCTTTTATAACATATTCCAATTCTTAGTCCATTGTCACAGTCCCTTTCTTAGGCAGAAGTAGGAGACATGCTGTGCATGTCTTCTCCTGGACTCACGGCCATGAAACTTACATTCAGCTGTTACTTTTTCAACAGGTAACAACTCTGATAGTTAAGGAAAAACAAACTATAAAAACATTTAAAAGCTGGATTCATCCAAGCATCACTCTAATGTTACCCTAAATGCCATTTATAAGACTGGAGCTATGCCATAATGAATCAGGCCTCAGAGCTATGCGCTGTAAACAGATGGTTGTAACCGAATACAGGCTTTAATTCACACGAAGGGATCTGTTGCTGTTTGTGGGTTGCAGCATCAGTAAAGCTCTGAGAATAAATTAGGGGCCTACAGTATATTTATTCTCTGGGCTCCATCCTCTTGACATGTGCTTTAAAATCTTTATGAGAAATAAGCACTGAATGTGCAGAATGGAAGGCTTTTATCCACAAAGCTTTGATTTCAGAGACACCAAAAACCTGATGATTTTGCCTGTGGGTGTAGTAGCTCCAAATAACTCTGTGTGTACCTTGAACTTCTGCACCTTAAATGCTCTGAGGAGGAAAAATTAGGATCCCTAACTCATATGCTTTTCTACAGGAGAGCTGACTTGTACACTAGAGACTGGTGGTGTGCCAGGACTTCTTACAGAAAAGTGAGCTCTTCTTTTATGCTCATGTTTCAGGTTCATGTGGGAGTCTTTCGTAATATTAAGTACAGGCTTTCTTTCAGTTTCATCCCGTGGTTTTAGGTCTCAGGGGTACTACTCCTTTTCCCCATCAAGGGGATCCCTCCTCCACACATGAACTGGTCAGCTATTCATACAAATACTGTTTATTCTTCTTTTTTTGAATTATGCCTATTAAAGAATTTGCTCTACTGCAAGAGCGGCGTCCCTGGGATTTGGAACTGGCCACATGCCACCGTTTCCACATGCAAACCCTTGGAGCTACTCTCAGCCTTTCCATCATGGCTTTGTGCTCCTGCAGCCTTCACAAGTCTTGTTACTTCTTTATTCTTTATTTGATCTGCATCTGAAACTAGGCATCTTTAAAACAAGTTTTAAAAGCACAAGCTGTGGATCTGGTGAAGTCTGGTTGCTCTGCATCCACCTGGAGCCTCCCCATCATTCCCTGATGATCCCAGCACCCCCTTCCCATGATTCTTGGTAGACCAGAGATTGGAGCAATGCATGGCTGACAGGCCAGCAACAGCCGGCTTTTGGAAAGGGTAAAGGGGACACTGCTGTTTCCATGCCTTGTGTCCCCGGGTACCATTTTATTCCACCCCAAACTGGGAGAAAATTCTACATTTTAGAACTGTGGGCTGCTGTCATCTTTCAGAAGTTATTACAGGCAAGTGGCCAACTGGAAAACAATGAGATCGTGCAAATCTCTCTTTCCTTGGTTATTTTTTCTTTTTTCTTTTTCTTTTTAATGGTTATTTTTCAGAAAACCACAATAAAAGTTAAATCAGCAGTTCTTAAGCTTTTCTTCTGTGGCTGATTTGGGCAAACAATGGTGCCCACCCACTTTGCAGTTGTCATTGGGTTTATATGTCCCCATGAGAAACAGTCAAAATCACAGCTGAAAAGGGAGTTGGGGTGGGGGGAGCAATAGCCTATATGATCAATAAGCTGGCAGTAAAGTCCATCAAAAGGGTGCTGCTGCAATTGCTGTGTATTATTATTGTACCAGCAATAAGGCTGAAAAGCAGTTTATGTGCCTGCTTTTTTTCTTTAAATACTTCTTGGGTAACTAATAACATATCTCACTGGAGGGAAACATAGTATGCCATAGGGTTCTGTGCTGTGACCTGTAGAGATCTTCCCCACTTTTCCTCTAGGGCGGAAAAACAGTGAGGATCCAAAGAATGTTCAGTAAGAAAAAAATCAATTACAGTATATTTGATACCATGAAACACAGACCTTGAAACAAAATAGGCAGTGAGGTTCCAAAAAAACTTGACTGGGAAATTACAGACACTTCATAATTTTACTATTTAGACCTATTAATAATGATTTATTTCTAAAACAATAAGGATTTGATGAGGATGCTTAATTTCATTTTGTTAGAGTTTTATAGTTCCAGATTTTCAGCCATTTTTCTTCTTTTTTTTTTTTTGTTTTCCCCATGAATGTAAAGACAGTGGAGCTGCATAAACAGGAAGAAAAACAAAGTTCAGTGTAGTGACAATTGCTCAAATGGTTGTTTTGGTTGATTGGTCTATTAAAGCAGTGGTGTTTGTGAGACATCATAAATTGCGCAATGACAAACTGTACTTCTGACTTGGTGTATATCTTTGGTTTTCCAGTTTGGTTATTACACTGTAAATAACTACCTTGCATCCGGGTTGATTTGTTTATTCACTTGCATCTGGAGAAAAAAACAACCCAGTTTTGCAATAGTTAAATAGAGCAATTCTGCCATCCAGTGGCTAGCTAGGTTATCTCATTTCTTCTCCTTCCACATGATCATTTGGTATTGGTACTTATTCAAAAAATATGTAATTATTATAATGTAAAATGTTTATTCCACTGCTGCATCCCATTAATACGTGTAATAAAAATTTTAGTTCTATTCACACTTTTTTTCTCAAAGTGAAGGCCCAGAAGAAAAGAAAGATGTGTCATATATCCTTCCAGATCAATGAGATATTACAGGTTACTACATATCCTATCATCAAATGTCATGGACCCCTGAAAACACTGAGCCAAGAAAAACACAGCTTTCGACTCAGCTTGTCTTCTGTGCCCATAGATTATGGCAGAACCTTTGATTAAATGTTCCCAATCCAACTTTTTTTAATAACAACCATAACTGAGTTTATACATTGGTTTGTGAAACATCTCTGTGGCTGTTTGAAAGCGTCAAAGGGGGCAGAAAATATGACAAAATAATCCTACAGTATGATTACATTCTTATATCATCAGTCTTACTCATTTCACCATCGTAATTTCTGAAGTACTTTTTTGAAGCACAAGGTGAGATCTGGATTTCGCTGCCTGAGTCCATCCTGAGTAAAACAGGAAATGGGGCCATGAGTCATGACTAGAAAAAATCTCCCCATTTCCAAACAGAAGTCTCCTGGGTTCATTTCCGAAGAAGAAGGACCTTCCCAGTTGCAATATTTTGTTGGTGAACTACAAGCCTGTTTTGGGTGAAGCCTCATTGCACCAATTACCTTAATGGCATCCATGTGAAACCTCCAATTTAGACAAAAGCAACACGTGGGAAAGAAAAAAAAAAGAGAAATAAAAAAAGCAGAAGGTGCTCACTGGAGGGGAAACGCAATGGAAAGGGGTCAGACGTATCATGCTACACGATTGCTACAGCATTGGAGAGGGGAAACAGACTCAGGGGCTGCTCTGGCTCCTTTTCCTACTCCTGTGTTTTGCGACCTTCCATCACCCTGAAACACTAACCTTGTGCAAAGTTACTCATCCCAGCGACTGTCACCTGGAGAAATCTCGGATCACTAAAATAGAGTGGGGGGCCTCATCCTGTGTGTTCGGCTCAGGAAAGGAAATCTCACAGTCCCAGCCCAGAGTTAGAGTTTCATTCTCGTACAAGAGCCCTATGCTTTTGTGACCCTGGCCACAAAGGGGAGGGGAATGCCTAGCCACCTCTCTCTTAACAGACAGATTGTCTATTTATTTGCACTTGGGTTTAATTGCAGCTTTTCATTTTTGTGGGCTCTGCACTCAGTCCAGCTGTGGAGTCCTTCCAGGAGAAGCATAAAGCACGTATGTGACCCCATGGAAAGCAGCCTGCTCCAGGTAGAGCAGCCAATCCAGCCCCCATTCTGGCATGTCCTCCTCATCTCCCTTCTCCACCACATTCCCAACATTGCTGTGACTCACTATATCTCCATGTGGTTCCTCGAGGATTAAATATTTCCCAACATATTTTCTTAAACACAGGCAACAGCTTCCCCTTTGCCAAGAAGGACTTCCAGGGAAACCTCTGTGTAATGCTGTCCTGCCTTTCGGGGACATGAATCACTGCACATCGGTGCCTTATGCACTCCGCCACGCTGTGATATGAGAGACTAGTTAACACACTGATAATCCTTCTGCTACAGAGACACAGGAGGGCTCTCCCACAAGGAAAGTCTTTGATCTAAACAAAATTGTACCTTGGCCTGAAGTTTAGAAGGTGGCTACAGATTTAGAGAGTGTCTCGATTTCTAGAGGGCAAATCTGAAAGAAACTTAAGACAATTTTTCTCCTGACAAAAAAATCCAGCATTTTCAAGGCTTCTTAAAAATTAGGCAGCAAAATCACTGCTAACTTTTGAAAGTGTTGTTTGAGATACTTTGTCCCTGTTGCACGCAGCTCACATTTCCAAAACAGTGTTTGTTCACGCTGTACCTCCACTCCTGGAAAGAACATTCATACTAATCACCAGTTCTTCAAAAATGAGTGGGGTGGGCGACAGAGATAGTTCATATGTAATATACTATATTATGTATAGATTACTTATATGATGTTCTGGTATGTAATTTTATGTTCTCTCATATATTACATTATGCTATGTTTATTATACTATATTATTCATAACATACACAAATCTATTCCCAGACTAGAGATGAATAACAGTTAAATGCAGAAGCTCTCTGCCAGTTATTTTCTTTGTTTTCGAAATTGTCATAAAAAACTAATGCATTTCATAAAAAAAAAAACTAACCCAAAGCCTAGCATCAAGACATCGGGAGGGGTGAAGAAGCAAGAGCTTTGCAGGCCAAATTGTTCTCACCTCCTCAATGGTGAAACTCTAAGGAGACCAAATGGCAATTCTGAACATTGTGAAAGAAAAAAAGAAACATATTCTCCCCAAGAGCAAGGCCCAGCCTCTCCAGGCAGATCGAGAATCGACTATTCTGGGGCCCTTTGAAGAAGGAAAGCGCTGACAGTCATCATTATTCCGCTCCCACTGAGAGTGTGTCTGCCAGGCAGACCTCTGCTGCCCCCCCTGCATGGATCCCGCTGATCAAATCCAGCTGAAGCTGGGGCCAGGTGTGGCTGCAGATCTGTGGCTGAGATCAGTTTTGCTGCGATGACCGTGGTTTCAGATCAAAGGAGAAAAATGTTCAATTCGAAACCTCTTGAAGAAACATTATTGAATTTTTACTGAAGAATTTTTCCTGAGTGGATGACCTAATGTGGTCTGGGAAAGCTTAACAGTTTCTTACAGACTAAATGAATATTTTATTGATTTATAGTAAACTACAGTCCTCGTATTTAGCACCAAGAGAATAATGCAGTATTAGTGCTTTAACGTGGCTACCATTCTTGCCATGCAGTTAATAATGAGCCAAATGGAGAGAAGTGCTGGTGGGAATATTTTTACATTCTCACCATATTGTGAGGAGTGTTAGCACAACTTTTTGAGTCAAATCTGAGCAGGAAGGAGATCAGGCCACGATCGTTAGCTGGAGCAAGTCTCAGAGGCTGTTACAGTAGCTTTCCAATTTGCATGAACTCCTGAGCATTAGACTTGGTGGGGGAGATGTTTTTCAAAGGGTTATAAGGGGGTTTGGAGTTTTGAAAATTTCCCCATGGTATCTATTAAGCAGAAGAAATTCAAAGCTGGTCCCTCAGTGACATTGGGTGGTTTTTAAAACCTTCCTCCTCCATCCTGGAGCAGCTCATTCATCTAAGTTCTTTAACTGTGATGAAACCCCAGTGATTCCAAAGCAGCTGTGGTGGGACTTTTGCTACCTTTCACAGGAATGTGTCACCTACACACCAGAAACCAAGTGCTTTTCACCACAAGACCCCAGTACACCCTGCCACAACTGGAGCCTTTGAGAAGGATTGATCTGACCGCATCCATGGCAGCTGTCAAGTCAGATGAAAACGTGTGTCCTCTCTGCTCCTGGCAGCTTGCTCAGCTTCCCATGCCGAGAGAGCCCTCCACTGCAGTTGACAACAACGTGAGCTGGCGCCAGGGTCACCGACATCGAGAATGTGAGCTCTGAGCTGCAGCTGGGGCCTTGAGCTGGAGTGGTCACTCATGACTGTGCATCATTAGCAGATGAATTGCTTGTTGGATGATGAGGAGGTGGAAGGGGAAGGAGGCCTGCTAAACACCTTCCACGTCATAAACCCACCCTATTGGTGCAAAGACTGGACCTGCACACAAAACAGCAGTTAATTGGCTGAGCCTTCAGCCCACTGTATTATGTGTCTTCGGTTATCCCATTGTGTTCAAACTCCCATGTGCTGGGTTTTCATGGTTCCCTAATTAGAGCCCCTCCACCGCTTTCCCGCTCAGTTTTGCCTTCCTAGACCTGGCTGCCCATGTCCCTTCTCCTCAGGGACCTCTTTGCTGTGCAGGCACAAACTCCCATTGAAGTTAAAGTTAATCTCTGATAGTTTTGATATGCCCTGGCTGTCTTCCAGGGTCTGCCCCATAAAAGCAGAAATGCAATGATAAGTCAGGCTAGGGGTTTTTAGGACTGTATGTTTGTCCCATCTGTGGCTTATCTACAACAGGAGATAACAGCCAAGCCTGACCTCTTCTTAGGAGACATTTATTAGCACAGTATTAAATGGTCATTTTCACTTATCATAAAAAGCAATTGCCATGTTATCAAGTTGGTAAGGAAAACTTTGCCAAAAGCAGTCAGCAGAGATGATTCTCTGTCCTTTTCTAGCTATGAAGTCTTCTGCAGCAGTAGTATTTGAGAGCTGCCCTGACACAAATTGCTCTCGGTAATTAATATCTCTCGCATGAGTGGTGACCACCCAGGGGAGGTGGGTGCCAAACCTCTTTTTTGTGCTGCCCCTTTAGTCACAAGTACTGAGCACGTGTACAAATTGCAACTCCGATTCCTAAAACTTCAGACAGGGAGCCATGTGTCAGGAATGAACTACCAGAACTCAGAAACAAGTTTGCTTCTGGCTGCACTGTTTCATGTCCACATCCAGATCTACAGCTACTTGGTAGCCTGTGTTCACTCATCATTTCTCACCATCTAAGGTTAGGGTAAACAGACTTTTTCCTCCTTTTTAGTACTGCCATGCCATGTATCATTTTCCTGCTGTGCTTCCAAGTGGACTTTTGATGTGTAAGACTTTCTTGTCTTAGGAACTGATGTTCAATTTTAGAGAAATTATGGGTTTACTTTAAAAGTTTTCAGTAATATAGAATCATAGAATCATTCAGGTTGGAAGAGACCCTTGGGACCATCGAGTCCAACCATCTGCCCTACTCTACAAGTTCTCCCCTACACCATATCCCTCAGCACCACATCCAATCTACTCTTAAACACAGTCAGGGATGGTGACTGTGTTTAAGAGTCACCATATGTTGCATCAAAAGCTCAGGACCAAGCAGCAGCTACTGTCTCATAGATGCAACCGTTCTCCAAATTCTTTCTAACATTCCTGTTCTCCTAGGAGTATTTCTGTTGCTGTGATTTCTGATTTATATAATGTAGCTGAGAAGAGAAGCAGACTATCAGTAGGATAGTCCTAATTTGTTAAGAGGCTACCTGACCTTAATTTTTCACGAAGCTGTTTCCAGAACTTCATATTCACTTCTCATCTTCTTCTACATCTGCAGCATCACTAACCTTTTGGGAAGAAGCAGAACAATTAACTAGAATAGTGCTGGACTATTAAGACATTGACAGTGTTGAAAGGTACAGGCTTCTGCCCACGACATCTGGCCTTGGCCTTCCTATGACAGGAGAAGGAGATTTGAAAGTGGTTTCCTCAAAAACATCCCTCTGCCTCTGGCGGGTACGTGTTGGCTTAAGGTCTGGTTTTTGTACATACTTAATCATGATGGGTCATACACACACATTGTCTGGTTGTTGCAGGTGGAGTTATTAATAAAGTAACTTATTATACATGTTTACAAGAGGCATGAATACTAATTGGAAGAGATGGTCCTCAGTCAATGTTAATCACAACCGCACGTGGTGTCATAGATCAAAGTTGCTCCAGCACTGCTGTAGCTGTCACGGCTTCTAAAAAGTATTCCCCTGCTGAAAGCTCCCAGGATTCATTTCTGCCTGATTTTGCTTGATTCAAGAAATAACTGTTGATTTTGATGAGTTGACTTTTCTTTTGTTCTTGAGGAATTTGTTCCCATTTCATACAGCTTTTATAGAAGAGCTTTACAGAAATACTTTTGTCCCGTTTGAGGACAACTCGCAACAAGTTTGCTCAGACGAATGAAGTGCAAGCAGAGCTTCTGTGGTCATCCAGGACAAGCCCAGCTGCAGGGCAGATGTGCGCTGGCATGCACATGTGGCAGCTGTGCAAGCTGGATCACCAGTGGGGAAGAGAGGCCCCGTGCCCCATAGATAGCATCACACCCTGTACAGAAACGCCATAAGGCAAAGGCTGTGTCAAGGCAGGGGCAGAGCAACATGGAAACCCGGCCTTTTGCTGTAGGTACACTTTAAATCACCAAAGTGCTTTAAGTTGGGTTATTCCAAAACACTGAGAGTGTTTTCCAGCCTGGAGAAAATTCATCACCATGAAGATGAAGGACAAAAAGGTGAAGTTTCTCTGAGACGAGGTCAGCAGATTAGAAATAGAACCAGGGCACAAAGGAGCAAGGTCAATACAAAGTTTAGCTCCTTACTGTAGGAATTCCTAGGTGAATTCATTTTTACCATGATTCAAAAGCAAATTAAGATAAAAGTAATTAAGTACTGAATGAGAGGCAAAGCAGCTCCTGCAATTAGACGGCTATGCAGACCTCTCTCTTGGAATTCCTTCCAAATCATTGGGAGCTCCTCTGCCCAGATGGACATTTCACCCTGATCGTGTAAATTAAATTTGGTCATGGGCAATTTGCTACACCTGACCCTCAGGCCAGCTTCAGGATGGGAGAGCAAAGCTTAAGGGCAGAGTAGCTTTAGGGGCTCAGTTTGCCTGTGATCTCCTGGGGCTGCTCTGGTGTCATGAGCGCACAGTGCGTCTGCAGAAACAGGCAGAATAAAGTCCAGCTGAAGCTTTGCTCACTGCAAAAACTGACTGAGCAAGTTCTAAGGCAGCTTTTAATTCCAAATTCCTTTTGTAAAATAAAGTGGACACAGAACCATTGCCAGCTTTATCTGAGATAAAATCACAGACTGGGGAACTTGTGCTGGATTTAATTGGTTATTCATTTACTTTTTTATTATTTTTTAACAGGCTGCCTTAATTTCTTTCTTAAAACAAGAACAAAGGCTTTTGCTGAGTGTTTGCTGGCAGGATCTAGGAGCCAGCAGCACCAGATCAAATGCTGCTGTCTAGCAATCCGGTTGTCTTCTGCTGAGGACAGTGGAATTATGTTACTTTATTTTCTTTACTTCTGTTAAAGTGGCACAGAGACACCTTAACCAACATCCACCCTTTTCACATCAGATGCAATGCAATACAATTTAAGTTGTATGACTTAAATAAAACTGTTAACACAGGGCAGGGAAAGAAGTGCTCAATTTTAGAGAGAAGAAATAAGGAAAATAGGGCAAAACAGCAATGGAGTTGTGACAGGGCATATCCTAGAACAAGCACTTGTCTAAGGTCAGCCATGGGGACGTGGCTCTGCTGGCAGGGAGTAGATCCGTTCCCGCCTCAGGGTGGGTTAAAAGCTGAGTGCAAGCAGATGTGGACTTTATTCCCCCATTGTTGCTGCTTCTTATTGCAGGTATTTCCAGAGTTGAAGGTAGTTTATTTTGTAGGACTGGAAGACTTGCCATGCAAGAAGCCCTCCTTTCCTCCCCCACTGACACTGAATTTATGAGCTCTACGGAAAAATACAGCCATTTCTATCAGGTAATAGAGCCTGTTGTGCCTGCACAAAATGCACTTGCAGGTACCAGTAACTGTGTTGATAAATGTGTCTGCTCCCAAGTTTAAGGTCAGGTTTTCAAATGTTCACCATCCAGAAGCTGTTAATCAATGGGCACTTGAAAAATAACATAAATCTGTTTTCAACCTCTCTCTCAGAAGGGCTCTTCTTCCTCACTGAGTGCCTTATTCAACAATTAATGGACTTGCTCTCCACAGTTGGTGAGAAGCTATTTAGTTATTTTGGATGGAACCTCAACAATGGAACTTTTCTACTTTTTTTTTTCCATTTGAATAGAATACGGTAACAGGTTTGGGAAATAATTGGCTTTTGGAGCCAAAAAAAAAAAAAATTATGTTCTTTCATCAAAACATTCAAGAAGATGAAAAAATATTTTTGGGGGGAGAATAAAAGTTTGGGTTTTTTTTTCCCCAGAACAAAGTGTTAGAATGCTATATGTGCAGAGAAAAAGGAATGGAGAAATCTGTTTCTAAAAAGTCAGAGGAAAAAAACGTAAGAAGTCATCATTCAGAAAATTCCCCATTATCAGATCAGATAGCATGGAGTAAATGTCATCTCAAGCTGAGCAAGGTATGAGAGCTGAGAAAGGTACGATTGTAGTATTTTCTAATATTTTTTGGTCAATTTAATAAGCTTTTAAAAATGTATGAAAACTCCATGAAGTGAGCATTTGGAACAGCTCAAGCTACACAAAGTGAGGTAAAACATCCCAAAAGTCCTCTCCCCGCAACAGGAAATGCATAGCCTGATGAGACTAATTGTACCAGAAGGCATCCCCAACACATTTGCCACATTGACCAGCTGCTACCTCCCTTGAAGCTGTGCAGCTCTCCTCTCCTCTTCCCTTGAGCTGTAATGCCCACCTCCTCCAGGTATTCGATCCCTACATGCTTGTAAGATTATGTGATGTCCATTTTAAAAAAAAAAAAACAAAAGAAGAGCCCAAAAATTAATGTACAGAAGCAACAGTCCAGGTAGGACAAATTATTTGAAAAATGTTCATATATGCTCATTACCTAGCAGAATTTCTCCCCCAAATTCATACCTCAGCCTCTTTTCATTAGTCACATAGAGCCCAGTATCCGTTAACACCCTTATTGCCGTCAGCCGCCCTGCTCTGCACATACAAGTAGGTTCAACCTTTTTTTCTCCAGGAATGTAGGAAAAAATGGGCTGAAACGTAAAATGCCAGAGAATTTCACAGAATCACAGAATATCAGAGATTGGAAGGGACCTTGCAAGATCATCTAGTCCAATCCCCCTGCCGGAGCAGGAACACCTAGATCAGATCACTCAGGAACGCATCCAGGCGAGTTTTGAATGTCTCCAGAGAAGGAGACTCCACAACCTCCCTGGGCAGCCCCTTCCACTGTTCAGTCACTCTCACTGTGAATAAATTTTTCCTCATATTTAACTGGAATCTCCTATGTTCCAGCTTGCATCCATTACCCCTTGTCCTATCATTGGATGTCACTGAGAAGAGCCTGGCTCCATCCTCCTGACACTCACCCTTTACATATTTATAAACGTTTCACCTNGATACCTGGGGTTGTTCTTGCCCAGATGCAAGACTCTACACGTGTCCTTGTTATATTTCATGAAATTTCTCTCTGCCCAACTCTCTAGCCTGTCCAGGTCCCGCTGAATGGCAGCATGGCCACGGGAATTTGTTACCTTTATGCAGTTTAACATTTGTTTGTGTTGTGATTTGGATAGTTTTTTCCTCAGACACAACTTGCATGGCAGGATGAGCTACCCAGGCACTTTTAGTGAGGTGCTTCCTGGACAAGCTTTTCTGGGGTTGGCTTTCTCTTACTCTCACAAACACGTGAGTCGCCAACTGTGACTATACAGGCTCGGAACATTTAAATTGTGAAGGAAGACCTTTTTCCTTCTTTTTAAGAATAATCTATGTTTCTCTGTTCCCCTTCAATTGATGTCAGCACAACAAAAAACCCTTCCTAAATAAAGATGCTTTTGGAGTTGTACCATGAACTGTGGTGCAAGGTGGAAAGCACTTATAAGCTGACAACTTTAGGTTTCCAAATGGGGGCTATACTTTTCCAAAATCATTTTCCCTTAGACATTTAACTGCACACTGCAATTTAGAAATACCATAAAGCATTATTTTTGCTGACAGCACTTTGGCTTTTCTACTTGCAGTCCAAGCTGGGTCCTTCAGTTTTGAGATAAGCAGATATGAAAAATAAACTTTGCTAAGAGGAGAGCCAACTTGAAGAAAATCTCCAAAGATGCTGGGTATTGAGTTTGGAATAAACCCAAATACATTCTTTTATGTCATCCAGTTCGATTATTTGACATCAGAAATAAATCAGCATTTTGGTGAAGGTAACAGCAGTAAACAGCTTTCAGGAAAAACACTATCTGCTTTAACATTTCTGAGCCATTGGTTTTGATTTGTTTTGGGTTGGGTATTTTTTTCCTCCCTTGGCTATGAAGGCTTGTTTATAGGTTTCCTGAAAGTGTGTGGTGTGTCTGCAAGCTCTCTGAATTGGCCATCTCCCCTTCATGTAACTTTCACGGTGGAGCCAGTTTTCCATGGGTTTTATCTTTTTCTCAGGTATTAAACATGTAATAAATAGAAAGTTTGAAAGCCCTGTGATTTCTGCAGCGCCAGTGAGGTCTCATGTGATTAACCTGCCGAGCAGGGCATGAAATGCTGAGGAACAAATGTTCCACGAGGCAGGAACTGCACACAGTAAATGGAGCAAACCCGTGTTTTAATGCTTAATATGAATGGTTCTGCTTTGTTTTCCCAAGGGTAAATGAACGTTTTATTATTATGGGTTGATACACTGAAACTGGTTAATACACTAATGCAAATTACTGATAACAGCTTAGGGACAAAACTTAAGCAAACAACATCTGTGGGAGAGAAAAAGGCATACAGTCTGCTCCACTTAAAGTCAAACACATGGATTTCAAGCTTAGCTAAAAAGCCTGACTGTTCTTTTTCATTTACATATCAAGGCTCCCTCCATTACTGCAGTAGACTGGATCAGGAGGTGAAGTCCTAAGTAGCCCTTCTGTTTAGATCTCTCACAGTGCCCCCCATAGCTACAACTGGAAGTTATAGATGCAACCATAGTCAGTCACAAGAATTTTGCTTTGGAGCCTTAAGATCCAACCAGTAAAGGATCTCAAAGTTTCTGACCAACAGGAAAACATTCACCCAAACTTTACGTGACGTAAAGTCAACTTGCAATCCAGATGCATTTAGGGCAGGATAATAGTTTTGGGGAACAGTTGCCTCCACAAAGGAAAACAGATCCTGCAGAAAAATTTCAATTTGCATTTTTTCTTACAAAAAAGGCCTCATACTGATCCCCTTTGCTTGGTCAGTTATTACTTCACAATCTTTGTGCACCTGCTCCAGTTTAACTTGCATTTCTCCACGTAGTGTGCAGGTGTGTGAAGGAATGGCAGGACCTCTAGAATCAACACGTCTTCCTCACATAAGAAATCAGTGGCCTAATCAAGAAAAGTCACTAATTTTAGAAAGACCTCATTTTATTTTATTCTGCTTTCCCTTTGCCAAAGAATTTGCTGTCTTCAAAGTTCAGGTCAAAAGCTGGTTCTAACTAATGTTTGGCCATGAGACCTATGCAAGCCCTCTTGCAGCCTTCAGTTGTCTTCCTCACCTTTAGGTCTTCCATCATAACACATTCTATAAATAACAAAGGTCTGGTTCTTGCATGCCTCTGAAGAACTAAGTGAAATATATGTGATGGAATAATTGAAATACATATAAAATAGAAGAAAGGAGATCTCAGTGGGTCATAGAAGTTTTTTTTTAAAACTTCTGAGGTCTACCAGGTAAAAATAATAAATTTAACTCTGCTGATACTTGATTTTTCAGGAAGTGGGATGCATTTCTAGAAACCCTATCACTTTAAAGTTGTTTTGACGCTAAGGTCAACCTTACTGTCTTACAGGTAAGATCCTGCCAACCCAGAGACTGGAAATAATAAGGAAATTAACCACAGGGATAATCTGAGAAAGGAATGAAAGAAATGTTAATGTCTTTTGGAGAACTCCAGCTGAAATGCTGCACTGATAGGAAAAATGTTTCAAGTGTTACACAGCAGATGTCAAATTTGGTTGGAATCTGGTTCAATGGAGAGAGGTCAGAAGGACAACTGGGAACTGATACTTTCTAAAGGAGGGGAAGCCACAGCTTTGTGGAACCCTTCTAGGTGAACTGGAAACAATTCCAACTTTCCTGGGCATGGTTTTCCCAGGCGCTGGATGAAATGGCAGAAAATTCATCTTTACTGTCTATTTCAGACTCCCACTTCTTAAGAACAGACATGTTGGAACATATAAAAGAGTTCATATTGAAGAAGTAAATAATAATCCTTGTCTTTATAGATATTAAATTACATGTCAAAGACTTAACTTTTGTAGCAGGTGTTTTTATCAGAAATTAATTTATAATTGCCATTGCATTTCTACCCAACAAATGTTCACACACTATTACTAAGGCTGGAAATGCTCCATATTGTAGGGAATTATTTTTTTTTTGGCTACAAAATGGTTGGCAATTTGGGAATATTAGGTATGCCTTCCCTAAGAAAGAGTACAATTTTTCTAAGAAGAAAAATGCTGTTTTCCACCAATCATTCTGAAGTTTTTGTTTTATTTATTTAAGCAAAGACTGCTGGTGTACATCACCCTGGGAAAACAAGATCAGCTGAGCTGTACCCAGTAATGATTGGCTTCTAAATATTGGTCTTGCACACCAGAGAAACCCTTTTATCTTCTGCACAGCTAAGCAGCTCTACAGCTTGCCTAGTCCCTCTGCCAGTGATGTTTGTTTGGATTAATTCTTTAACTTTAGAAAGGGACGTGGCCTAGTCATCACTGTTCATCGTGGTAGGATGTGCATGGCCAAAGGCAGATTTTCTGTGCTGACAGGTAAGCTGAAATTAAGCCCACTCCCCATTTCTGTCACTGTGTATGAACATCAGGAGCAAGTTCTTGGCTCATAACCTTTTTACTTCTTGAAAATATTAAACATAAACCACCCTCTGATAAGCAGCGATAGCGAATTTTGCAAGGGAGTTGTAAAACAGATAAGGCAGTTAAGAAACTTGACTTAGAGTATTCTCTCTGGCTTAAGGGAAGTTCCTCTCATTGCACACACCATCGGTCTACAGGAGAGAGAACAACAGCAATCAAAGGAAGGTGTGAGGGTACGACTCCCCTTGTGTAATCACTGCAAGGCGTAAGTGGGTATATTTGATCATTTTCTGACTCCTCTAACAAATCTGTACTGTGCCACCTGATTATTTATGGCCCTTTTGGTGGAGGAAGGCATTTTATCTCTCCCTGCTAGTGGTTATATTAAATTATCTGCCTACCACTATATAAACTTCGGTCTATTTGCTAGTAATTTGTTATCAAAAGTTTTAAGTCTGATTTGATCCTGATAACTGTCACATTAAATGGAGATGAGGTTTAGCACCAAAGTTCAGCCTAAACATTGGTCAAACCAGTTACCAAATATATCCCATTTGCATACCCCACACAAGCCCATAACCTTTGAGGGCCTCGCAGCCAGAGAGACTCTTTGTATCCCAAAATGTCACTTGTCTATTTAAGATTTTATTTTTACCATCATTTTCTGGATTTTAATGCTTGATTTTGTAGATAGAGTGCAATGCTAGGGGTCAGCATGCCTTGGCTGGGTTTATTTTGCTATGGGTGACTTAACTGACTGTCTACTCAGACACTGTTCCCCAGTTTCTTGATATAAAATGAGGGAGATAAAGGTTTTGCTGCTTCACTAGGAAGCTGAAGCCAAGTCAATAATGTAATGCCTGCAAAACACCTGTAGTCTCAGATGACAGTCCTTATCAAAACTCAGGGTACTCCTAATTTACAGGTTTTAAGTATTAACAGCTCCAAAAATAAAATTGTTCCCTCTGTGCAGGAGTAATGGTTGAACACTGGGAGCAACCAGAGAGGGAAAGGAAACGTCTGCATTTTCCTTTGCTGCTCAGGGATTTTTTGGCTTGTTCCATCCTAAGAGACAAGATGGTGCCTCCAACTGCCTTTTCTCACAGGTGGCACACAGAGCTGCAGCAAGGGCATCTGTCCCCAGTGACCTTCGAGAGGCAGGGACAAGCCCAGCCCAGCCCTGTCGGGAGCTGCCCCAGAAAGCTGCTGAGGCCGGTGGTGGCAGAAAGGAGTAATTGGAGGTTGAGGACAGAGGGGAGAAAGAATAGCCCCAAGAATTACCGCAGGAGCTATCCTGACTGCCACAGTGCCTTTCTATAGGGGTGTTTATTGCTATACAGCATGCAACAGAGGGCACGTCTTTTATAGTGGGAGGTAAACAGGAATGACCTCAGCGCAGAGCTTCAAGCTTTTTAATTAGATTGCCCTTCACAGTTCTATCACGTTTCAGAGAGAGCCCAGACTGCAAATGCTGGTTGCTACAAAGTCAGGCTGAGCATGTTGGTACACGCGCGTGTCCTTGCATACTGATAATTCACCAATTTGTTCAGCTTTTTCTTACAGCATTTCCACTGCTGTGTCCCAGCCCTTGTACTCTCCTGGCAGGGCTGTTACTGAGGGAAGCAGCACCACTAGCTTTAGCTACCGAGGTCTTTTCCCCTCTCTTTTAAGTAAATTGTTCAACATAATAGAGAGCATGTGAAGAAAGGAAGGTGACTTTTTTATAAAATGCAGCAGTAGTTCTTCCACCTTTTGGGTTTTTGATGGTTTTGTAACTTTTAAAGCGATTGCAATTCAGATCCTGATAACCTGTCCAGTAACAGGTACATATCTGAGTTTTCTGTTTGTACAATGTGGCCATTCTTCACACTCTCACAGCACTTCTATGGATCGGGAAAGCTGTATTGCTGTATTTCATAAATAGATAAATGCTTAATAACTTCAGTAAAATCCCTTTTTTTTTTCCCCAATAAATGAAGGGAGAAAATTATCTGCCCGATGTCATGCGAGTTAGTGAGAGCTAAAAAAGCAAACAAATCCTAACTTTCTAGATCACATCATCTCTAACAATTGTTTTCTAAATGATTCAGAGCAGAGCTCCTAGTACAAGCCCAGGGGAATGAGAAAATAGCAGGAATAAGGGATCTAGTAAGGAAGGATTTGTGTGGAGTATTAGTTTAGTTCTCCACATTTGCTTCCTTGAATCAAGGTTGAATCAACCATTTCAGTGCCTGGTTTTCCTCTTCTATGAGCCCTTTAGCTTCTGCTGAAAGAACTTCAGTCTAGATGAATTCAGGATATGCACATAAAAGCAGGCGCTGGAAATACAATTACACTCTTTAATTTCCACGTTCATGTCTTCTGGACTCACAGTTTCAAACACTATCTTAAGGAAGCTACTTTGAACCTCCATTTTTTAATATTTTTAGGAAAGCTTTTGGAGTGTTGTATTTTGAAGACTATAAAAATAATCTATACCGTTTGGAGAATCTTGTTTATAAAAATTATATATCAAAAGCCATTGCCTTTTTGTAGCTATATAGGAATTAAATTTACCCACAAAATAATAAAAATAATTTAAAATACATTTTGAAAACTTCCCTGAATTCTCCATTTAGTGCAAGGGTACTCTTCCTACTGAAATCCACGGGAAGAAATTCCTTCTTTTTGGAGGTGACAACCACCAGGAAATATTGATCTCTACTCAGAGCTACAGAAATATTCATGCTATCATGAATATTCATAGTTTCTCATTCCCAGGATTCATCTATATGAAACTTTAAAGTTATAACATATCCTTTCCATTGCCTTTGTGACACTTAGAAATAAAGCAAAGGAAAATGAAGTATAAAGCTCTTCTTCACTCTCTACTCAACTTGTAACTCTTCCTTGCCAATTATGGTGGAAATATCATGCTACATTGGTGTAGACAAATTTCATTATTTTCTTTGGGTGTATTAAATGTGCCTAATAGGTGGTAGGATAAGTCTTGCCCATGAGACTGACGTCTTTCTTCTTCAATGAAGACGTTTTAATGAGGACATCAGTAATAGCAAATTTTCTCCAACAGAGTAAGATTCCTGGGTTTATATAAAATAGACCATCGTAGCAGGAGAAATTAACACATATGGTTTAAAAACTGTGCATTTTACCTAGTCTCTTTTCACGTGTGTGACCCTTGACAGAACAAGCCACCTGATTTCTGGTCATATAAATACTCAAATCGCTAAATGCAAGTCCATAATATTTACCAAATTCTTCAGGGCTGTTGTAAACTCTTACAATATTTCCAAAACAGACATGTGAAATGAAAACCGTCAGAAGGAAACATCCAGAAGCACAGCTTTTTATCAAGCACAGCAAGGTTCAACTAAGTCAGAGGCTCTTTTTTGAAAGTGCAAGCCTTCTGTACTGAGTCTCAGACAGCAAGAAGAACAGTTATTCTAAACTCAACCTAAATTTTTGGATCTCCAATAGAATGTCAACTAAGACTGCCTTGATTCTTCCAGTCAAACATTTCAAGAAGATGCTAGAGCTGGGAGGATTCTGTATTTTGTTTATTTAAACAAGTACCATGCTTATGGAAAGTTTTGATCATCCTGAACCATATTTTTAATGGGCTTTCACTTGGGGAAAAAATGGGTTGACATTTGCAAAAATGCCATGAGGTACCCCTTACATTCAAGTTGGGGTACAGTTTCCATGTTCAGACTCATCATTTTAGATGTCTGCTTGTAAAGAAGGTGCACAGCTCCCATTACTGTTAATAAAGATCTAGTCTTTAGAACAACTGAGTTATCCAGAGTGCAGAAACCTGGTCAGTTCACATTAAAGTGGATATCTGCTTTATTGACTAGACTCCTGTTGGCTGTAACAGGAATTTGGAACTATAGTTCAGATGCAGGCACCAACATGTAGTTACATAAATGTAGGTATCTGCCAGCTGAATCCCATTCCCAGTGTAGGCTGTAGAAGAGCCAAGTGCTGTCCTGTAATTTCCCCAAAAGAATCTTAATCCTCCCGCACTAGCAAGCAGAATTTGCTAATCACCAGGTGTCTAATCTCGCCCGTAAAACTGCATCATGCTGTGTATATAACCCAGCATTAATTGGATCAAAAGCAGGACTCCAAATGCCCTTCTAGCTGTTGGATGACCCACCAGCCTGCCTGGATCTCATCTCTCCCACTGTGCATCAGGGCTTATATCCTGGTACCCATTTTCCAGACCCAGACCCAGAGCCAGACCCATGACACACATCCAGGGGAGCGGGGATTTAAATGCTGTGTATCCTACTGTGTTCTGAGCTGCGGGTGGGGAGAAGGGCTGATTGCCCTCCTTCTTGATCATTTTTAGCAGTTCAGTAAATCTTGGCTGTGTCCCGTTCCATGGCTGGGCTTTCACGTGCTTTTGGCGAGGGAGGGATGGTTCCCTGTTGGACTCTGGTTGAAGCTATCAAACTCACATCCAGAAGCTATAAGTCTCCCAGCTCTCAGAAGAAATAACTGGTTCGGAGCCTAGATCCATTTTTACCAGGTTTAAAGGTAGGGGAATGTTGCAGAATGTTGCTGTTCCACAGCATTACAATACAAACATGTTGGAGGTGTAAAAGTAAACGATATATGTTCAGATTATGTCTTTTTATTGGTTATAGGAGAGCATCCAGTATAAAGAGAGTAAAAACAAAAATCCAATGTATACAGTGACACCATCTTCAAGCTCCTCCTGATTGCTGTCCTGGACATGTGGTGTGAAAGTACTTGTAAGTCATTAAAAGCTTTTTTTGAATGACATCAAAAAGCAAAGCACAGAGTGCATATTGACTTCAAGGATATTTAGTAATGAGTAGTGCAGCTGGGATCTTCTAATTATTTCCATAATCAGTTCATCAGACTAGTACAACTATTCTATAACTATATATAACTATAAGGAGGAATTATTTTTTCCTTTTTTATTGACCTAAATAAATTTACATCCATTAATCAAATTATATATTAGTAACAACATTCTAAAACTGAATTTCTTCTTTTTCTTTCATTTGATCGTGGTGAAACTTATCCTAAACGGTTACTTTGTACAATGTCTAATTTATTATCATAGAATGGTCCAGGTTGAAAGGGACCTCTAAGGTCATCTTGTCTGACCTCCCTGCAGTCAGCAGGGACACCCCCAACTAGACCAGGTTGCCCAGGGCTCCTCAAGCCTCACCTTGAATATCTCCAGGGAAGGGGTCTCAACCACCTCCCAGGGCAACCTGTTCCAGTGGTCCACCACCCTCATGGTAAAGAGCCTACTCCTACTATCCAATCTAAATCTGCTCTTCTGCAGCTTGAAGCCATTGCCCCTCATCCTGTCCCTGCAGGCCTTTGTAAACAGACCCTCCCCAGCCTTCCTGTAGCTGCTCTAAGGTCTCCCCGGAGTCTTCTCTTCTCCAGGCTGAACAACCCCAGCTTCCTCAGTCAGTCCTCGTAGCAAAGGCGCTCCAACCCCCTGATCATTCTACATTCTACAATGCAGCTAAAGATCCTTTAAAAAAAAAGTATTACTTCTTTGTACATGTTATTTTATGGGCCAGATAATTCACTCAAATGCTACCTGAATTTATTCCTGTACTAAGTCATTCATTAGACAATTAGGATACCATACACAAGCTTCAAATAGCTTTTGGTAGTACAGCATAGATAATTTGACATCCTTTTGAAAAAATAACGAATTAATGTCGTGGGTTTGACCAATCAGACAGATGATGACCCCTCCTCCCCCCCCCCCGCTAAGGAAAAGAGAGGAGAGGAAAGGATTAAAGAGATTCAGGACTTTAGATAAAAAATAAACTACTTTAATGAATAATAATAATATAATAAAAAAATAGAAAGAAAAATTAAAAAGTATAAAAGAAAGGATAAAAAAAAAGGTATACAGTCTATACAAAACCGTATCAGGCTCCCAGGATGACGATCACGTCACCAGCAGCACCAGTGAATGTCCCAGGCTGGACTCGGTGACTGACAGGAGCTGGATTCCGGATCAGGATCAAAGGCAGACCAACAGACAGGGTCCTCCTCAGACGTCGGCCATTGAAGGAAGAAGCCCATGACCCTTTGATCCCTCAGCTTTTATACTGAGCATGATGGGGATGGGATGGAATACCCCAGTTGGTCAGTTTTGGGTCACCTGTCCTGGCCGTTCCTCCCTACAAGTGTGACCCCTCTATGCTTTTCTGCTTCCCACCCTCCAATGGGCAAATGACAGAATTCCCTGACCTTGGTTGTTCTAGCAATGAGTATAAGCAAGGGCCTCTCTGCACCATCCCTTGGTATAATCAGGTCTTATCACTGAGAGGAAACAGTCTCTGAACAATGTGCTGTTAATTTCAGACTTTAGTTAGTTAGAAGAGGCCCAGCTAAAAAAGTAAAACTACTGAACAGAAAATTGGTTTGTTTTTCCTCAAACCAGGACAATTAAAAAAACCACAGTAACAGCTACAGTTATTTTTCAAAGTTCCTACCCTTTCTCTCATAATCAAGGCACATAAAGGAAAATCAATATATTTCAAAAGCTAGTCTCTGAGAGGCTAATCTTTTTTGGCAGTCTGCTGCTAACTAAGGAAGCCTAACAGCTCCCTGAATCTTTAAGAGCTATTCAGGTATGTTCTTGTGCATACCTTGGAAGCACAGACTCCTCATTAAAAGGAAATATCCTTCATCAGACCTTTATGATGCGGGTGTTAATTTAGATCCAACCAGAAGTTCAGCAGCAGAGCTCTTGTAATCTGTTTAGAAAGCAGTACAAGAAGGAAATCGGTGAAAGGCCCAGCATGACTGTGCGGTGATGCATACAGAAATGTAAACTTACAGAACTAGTTTAATATTGCAAACACAGTTAGAGGTAAAAGTTCAGCACCGCCTGAAAACAGTACAGAGAGTCCTGATCTCAGGTTTACATCAACAGGACAAAAACCAGGATCTGTATCTCACTAGCCCCCTTAGATGCCCGAGTACTCCCTGGTCTGTGAGAAGAGTTTCCTCTACCCTCGTGAACGAGAATTGCTAAAGATTACACTGGAGAAAACACGCTCCTAAACATTGCCAACCAAATTATAGTAATTACTTGAGAAATCTGCAAATTCTCCATCCCTGTCTTTTAAGTCTCTCTTAAAACAGACATGAAAAATTCATAAGGGAGAATAAAATGTGTTTCCTTGTTTTTACTCTTTGAGCAATTGTGTACTACAAAGAACCTGCCAAACCATTTCAGGCTCAATAAATTCTTGCAAGTTGCTCTGGTTAGAAACAACTATGGTTAAATAGATATCTTTGCTATAATTGCATTTTCTTAGAAGAGTCAGGTATGTCCCTGCTCCCCATTTTCCACAAAACCACAAATAATTGTTTTGCTTGTTTGCAGCATTAGGACCTTTAGAAAACCTAACTCAGTCTTTCTCAGAAAGTTCAAGAAGCAGTAGGATGTATTTCTTTACCTGATTTTTAATTCTTCCAACACTCACCTCTACCCAGACATTCTCCATCCATTGCACCAAATCCCTGATCACTTTGCAGTCGGTGATGCCATAGTAGCATATGTGTAACTCGGCTCTGGTTAGGAGAGCTACGTTTCACTCAGCTGCTCCTGATAAAGAAAGAAAATTTCTTAACTTCTAGCTTGTAGATGTGATTAAAATCCCCAAACTTTTTGACTTAGCACTTCAGAACAACTTAGTGGTGTCTGCATCTCTCTCATACTTTCAGGCATTGCAGAACATTTCACAGTAGCAGAAAAAGCCTGAATTTAATCGAGGTGCATGTCAACAGGTGAGCATTTCCTTTTGCTTTTAAAACCAGGGCTAAGTAGTTTAACCAATTGTGTACTTAAGCTTACCTTAGTAACCAGAGCTTACCCCACTCGCCACCCCAGCTGTGAAACCCTAGCCAGTTCAAAAAGCAGTAAGTAAAACTAAGGTCTTTCATAGCTCCATCCTGTTAATTACAGCCCGGCTGCCTGAGAAAAGGAGGTAATCAGCTGCAATTAAGGTAAAGGGTCAAATACTAGCCGGGATACCCCATGTAAGGCTGTGAGTTCCACTGGGGGCTTTCCTGGTGCTCCCCTGGTCTGCTAGAGAAGTCAGAAAGCAGTAAGCAGATGTGACCTTTGTAAAGTATAATATACCTTCTGTGTATTTGATTGCTGTTTTGAGATGTTCCAGTAAAGTTGGGTGTCTGCTATTTTCACATACTAGGTCTCTTATTCTCTTCAGCCGTAATGCTTTGCTGAGGAAATGATTTCTTGTAAGGTTGTATTTTAGGGCTTTTTGTTTGGTTGGTTTGGTGAAGCTTTTTGTTTGTTTGTACTTAATAACGTTGTGTTTAAAGTTAATAGTTCCTTAAAGTAGATTTCTTTTCTACTTCAGTCAGTTATGGCTGGTGTTAATGATACTTGATTGTGTTTAACTTTGCTTTTCCTGTCACCGACTGCTTTTGGACAGATGAACCAAAGGCACAGAGGCATGGTTAAATATTACCTATGTGGAATAGAGAGCTTTTCAGATATAGCAAGTATTTTTTAAACATAGATGTTTCTGGTTCAAAGAAGAAATAGTATTTTCCCTCCAAATTACATCATGATATTTTATTGTAATGTTCCCTCCCCCAAAAAAACTTTAAACTACTACTTCTTGTGTTGCTTCTCTGCCTTCTTTTACTGATGGCAGTCTTCTCTGTTTGACACATGCATGTTTTAGTCCTAAACTTTTGCTTCTGCGAAAATGTCAGCTTGTGCCATGTTTTTTATTTAAGCACAGATCAATTAGCTGTGATTAGACTGTAAATCACAGAATCTGAGCTAACCCAAAGCAAGAAACAGTCTTTTGGCAAAACAGCTTCTCCCCCACCCACCTCCCCAAATCGTGGGGAGGAGGTGGGAATTAAATGAGCAAAGCCAATAATGTATTTAGCTACCCTTGAGCTTTATGTCATTTAGAAGTGGGAAAAGAAAGCATTTCTTTTAATAATAGTTCTTAGTTCGAAATCACCAACATTTTTTTCGCTTTTAGTTGAAATTCCCCGCAGTTGCTGTGGCCTCGCAGGTAGTTTGATTTCACAGGACAAGTGACCATTCTTCAAGTCTCCCCTCACCTCTGCTTATCAGCAGAGCTTTCCCAACTAAAACTCTTCTGGAGAGGCTCAAGGTGGAGCTACTCCGATAAGGAGGTGGGACGGTTCGCCGTGTGCGGTTTCCGAGAGGGCTGTGCGGGGGGTAGGAACCCGCCTCCCGAAATAACCCACCGGGCTCTCTCTGGGCTCCTTCCCGGCTGCGGCACAGACCTTCACCTGAAACTGGAGCCGAGGGAGGGATGGCAGGAGGGAGGGGTGGATGGGAGGAGGTGCCCGTCGCTATAAAGGCGGTGGCCGGGCCGCGGGGAGCCCGCCCCGCTGGGACCGGGCTGGGGTCGGGGTCGTCGCGGCCGGGCTGGGGTGGGGGTACCGCGTCCGGCAGCCGCAAGGAATTGAAAGGTAAGCTGAAATAACAAAAAACGAGGGAGGGGAAAGACAGTCAGAAATCTATCCAAAAGGATGCTTTTTTATAAAAACAAACAAACAAACAAAAAAAAAACCCACCAACGCACAAACAAACAACAAAAAAAAACAAGACACCAAAAAAAACACCTTTTGTTGTTGTTGCTATTTGTTTTGTTCAAGTTGACTTTGCTTTTTGTTACCACTACTAATTTAGCCTTCATCAAAGTCATGTGTGGTCTTCTGCCTTTTTTTCCTGCTAGTTTTTAACTGTATGTGATACATGGAGGAGAGCCTGGGGAAACTTGGAGCATCAGTCATTTACACCTCTGAATCCTGCTTAGTTTATGGATGAGTGTGAGGGCGGTGAGGCACTGGAACAGGTTTTCCAGAGAAGCTGTGGCTGCCCCGTTCCTGGAGGTTTTCAAGGCCAGGCTGGAGGGGGCTTTCAGCAGCCTGGTCTAGTGAGACATGTTGGAACTCAATGCCCTTTGAGGTCCCTTCTAACTCGAAACATTCCATGATTCTATGATAATGCATATGTGTATCTTTAGTCTTTATAAACACAATCCTGTTACTGTTCAATAAGTTTTAATTGGATCATGAGGGAAATACTCTGCTCTGTAATAGGTGGCCCTTAACAGCCTGTGTGTAAATGATGTGGGGATTTGGGAGAAGTGGCTGCTAGAACAGGCTGCTGAGGTGGGTTCCTTTGTTCTAGTTTGCACTCTTCTCAATATTCCATCCAAAGTAGTTCTTTATAATGTTGTTACACACCTCTTTTAGTCTTTAAGTAGGGTAATGCTGAGATCAAAAATGTAACGAGTCATGGAAAAACCCACAAATGTTTTAATGTGAACCTATTAAATATCAATTATTTCTAAATGTTCTGTTGCTTTTTTTAATGTAGCTTTTGATTAATACGACTTTATCTCATAAGCGTGCAACAAAGGAGAATGAAGGATTTTGTAAATTCCACAGAAAAGGATGTCTCTGATGCTGGTAAGCCACAGCAGTGTATGTGTTTGAGGAATATATTGCACAGCTTCAAATCTAAAAGTGCACGATGTGTATTTCCCGATTGTCGTAGTGGTTTTATAGGTTCACTGGAAACAATGAGTTTCCAGTGAAATAAAGCTACCACCAGAAAACATTTATGCATGGATCGTTCCACCAAGTTCAAAAGAATTCATTCACGTGGGTAAAACTATTTAGGTGGGTCCTAACCTGGGCATGAAAGTGTTCCTAAAATAAGCTCAGTAAGGTGGAAGCACATTGTTGTCTAAACCAATCTTTATAGACTGACTAACATTAAAACCAGCATATGAATAATTCTATTCACAGTGAGTCAGCAGTTAAGGTAAATATAAACTGGGCAGAACTGGTATGTGGAGCCCTTTTGTCCCTAGTTCACAGCTGGCTCCCTACTGCGGTTGCTCATCAGTTTCTCTATCCATTTCTTACATTTCATTTTATGGATTTAGAATCGTAACCTTTCTAGGGTATGAATCCTCTTTTGTCTAGATTTCTAAAGCCCCTAGCAAAAAGGAAGTAGGACATGTGGCAAGTGCTGCCATACAAAGAAATAATGCAGATAGTTGCTACAGGCAAAGGTCTTCAGTTAACTTGCATCTATTCTGTTAACTTCAGCAATGATAACCTGTACTATAAGCCTATTTCAGTAGGGTTTCTCCTCATTTGTCTTCAGCTGTGTAGGTTTGCAGAATTAGTTCTTGCTTTTAGATTTTGATAGCTTTTCTGGATAAATGTATTTTAATTGTAAAACTGAGATTTGTTGCCATCTCAGAAATGGAGCTGGAAACTTTTTTTCTGGAGTAGAGTTGATTAACTGAAATGAAATTTCAAGTGAAATTCACCAGGCTTTTCCACAAATGTGAGGAAAAACTAGTCTCTAAGCTGTAATGTGAAATAATTGACAGTGAGAGAAGCATAAAACAGGTGAAAGATGGGATATTATGCTTTTTAAATGCTTTAAAAATCTGGGTTTTTAATTCACAGAATCTGCAAGAAAGGGGTATGACAACCATTCTTTCCAACATGATGAAACTATTGAACAAGGTGACACATTAAAGCCCAGGAAACAAACGTAGGTATTCTTTGAACTTAACACATTGGCCACTGGTGTCTTTGAAGGGGGAAGGGGAGGAGGGAAGTAACACAGCTTTGTTAGAAAAAAACTCTTCTTAATTAGCCTCTTGTATTTTCCTCTAGGAAGGAAAATGAGAAGCTAGAGAAAAAGGTGGTTGGCGTTTTTGAGCTGGTTAGTATCCAGTTTGAAGGTTGGCTTTATATTTTCTTTTCTTTATTTGTCATTGAGTTATTTATGAATGGCAATCAAAACTGGAGAAGCCCGAGACCTATGAAATACTAACCCTGGTGTTAGGCCTCTTTAAAACTTGGCCTGTTAGGTTGGATTCCCATCTCAGTGTATTGGTAGCACCTAGAGAAGTCCAACCTTGGTGGCATTTGAGGTTGAAGCTCACCTCTGCTGAGGTTGAAGCTCACCTCTGCTGAGGCTGATCTAGGATGTTTATATTGTACAGGCTCTCGACTCTATTTATAATGAATTCATCCTGGCTTTGACCTCTGAGGGATCTGCTGTCTGAGAGAACCAGAGCTATAGTTTTGTGTTTGTTTTCTATACAACAGCTATTCCCAAATAACTCTTAGGGAACTTGTTTATTCTGGAATAAGAACTTTTATTTTTCTCTCGTTTATTCCACATCCATTTACACTTTGGAAGAGGATTTGGACAGTCAGGAATAAAATGTTCTGCTTTCAGACTAACCACATCCAGGAATAGCTATGGCAGTTTAAATTCACATCCTTCTTTAAACCAAACAAATGTTCAAGAGTAGACAAGCCGTAAGATACCTCTGCTGCAGACATTTTCTACTGGTAGATATAACCTGGGTGCTGGTTGATAACTCACTATTGTTTAAATTTTGAAGGCATTATCATAGTGAATATGTCACTTACTGGAGCAGAAAATGCAATATATTGTACAGAGGAGGTCACAACTTAAAAACGTGCAGGACAAACGCTTGGGTTTTTTTCCTGCTGAGTTGGGAAAGAACCACATGTCCTGCCAGTCAATATTCCTTTATCAGCCTTACTGAGTACTGATTTAAGGATGTGCAGGACCTACAAAATTCTGATGTTCTGAGTTTACCTCCAGTTAGTGGTGTTGCTACTTAAGATGTGTCGTTGGAAACAAGGTGTGTTCTGCGAGTCTGCTGTACTGCAGCAAGTAGGTGAATTCTCAGCCATAACTGCATAACTCCACCTTGCTTTTCCTCTTCTGTTTTTAATGCTCCTGTAGTTTAGCTATGCTGACTGGGTGGATGTCCTCTTGATGGTAGTTGGTTTGATCGCAGCTGTTGCAAACGGTACTGGATTGCCGCTTATGATCGTTGTCTTTGGAGAGATGACGAACAGCTTTGTGCTGAGCGGCGTGAAATCAAATGTGTCAGAAGGTAAGGAGTTAAAATTGGAGTTCTCTACGTACCGGTTATGTTTTGCTACTGGAGCTAAGGTTATTTTATTTTGCTCAGACGGCACGCTGATGGACATGTGAACAAGTATATAATGAGGAAGATTCATCCTGCTGCAAATTACCAGGTTGTTTTAAGCAATTTTAGTTGCTTGAGCAGGAGAAAAGCAGTGGGTTGGCTGTGCTAGTTATGAATGAACTTCAATGTTGGTGAGATAGCAAGGAGCATGACTGCCTCCTGTGCCAGCAGTTTTCAGGCACTGTAGCTACTAGAAGTTCAGAAAAACTCAATTTGTATTTGCCAAATGATTTTTGTATTTTGCAAAACCTCTCTTGCAAAATACATTCAAAAACCGATGGCCCTAGATTGCCATGATTTATCTGCTGCATATAATATTTTCATAAATATTACTACTTTTTTTCCCCCCCTTCACAGATATTCCAGTAAATAGTTCCAGCTGTCCATCAATTCCAGGTGTAGATATAGAAGCTGAAATGACAAAGTAAGTGACTTTGTAGTTTTGCTGCTAGCAGGGTATTTGGAGATTTTTTTCTTTCACTGTGTTATCCCTTTGAGCAGAAGCCAAACGCTTGCCTTCTCAAAAAGGCTTCCTAATATAATAATATAATGTCTCACAGGTTTTAGTATTTGCTCTGATGGGCTAAATGAAGACAAGGTGTTGCTCTGTGTGCTTAACTTCTCTTGCGAGGTGCAGCGGGGTCATATAGCCTTCTGTTGTTCCCTTATCGCAGGTTTGCTTACTACTACGTGGGAATTGGCTGCGCTGTGTTGATCCTGAGCACCATCCAAGTATGGACGTTTTTGATTGCTGCTACGAGGCAGACAGCCAGGATCCGGCAGAAGTTCTTTTTTGCAGTGCTCCATCAGGAGATGGCTTGGTTTGACACTACCCAGATTGGAACGCTGAACACCAGGCTGACAGAGTGAGGGCTCTTGCTCATTTTTTACCTCTCCAAGTATGACATTTAAAAGAAAACTGTTGTATCTTTTATGGAATAGCCTAGAGAGTTTAGGGAAAAAAAAAAAAAAAAAANAAAAAAAAAAAAAAAAAAAACCAAAACCGAACGCACAAACAAATCCAAACCTTAAATGTGAAATATTACAGCTCTGAGGGAGGAATTCATCACCCTTTTCAGCTTTGTGTAGTTTGTGTTACATGCATTGCGATGAGTTTTGCTGTGAAACATCCTGCATTAGCTTTCTAATGTCCATGAATTACAAAGGAGACAGTACTAATAAACAGCTCTGCTGTCTCCAGCTAGTGTACTAACACTGAAAGCTCTGACAATTTATTGAATGGAAATGAGCTTGCATTTACATCCAGCCAGATCTCAGCCTGGACTCCCTCCAGTGAGTTAAAGTCATTGGAGCTTTTCCATAGACTTAAATAGATCTAGGGATGAGGACTGTGCGCCCCAAGATGCGATGGGACTGCGTGCATGGACAGAGATTTATTATTTTTCTGAATTTGAAGGTAGCTTTGGACAGAACTGTGTCCTGAAAGGTGAGAGAAGCTTGAATGAAACCACTCTCTGCTCCACTATCTGTATGTGCTGGGAAGTAAAAATGGGGAAGGAAACTTGTATGAAAAACAGAGGTGCCTTCAAATAATGTTTGTTCTGATAGAATGGAGAGAACCCTTGATCTGAGTCTGTGGCCAAAGTTAAGAACATAAAATGTATCAGAAAGCTGAGTTGGAGGAATCATTTGTCGATGGTCATGGGAGGTGAGGAGGCTGTTTGTTTGCATTGCTCCATTTGGATGCTGGATAAGGAAACGGGGTCATCTGTGACCTAGTGACAGGGCACAGAAACAGCAGAGAATGATGGAAAATACAGAAAATGAGTCCTAGAAAATAAGAGGTTTCTGCTGTGTTTTGGCTGCACAAGTGGCTAATGGTACTGTTCAGTAGCTGTGGTTAGAAATTTCCCTGTGCCAGCTAAAAATGGCAAAGCTTCTGACATGAGGCCACACAGCACGAAGCGAAGAGGGAGGGAGCTAGAATGCAAGGCATTCAAAGCTAACAACTCTTTTTTTGTTATTGTTATTTAAAGTGACATCAACACCATCCACGAAGGCATCGGAGACAAGATCTGTATATTTGTACAGTTTTTTGCCACATTTCTGACAGGGATAATTATAGGATTCATCCACGGGTGGAAGCTGACGCTGGTGATTTTGTCGGTCAGCCCTCTGCTTGCTGCATCAGCAGCAGTTTGGTCAACAGTAAGTGTGTGGGGATTAATAAACCAAACAAACCAGAGAGACATTACATCTCACACACACAGAGGAAAAGAGGAGAGAGTGGGAGAAACCTAGTGTGGTTTCTAAATTGGGAGGTTGGTCCCACGCTTGCTTTTATGATTTCCACTCCTCCTGTAGCTTTTTCTCTGAGTTCCTAAGCACCCACTTCCACCTCATATTCCTTCTGCCCATATACTCTATCCTCATGCTGTGTGGCAGAGTGGTGTGTCACCTTTTCTCACAGAGCACTGGGGAAGCTCAGGCACACACTCGTGACCCTCACTCTCAGCAGAAATGTTCTTCAAGCTTTTTCCACCTGCAGGCATTTGATACCACATCTCTTACAAATAACTTCCCAAGTTTCATGCTGTGCTCACAGTAGACACCAGGACACATATACAGCTACTGCAGGCTGGAGTGATACCAATTAGTGAAATATCTGGAGAGGTTTGCCTTTCAGACAGGAAAATATTTTCCCTTTGTGGTCTGTTGTAGCCACATTAATGGATTGTTACTTACATATAATACTAAGGTGGTTGGTTGTTGGGGTTTTTTTTTCCAACTTAAAACGTTTAAAATAAGCTAGGAAGAAGAGTGTAAGAAGCTGTAATGTAACTGTCTTCAATTTCTAGCTTCTGAGCACCTCAGCCACCACCTCCCAGCCCAGAGCAGCCACAGCACACATCCCTGACCCCACAGGCGTCGCAGTGCATCAGCTATTCTCAGCCTGACCCCACTGGTCAGTCGTGGAGCTCATCTCATTTAGCCTTCCTCTTTAAGGAGGACACAATGATGCACTGAGATGAATTTGGGGAAAATTAAGGGCACAGTTGATACCACCCAACCCCACCCTCCTTTCCTAGAACCTTGTCTTGTGCCTTGAATATAGATCATTCTCCTTTACAATACAGTGGACATAAGCTTTCAGTAGGCTGCAATAACATCTGGTTTTCAACCTTCCAGCTTCTGGCGTCCCTTACTGCTAAAGAGCTGTCTGCTTATTCTAAAGCAGGAGCTGTGGCAGAAGAAATTTTGACAGCAATCAGGACTGTTGTGGCTTTCAATGGACAACAAAAGGCATTAGCAAAGTAAGTTTTTGAAATTAATTATACTTAAAACATGGAAAAGGATTTTTTTGGGGTTGGGTTTGTGGGTTTGGTTGGTTTTATTTTTCCAAGGATCAGGGCTATGGGATTCTCCCAAGTGTGTTTTGGGTTTTTTCCCTATCTATAAGGGGCAGCTCACCTGAAAATAAAGATCTGCAAATAGACCTAGTCAGTGAGTACAGGCTATTTTGTATTATCATTGAAGCATGGACTTAAATTTCTCTTCCATATGTCAGCAGATTTATTCAAAGGAATTACTTTTAATTAAAAAGGACACTGGGAAATATCCATCAGAATGTCATGTGGTACCTGTCAAATTAATGGTTTCCTTATCCCATTTCAGATATGATGCTAACCTAGAGATGGCTAGAAGTGTTGGAGTGAAAAAATCCATTACCACCAACACATCCCTAGGTGTTTCACAATTTCTTATCTTTGGATCCTATGCACTTGCATTTTGGTATGGAACCAAGCTCACTGCTGAGGAGGAAAACTATGACATTGGCCGTGTGTTAATAGTAAGTACAGCAATGCAGCTCTCAAATGCTCTGTAATTCCAAGAAAATAGTTATGTATATGTAACTACTTTTATTTTCTGCCTGGTGCCTGCTAAATTAGCTGTTAAAGACTCACTTGGTGTAAAAGAACTGAAAAGAAGGTATACGCCTTACCTAGCTTCTGATATAACGAGTTTGAACAGGGCACCTTGAATTCCCCCTCTAAACAATGCAGAGACAAGTGTCTGCAGAGGATTACCTTCCTCACTTGTCCTGGGCCCTCTTGTAGGGCAGGATGAACAACTTAGAGATGGAATTTTGGGAGCAAAAACAGGCAACCTGGACTGCCAGCAAAATTCTTACTAGCCACTTATATTAATGAATCCCACTGGCATGCTGAATATGTACTGGGAAGTCCTCGACATCTGATTTAGCCACAATATTTTGTTGTTTAATTGCAAACCTTTACTGTGCACTACCAATATGTCTAAGCTGGTATTGGTTTGAGGATATTTTACTGTCTTGAGAAGTTTGGCTACGTGGTTAATTTCCACACTCAAGTGACTTCTGTCAGACTCCTCAGTACAGTTCCCCACAGCACATCAGGTTAGTTGTGTGTTGGTCCCATGGGTGGGATTTCAGTTAAGAAACTGTGGATTGTTTTGCAAGCCTCTTAACTTTGTGAACATCTGGGAAGCAACAGAGAAAGATATTAATTCTATTTCCAGACAATAGGAACTGCAAAAATGTCAAAAGGAAAATCATTCATGCCACAAAAGCGTGTGTCAGAGCTCCCATTCACCTCAGGAAAATGGGGAGTGGTCAGGAGGAACTTTGAAATGCACCTTTCACTTTTGTACTTCATTCTCCTGGAAAGAGTGCACTAGAAAAGCCTGGGTATTTAACAGCCTGGCACTGGTGGCTCTGTAATCACTGTTATCTGTGATGCTTCCCTCCATCTCCCACAGGTCTTTTTCTCTGTACTCATCGGAGCCTTCTCCTTGGGCCAGGCAGCTCCCAACCTGGAGAGCGTGGCTAATGCACGTGGGGCTGCCTATGAAGTATATCAGATTATCAATAAGGCAAGTACTTAAGTCAGTAGAAAAGAAGCCTTTCAACTGCACTCAAAAGCCCTTAAACCATATTTATAGACACTAGACATGTACTACTGAAAGCCATGATATGTTCATTCCTTTCAAGAAAACTGTCCCTATTTGTTAGTATGAGTGTTGGGAAATCTGGCACACGTATCTGAGACTTACAGATTAAGTCCTTCTCTAATATTAGACTTGCAACTGCATAGGAAAAGCAGTAAGGCATTACAGCATTTTTCCAAAACTGTATGTATGCACAACTTGAGCTGAGCTGGGGGTGGGAGAAGTTGGGGAGGAGGGGTTTAAAAGTGCTATTGCAAGCTATAATAATATAAATCTGTGGTGCTGATGGTGCTGTGAAAAAGGGTTTCTATGTTGTTATTATCTTGGTCTTGCTGTGTTACACAGAAATTGGATATCTGTGTATATGAAACCTTTTAAACAGGTGGGACTAGAAAGGTCATGCAGAAACATCCGCATCATTCTTCTTGATTGTAACTACAGAAAACCTCCTGTATGCATGTTTTGGCTGCAAGATATTACAGTCAAGTTCTGCAATTACAGATTTTCTGCTGTGGGTTTGTTTGGGTTTGGTTTTTATTTGCGTTTGAAAATGTGTTATATTTGTCAAAGAATTCACAGTTGGATGTTCCCCTGCATTCAGCATCCTAGAAGTAAAACACAGCAGCTCTGCCGTGTACCAGCAACTGAGAAAGACAAGGAGAGAAAATACCCAGATGAAATAAGAGTTCAAAATGTATAATAACCAGTAAATAATTTAAAAACCTGTTTCCAGAAACGGCTCATAGATAGCAGTTCTAAGGAAGGCTACAAACCAGACAAACTCATAGGAGAAATTGAATTCAGAAACATCCATTTCAGTTACCCATCGAGACCTGATGTTAAAGTAAGTTCTCATTTTAGATTAATCTACTGTACTAATCTGCAGCCTAGATCTGTGTTATTTGTCTAATCATTTTGTTGTACTTCAATGTAAATTGCATTACTGTGTTGGGAGATGGGACTTTGCTTTTTCCCCCAATATTGCACAGAGACAAAGCTGTAGATCTACTACCACTGGCTACTTGCTCACTATTCTCCTCTGCTGGACAAGGGTAAGAAGGATGTGTGTTGCACCTAGTCCGAGTTTCTCTGAACAAGTGTTCTGATGCACCAAATAAGATTCTCTTCTTTTTTTAAGATCTTTTATTAAAACTTCCAGACATTACACAGTTAAATCAGGAGGTTGATCTTTCCAGTCTCTTGGTTGCTCTGAGTTGCTGTGATATCCCATGTGAAAAAATGATCTGTGAGGTAGGCTTTACATCAATATGCCTTCAAAGTGGACTGAACCATGTCATCTGAAATATGTGTTTGGAAGTCCAGGTATTATTTTGGGCAGATGTTAAAGCTGCTGTTCAATAAACAGATGTCCCTATTCTTTGCCAGTTGAACTTCCCTTAGAGAGCACTGCACAGTGAGAGTACTGTGCCATGTCATGGCAATTACTTTTGTGGCCGTACATTTGGGTCTGACCTCTCTACCAGTTTATCATCTTTTGAAGACCTTGATAAAGGTGAAAGGAAAAGGTGTTTGCTGCTGCTCTTACTTGGTGGAGAATAAGGTAGAAATAGAGATTTTTTTAAGTGTCAAAAAATTAAAAGCTGGACATGTATATTAGGTGGTGAGAATAGTAAAGTTCATAGCACTGTGCTGTTTCTTCAGATGACTATTCCCATCTCAGTTTGTCCCATCATGCAGCAAAATTGTTTCCAGGACACTGGGGCTGCTGAAAAACAGACCCAGAGCTAGGTTTTCTGACTATCTGAAGTCAATGCACCTCATATCACTCTTGGCTCAGAAATGGGGAGTGACGAAGCAGACTCTTAATCCTTCTTCCTAAAAGTGCTACATGAGGCTGATGAGCTATGTTGTGGGCCTACATGCCAAATGGGAGGGAAATAAGAAATATTCCATCATCCTTCCCAAATCTACTGAGTCAGCAACTCTCCCTACGAAGACTACCAATGATATTTAATAGAGCCAAAAGGAATTGGGGAAGTTAAAAGTTACCTACAATCTCTCAAGCAACTGATAACATAGTGTGATCTCCTCTGTCTAGCCTAAACCAACTCAAAGAGATCAAAGGAGTCTTGTTATTGTCAGCTTTAATCTTGACAACACCTTGCTCAATAAAAGAGCTAGAAGAGTGCTCCTAGGTGGTTGTGACTATTTGCACCTGGAGGCATTATGGTAACCAGAATATAGTTCTTGCTTGATAATGCAGGCAGCACTATATCAGCTTCTTGGGGATACAAACACTGCTGGATGTAATGCAGGGAGAGAAGAGCAATATTGCAACTATTTTAATCTCTCATTGCAAAAACATGTGTAGGCAAAATTTATAAATCAGCCTGGTATAAACAAGAGGAGTTCCCATAGCAGCCAAATATTTTGGCAACTACACAGCATTACTTGTATATGACATGGTCATCTTTTGAGGTAAAATGTTCCTAAATGTGGAAATGGGAACAGAGTTACCATTAATCTGTAACTGCTCCCCAGGTTGCTGGAGGCTGTTAACAATAAGGATTGGGATTTATTAAGGGCTTTCCTGCATTTTACCTTGTCAAAACAGCCATTTATATTCTAAAAATAGACAAAAGCAGGCTTGTTTCTTAGTAGTGACGTTTAACACCTCAGAAGTACTTTTCTGTGAGATTCCTAATTATGTTTTATGCCACTATCTAAGCTTTGGAAAACAGAGGACTGCAGGAGAACACAAAACCCTGAACCTGCTACCAGATAACACAAATTGGAGCAAATGAGCTATCAAGTTTAGAGTACTGTGGCTGTGTCTATATTCGTTGATTTGAGTGTGCTGGGGAATTTTCCCAGGCACAGGAATGCAATGGCCTATGCAAGGGAGCTCTTAAAATGTTTCTTGGCATGAACTTGGCCTGTTCCAGTTATCAATCTTCTCAAATAATTCCCAGGCTTGCTTCAGTAGCCAGAAGGATCGAGGAACCATTCCCAAAAGGCAGGTTGCATGTAGCCATCTTGTTTTGAAGGCTGATAGAGCTCACGAGCATAGATGCAGGCTCTTTCGTATCAGTGCCCCAGAACATTCCCAGGTACAATTAACTTATTAATATTGTTATACCTTCAGGCTGTGCCCCTAACTGCTGCCTTGATTATTGCTACTGTTACCTTGACAGACTGTTCTCTAGTCAAACTAAGTTTTTAACTTTTTTTTTTTTCTTTCCCCCTCAGATCCTCAGAGGTCTAAATTTGAAAGTTCAAACTGGGAAGACCATTGCTTTAGTTGGTGCCAGTGGCTGTGGAAAAAGCACTACTGTTCAGTTGCTGCAGAGATTCTATGATCCTGTTCAGGGGGAAGTGAGTGCCTGCAAGTGACCTGAAAACTGAGAGCTATTAGGATAAGCACTAGTTTCCCATATTGACTGAACCTTAGTTTTTATTCTTATCTCATTGAATTTGAGCATATCTCTGCATAGTTTAGTATTTCCACAATTTAAATTTCAAATGAGCTATCTTACTCTGTTGGCTTGACTTCATTATTCTCCTTACAGTACTATGCCCGAAGTAGTAAATGCTACAAATCTTTGAATAGATGCAAGATCTGAATTTAAAATTATTTTCATCAACAATTGGCTTTTAAGGTTCTGTAAACCTTTTTAATCAGTGCTCTGCTGGATTTTGCTTCCTTTTAATTGAATGTAAACAAATCTGCAGAGAGTCTGCCCCTTTTTAAATGGCTGTTTTCTTGGCTTATTTTACTCTATCTGCTAACCCACAGCCAAAAGTTTCCATTGTTACACATTGTATGTCTGCTCTACCACTGAGAACTTGATCCAGACAGTAAATGCTAAATGCTTCTCATAAGAAATTCCTGAAGGAAAAAGGGAGGAAAATAGACAATATGTTTTTAAGGAAAATTTTCTTTATACTTGATATTTGAAGACTGCTACTTAGCAATTGTTACTGCTAGTTGGAACTGGATAAGTATTTCAAATCTTAAACACTGAAGTATCACTACATAATTTATCAAGGTTTATATACATAATTTACCTATTATCAGCACAATTGGTTTTTAAGCTTACTGTTTCTGTGGCTTTTCATCCTTGCCCCCATGCCCCAGTTCACTGTTCTTCTCTCAGTGTTCGTAGGACCACATTGCAGATGATCTAGCTTAAAAATAACTTTCCCGTTCTTTTTAGTAATTCTGAGATTACTTCTTTGATCTAGTCTAAAGCACAGCCATAGATGCACTTGTGGAGACAAAACTGTGAGGGCAGCTGGCACAAGGACATGAGAACAGGGTAAAAAGTATGCATGGTTATTGAAGGGGGAAAGGCAGAGTCAACAAAAAAAACCCCCTAATCTCTTCTGTGTTTCTACTGCTTCTCACTATTTTCTGGTTTATGCAACAGATGGGGAAAAACTACAGGTTTAACTTCTCCCCCAAAATAGTTTTCTATGAAGGACAACAATTTAAAAAAAAAAAATTTGCCCTTGTAACTGATACCTTAGTAAAGTCATATTAATTGACTTATTACTAATAGAATGCGTTTCCTCAATTTTGACATACACTTCTCCTCTCAGATTACCTTAGATGGTCGGGATATCCGGACACTTAATGTAAAGTGGCTACGAGAAAATATTGGTATCGTGAGCCAGGAGCCTGTTTTGTTTGCAACAACAATAGCTGAGAACATTCGCTACGGCCGAGAAGATATTTCTGATGCTGAAATTGAGCAAGCAGCCAAGGAAGCCAATGCTTTTGACTTCATATCTAGACTGCCTGGTGTGAGTTCATGAACTGCTTTTGACTGTAAGAACGAAAGGTCCGTTTAGGCTGCTGTCCTTTTTCTGAGAGAGAACGAGCACAGGAGTTCAAGTTGCAGTATAACTTCCCAAAATACTCTCATAACCTCCAGCAGCTTTCAGTTCAGGGACTATCTGGACTAGATATTGTGCCTAAATCTGGAAAAATGTGTCAGTGCCTTAACTCAGGCTGTATTACCATGCTTACCATCTTATGAGGCATGGGAAGAATCGGGCTTTTGAAAAGAAGACCCAAAAATCCTTTTTCAGGAGCTGTCTACATTCAACAGAAAATAAAGGGTGGAAGTAAATAAATATGCCCTGAACCAAGGCCTCTTTTTTAGCAGCTGGAAGTTTGAGCTCACCCTCTACCTAGGATTCACAGCTTTGAGTCCTCTCTTAGTAATAGGTGCCTCAGTCCTCTCAGGGGTGGGATGTGGGATCCATCATTGAAAACACATCCTCAGGAATGGATGATATGTCCTTCCTTTTGGTTCTGCAGTTAAAAAGACATGAACAAAGTGCCCACCTGGGATTTGATTTAAAATTCTCCTACTACTGCAGAGACCTCGACCTCCATCTCTCAAGAATGTACCATTTCTAGTGTATCAGTCTGTTCCAAGGTTTCTTCTTGTCAGGAGGACTTACTTGATCATACTTGCTCTTAACCAGCTGTATAATAAAAGGCTACAGTAGACTTTGAGACTTGCCATTCTGGAGTGAGTGACACTGTCAGTAAAAGCCAAGCCATGGCTCCAAGTAGGTTGTCTCTGGTTTAGAGGTCCTGGTGGTTCCCTATGATTCTAACAAGGTTGGAAAGCTATGTAGACACCAGTAAATAGTGGTGTCTTTTATGGAGTTGCCTAGAAAAACTCAGGGTTTGGAGCACTCTCTGAGCAAGCAGTAAAGATCAAGATTTTAAAGAACTGAAATTCAAAGGTAGACATGTAAAGTTTATAATGAGGGTAGGAGGAAATGGCTGAGGGCTGAATGGATGGCATTGCATGTTTGCTCTGCCCATTCTCAACTCATCTGGATAAATCTACCTCTTGTCTAGAAGCATGACTGCATAGAGAAGCACTGATTGCACTTGAGTCATCCCACAACTTCTGTTTTGTTTCTTCCTTTCTCAGAAATTTAACACCATGGTGGGAGAAAGAGGAGCTCAGCTGAGTGGGGGACAGAAGCAGCGAATAGCTATTGCCCGTGCCCTCGCGCGAAATCCCAAGATTCTTCTTCTGGATGAAGCTACCTCCGCATTAGATACTCAGAGTGAATCCATAGTACAAGCAGCCCTTGATAAGGTAGGAGTCATGTAATTGAAGCTACCAGTCAGGATAAAAAAATAATCAGCACTTAAGAAAAACTAATATATAATTTTCAGTGCAGGTTTTCATTGAAATAAAGAGCACTAGAGAATAAAATCAGGATGGTTGTTTCAATATCAATGCTTTATCAGGGAGGTGAAATGGTTCAAAATTTTCGTGTCTACTTGGTTTTTTAGTGTTACTGCTAAATACTAAGATACTTAAATTCATGTGTAACTGTAACTTGGGTCTCCTGCACTCCCTTCCTCAAATCACAGTTGCTCATTTGCTGGTGAAGAGAATGGATGGCATCTCATCAAGGCAAAGTGCAACAACTGAATGGATTTTTTCCAGGTGGATTAATAGAAATGTGAAGTATAATATTGCAAGTATTTGTTCTTCACCGAACAGTTTTCAGAAGCCCTTGGGATTTGGTCATTTTCTTTCTTTACAGAGACTGAATGTAAATCACAAAACAAAAGGAGAGCCAGTTACAAATACTGTCTCTTTCCCTTTTGTGTCTTTTATCAGCCCCACAGCTCTAGAGTGGGTGTTGCTGAGGAGTGGAGCTGTCAGCGCTTGTACCTGTGCCTGCATCCCACCAGCTTACAAGACCCTTTCTCACAGCCCTCCTTTGCCAGCAGTTTCCACCAGGATGCATTGGAGCCTGGAGGCTTTGATTAAAAAAAGAAAATCATGTTTGGGCTGTGGAAGGCTTTTTCACAGAATCACAGAATATCAGGGATTGGAAGGGACCTTGAAAGATATTATTTTAATGTGTTTCTAAATGCTAAGTGAAAAATCCTGCTTTTCATTTCAGTAGTTGCACAGAAAGAGATGAGTTACAAGTATGGCTCAAGGGAAATACAGAATTTACCACCTTCATTGCCAGTCAGTTTAAATATGAGGTAAAATGTAGCTGTTGGTTATATTCACATGACTATACTGATATTATTAGTAATGAGGTAACATATGGATGCAAAAATAATATTCATCTATGTATGAATGATATTATTGCTGTGAAGTTATGGCTGAAGTGGCAATCTTTTAGCACTTAATTTAGCCTTCTGTGTGTTCTTTAATTCCATGATCAAATACTAACCTTTTCCCAGAAGTTTATTGCTTCATTTAGTGCATGACAAAGGCAGATTACTCAATTAAGAGGACTCTTCCTCATCCTTCAGCATGTTCCCAGAACACACCAAAACGAGCTCTGGATCATAACTTATTCCTCTTTTCACAGTTTTTTGATGTCTGTCAAAGCAGTCCCCAAATGGGATTTACAAATTTCTTCTCAATGTCTCTGAGTGGAAAAAGTGGTGCTAATATCACTTGTTATTTCCACAGTGGAGGAGTAGAGATATTAACCTCACAAACACATGCCGGCTCATTTTGGAGCTGGTGCAGGTGCTTGTAGTCTACTGTCTTTCAGCAAACTTGGCACCTTTTTAAGCATTTGGCTTGTTCTGATCTCTGCTCCCAGCTGTGGTGGTGAAGGCTCTGCACGTTAGGGTGCAGGCGTGGAAATGACATGGAGACACAGACCTCCTGTGACAAGCTTTGAGTGACTGACCTGTCAGAACTTGATGGCAGGTGTAGGGGAAGAATCCAAACCTCCATGGAAGCATTCATCTGTTGAATCTGTCCTCATCTTCTTCACACCCCTCTTCCAGTGCCCATAATGATGTGCAACCTCTGTAGTGATTAGCTTCCATCAGGCTCTTGGACCACAGGACATATTTGCTGCATGAGGTCTCCTTGGGTTTCTCCTCCTGCCCCCAAGCCACCGTCTGCTCCAGGCGTCAGCGAGGAGGCCAGCTGCTCTCTCCAGCAGCCACAAGCTGGCCTCTGCTCCTCTGCTGCACGAGGACTGTGCGTGCCACTGGTCTGTGTGTGGGAGCTGGAGAGGGATGGAGCGTGTAACCTGCAGACAGAGACTTCAGCAGCTCTGGCTGCCAAATCCCAGCAGGCAGATCCCTGTGAAGAATGTAGTAGTTGACAATTTGAGTTGTAGCTTATTTCAAAAGACTGAGAGAGAACTTTAGGGAGTGGCTAAAACCCATTTCTGACCCCAGATGTGCTCAGCTCCTATTTGCTTTCCTGCTACTTCTTGTTAGAAGCCATGCTAATGTTGTATTTCCAAAATTAAGCATGGACAGTATCTAAAGAAAATATCCTTTGATGGGAATCTAGCTGTGCTCACTGCATTTTCATCCCATGCATGGATACATATGGAAACATTTTCTGGGCAACTGTAGCTCAAAAAATTCAAGTTTAGTAAAATGTCAAGTAGCCTTAATCATAGCTGTCGATACATTCAGTGCCTGTCTAATTAGGTTGATGTGGTATACTTGGCCTAAATTAAGCAAGTGAAAGTGTCCTCAGACTGGTAAACAAGAGATGTGAAACCAGGAAAAAAATCTTTGCTTTAGCAGAAATAATTATTTTTAAAGTTTGGATTTATTTTATGTTACAAATGCCTAAAATTAGTGCTGTGCTCTTTTTGTTGCCCATTTTCATGTAAACTGCTTTTGTTGGTTTTCTGGCAGGCTCGGGCTGGCCGTACAACCATTGTGATTGCTCACAGACTGTCTACCGTCAGGACAGCAGACACTATTGCTGGGTTTGAGAAAGGTGTCGTGGTTGAACAGGGCACACACAGTGAACTCATGTTGCAGAAGGGAGTCTACTATTCTCTTGTAATGCAGCAGGTAAGAGCAAACGTATTTATTTCCTTTCTCCATAAAGTTGTGAAATACTGGGATGCAGACCCATTTTCTCTCTGCAGTTCCTGCTTGTTGTCCAGCTGGCAGCGGCTCAGTCACTCTAGTCTGGGCATGGACACAGGCTTGGAATTCTTGGGGGTTTTACCCAGAAGTGTTTCATATTTGCACAATCCCATATGTCAAAAGCATAAGCGAGTTGAAGGCATTGACTACATAATTATGGAGTAACCACAGAATTGTTAGATTCCAGGTGGATTCCACAGACTGATTAAAGAAAAGGAGAAAAGGCAGGGGGAGGGAAATGAGGACGAAATAGTCTACTGCTCTGCCACTGCAGACTGAAATGTAAGAGGCCTGTAGGCAACAGTGATCACAGGATTGAAAGAACAAGGTCTCAGAGAAAAAATACTTCTCCCTGCTCAAAATGCCTTGTGATTGTGTATCCCGAATTCTCACTAGGGTTGTAGCAATAATGTTCAAGATGATGGAACGTCAGAAGAAAGTGAAGACACGGGGGCTGAGAAATATGAGGAACATGGCAGAAATTTTGAGGAGCTGACTCTTCAAGATCACTTTGAAGAACCTGTGATCTCTGGGAGAGGCAGCATTCGAAGAAGATCCAGCAGATATAAGAGCAAGAGGTGCTCTTCTAAGAAAAAGTCCCATGGGAAAAAGAAAAAAAAAGAGTTGGAGGTTGGTATTAAAACTTTTTCATTTAGAATTTTAATGAGAACATGTAAGCATAAACACCAAGCACAACTTTATTTACTGTTAGGTAACAGGCTGCCATGCAACCTTTACTCCAGTGCTATTACAGTCACCAGGCTGAGGATTTGTCCTAGGAATATGGGGACAACTGTAAATCTTGCCCAAAAACTTCACCTTAACACTATTAACTTAGTGTGGAGCTGGAGAAAACTTCTGCTGTTGATTTTCATATTTTGTACTGCTTGAACTCCAGCGGGGGTTTTTTGTGTGAAATGTATTGGAAGAGTTGTTTCATAGTTTGGGGGCTTGTTTTGCTGAGAGGTTTTTTTTTAACCTGAGTTTTAGGCCCTTGAAGTGAAGAAATAAAAGGTGAATTCTGAAGTAGAACCACAGAGCCTTTTAAATCTATGGAATCTAGGCTCTCATCTGTAATACTGCATCTGATTAAGATAATTATAGAAGCCTTAGTGTAGCTTGTATCGTTTGATAATCCTCACTAAAATAGAGTTTTCAGCTAATATATTTCAAATAGCATGAAGGAGCTGGATGCTAACAAAAAAAGTTATGCAACTACAAAAGATATCTTTTTGTCTGTGTATTAATATTGCTTAAGACCTCAGAGGAACCGAGTAGGTACTCACACTCAAGACTTCATTGTTCATCGCATTCACAAAAATTAGGAAATCGAGCAGCCAGCAGCTGTCATTATTTCAGGAAGCACAGCTCACTTTTATGGTTGAGGCTTAGCCACTCTCTTTCAGCATCCAGAGCATGGGATAAAATAACCAGGAAGCAAGAGCAACTTAGAATTTTGCCTCATTTCCTATGTTTTCCTTTTTTGCTTTTCCAGAACACCCCTGTGGAGGCATAGGCACTTGAATAAATTAGTAAAGCAGAACAGGGCATTTTTTTGGTGTACTTTCAAAGGAGATGAAGGCTAACTGCCTATTACATATGCCTCTTTCATCCTTTTGATGATGCATAGGCTATGGTTCACGAAGAGAAAGATGACCTCTCTACTCAATTGTATTACTGCCAGCCCACTAGGAGTTCGCTGAACCAGAGGGATCTTTTCTGTGCTCTGAACAGTGAGAGTTCTTTAGTTCTTCATAAAGATTCAAGTGTTAGTTGCCATTCATGGTGACCAGTCCCATCTGACTTTCAGTGAACTGTCCTGGCCCTTCTGCCCTCGTGACTTAGCCTTTTGTTAAGTTTTCTGCCTCCCAACTTTTACAGAGCGGTTGAAGTTCTAGGATACGAACAGCAAAGCTGGGGACATCCAGCACGTTTGCTCACTCCGAGTGCACAGAGAGGGCTTTCAGCAGTTTACCAAGACAGTTCGCTACTCAAAGCCTAATGAACACCCACTGTCTGGGGAATTTCATGTTCTGCAGCTTTCCAAGGAAAATTTGCAGCTTTCCCTTTCCGGTAGGAAGAAAATCTCCCTGCTGTGCCTTATTCAAGAATCTTGGCTCTGAACAAGCCTGAGTGGCTGTATGTACTGGTGGGAGTGATTGCTGCTGCTGTCTCAGGTGGGGTCCATCCTGCATTCGCTGTTATATTTGGAAAAATCATCGGGGTAAGGTGGTTAGGTTTTTTTTGTTTGGCTTCTTTGCTTGTTTGGTCTCTTTTTGTTTTGTTTGGGTTGCATTGTTTTTTGGTTGGTTTTGTTTTTGGGTTTTTTTTTGTTGGCAAACAGCAATCGTAGTCCTGAGCCTCATGCTCAGCCAGTTCTCCCAATGTAGGACTCTGGGTGGCATTCACTTGTATAAATGAATCCAGTGGAAAATGGATAAAAGTTGAAATGATCTCTAGAGGCATAACCCCATGTAGCTGCGTCTGACCAGCAGAAGAAAGGAGGAACAGTAGCTGGATCTGGGGGAACAAATTAGCAAGCTGTACATTATGCTAAATGGAAAGCTGGAGACTGGCTTCTGGGCCTCAACAGAAAGTTGACTGCAGACTTATTTCAGGATCCAGGATACTTACTAAGAGAAATTGAAGTAGACAAGCTTCTTGAGATGAAAGCTGGTTTGTGTAACTGGCAGACATTGTCTACACACTCATTTTTGGTTTGTTTCTTTTTTTCTTGCATAGGCTTTTCAAGAAACTGATCCAGAAAAGAGGAGTAAAAACACTGTGGTACTTTCTTTAATGTTTCTTTTACTTGGAGTGATTACCTTAGCAGCATATATAATCCAAGTAAGTGTCACTACACTGAAATGTTAGAAGTTCCCAACTCCCCATCAGGCTGCAGGTATAGCTTGTATCAATACAGTCAAGAGCAAAACACCAATCAGGGCTTACAAAAACACACAGAAGTGCCAGAGTTTTTCCTGACATACGTCAGGTTTATGGATGTTTGCTTGAAGACATATGTCCATATTTGCTGTTGGATTAAATAAGCTGTTGAAGGCAATGTGAATTTTGTATGATTGAAATTGAAGTTAAGGGTCTGGCCTTGAAAGTCTGATGTTTCTCATTGGCAGTCCATAGGCTCTTGCCAAAGTAAGTATAAAATAGACTCTTTCCATAGCAGACAACAGTGTTTTTCATACCATTAAGCAAACTTCAACGTTTGCTGTCCTCGACTGCTCCAAAAGCTGGCAGGAAACAGCTCCTGCACACTGTTCACGTCACGGAGTCCATTGGTACAGCTGCTGTGAGTGAATGCCTCTGGCAGCAGTCAGATTAGGGAGGTCAATGACAAGATAGGCCGATTTATCTTCTTGTGCTGCTGAGGCATACAAATAAGGCACTATAACAAAGCTCCTTCTGCCTCTGCCATGCTTCTTCCCTTCTGTAGAAAAATAGAGCCTCAGGTTCCAGGAATGAGTGGCCCTTTTCCCAAGACTTATACACATAGAGGGGTTGTAGACTTTTTTTTTTCTGCTGGTGGTGTTTTTGTTGTACGGTTTCAAAAACAGAGTTAAGGCACCAAATGAGAAAATGTGACTCTCTTTCCTCCCCCAGGGCTTCATGTTTGGGAAGTCTGGGGAAATCCTAACAATGAGGCTGCGCTCTTTGTCCTTCAGAGCATTACTTCAGCAGGTATGAATTATGCAGCTAGGCTACCCCGAGAGCCAGATGGCTTTTGCAGACTGTTACAAGGTACACATTGGGTTTTAATCGTTTGGCCCAGAGAAAACCAAACAAAATGTATGTTCTACCACTAATTTAGGAAAAAGTGTAACTTCTTCGAAAATCTCCTAATCCTTGTGCAATTTGGCTAAGTGCTGCTACTGCGAATACTCTAGTTTTGAAGGACTGTCACTGCAAATGTGTATATTTCTGGCATGTTATATGTTATAACATTATATGTAACATATGCACACGCTTTGCAGCTGTCTGTGTGTGCACAGATGACCAAAAAAGTTTAATCTTCCCTTGCTTGGGTGGTCATGATGGCACTATGCAATATATAAATTTAAGTTTATATATATTTAAGTCTGTTTAGATTTCTGTAGATTTAAATATAGATATTGCAATCTATGGCAAATAGACAATCTGACAATTTTCTGCTGAAAAAAAGAAATTACCCTATTGCATTGAAAATTAACCATGAGAAGAATAAAGTTACTTTTCTTAAACCCTTTCTGTTAATTTGTGCGACTTCATGTTAGTTACATTGGAGTTTTGAGAATGCATAACTTGGCATCCCACACACCCACTGGGGACAAGAGCCTATGTGTTCTTAAAAAACATCTGAAAGGAACTCGGAGAAGGATTAAAAGTGATTTAAAAAAAAAAAAAAACAACCAACCTTTTGGAGGTAAAAAAAGGCCTCATTTCTGTATGTACAAATACAAACAAACAATTGCTCTTCTGTAGTTAATAGAACGTGTATCTTGTAAGAAGAGAATAGTTAACCTCTTCAGGCCCAAGGAAGAAATGAGTAAAGGGAATTTATAATAAAAGTTTCTAAATAAGCACATTCAGAAAATCAGCACAGCCAATAACACTTTGATTGTCAAAAGTTGAAGTATTTTGTTCACAACAAAAATACTTCTCAAGCTTCTTCATCTACTTGGAGGACGCTGACTGCAGAGCAAGGATACTACAGTAGGCCATCATGACTTGTAATTTGATTTTCCAATATGCTACCTGAGCTGGAAACACTTGTTCATTTTATTAGTAATCCTGAGAAATCTGAAATCTGGTAAAAACCATGCCATTATTTGAAGGAAAAAATTGTCTCTTCTTGCAGGAGGTTGGATGGTATGATGATCAGAAAAATGCTGTTGGTGTTCTACTAACTCGGCTTGCTACGGATGCTTCCCAAGTCAAAGGGGTATGCTGATTTTTTTTGTGTGCTTTTGAAATGTTTTTCCTTACAAACATTAATTGTAATTGGCAAGGGACACAAATTATTTCAGAACACAAGATATTAAAACTAAGCCACAATGCAGCAGATGCATCTACATAGCATGCTGTCACCACCTTGGAAATGACTCTAACCACTAATTTATGAGAATTATAAAAAATGCAGCAAGTCTTTAAGTATATAATAACTATAGACCACTTCACCATGCAAAATGAAATCTGCATATGTGTTGGGAAACAGAATCAGTGGACTCTAGCTTGTTCATCCTGTGATGAGTGTCCCCTGGGTACCATGAAGAGGTTGCATCTGCAGGTGGTACAAACCCTTACTGACCTTAATGAAGAGAATTCTTCTTCCCACCCTCACCAAATATGTTTCACACAAAGCAGACAGACCAAACAGTAAGGAATGGCCCAGCATTAATAAAGAGCACTAGGGAGGCTGATGGCCAAGGCAGGGAATGACTCAAGGTGCTGGTATGAGAGGTGGCCACTGGACACTGGCAGGAGAATACGACAAATTCTGCACAATTACTCCTTCTGCTCACCTCATCAGCAGTCCCTGACAATCTGCCAAATGTATCTCCATTTTTTCCTTCTCCCTGGGAAGAAAGGAAAAAAAACCAACAAAAAACAAAACAAAACTATCACTGCAGGACTTGTGGGGAAAAAAAAGTTTACTGGTTTGTCTTAAGATGTCTTTGTTTCCTTCAAATTTGTACACCAAAAATCCTTTAATCCCTACATTTTTCAGTCTCAGTAGACTTATTTCTCTCTCCCATCCTTTTTCCTTATGGGCTAGTAGTGAGAAAGTAGTCTTTGACAAAACTTAGTCGCTTTCATCTTGTAAAGGTCCGGTTTGTTTGAGTGGCATTGAAGTAGGTCACTCTGGGCAGTAGAAAGGAGGGGTGCACAAGAGTCCCCCAACTACAAAAGCCAAGTGAGGGCATGAATTGCTCTCCAAAGCTCTTGTGCTCTCTGGAGAGCTACAGAGTGTCAGTAAGCAAGTACCGTGACTCACACTGCGCTGGCTGAAGTTTCCAAATCTGTCTTTATGTGCAGCCCCTAGAACATATGGCAGCAATTCACCTTGGCATTGGTTTAATTATTACTTAAAATTTTATTGAACGAGAAAAGTCTTTTAGGGGCAGGAAAGTCTTTGGCAAAAGAGAGAATTTTTGCTTCCCGCCCGAGGATTTTTGTTTTTTCCATCAAGCCAAACTTTGGAAGATGAACTATTTCCACAGGGCTGTTTAAAGACCGTTTTTTTCTGCAGATCAGAGCCCACCCGGATGCTGGATGCTAATCATCTCTCATTTTAAAAGTCCTTGATGAAAAGGTTACACAGGCTGGGAGGAGACAGGAGCTCTTCAGTATGAGTTCATCTTTCCCACTTGTTATCCCTGTTGAGAGATAAAGTATTTCTGCAGGGTGGCCAAATTCAGGGTTTTTTTTCCTGAGAACCCAGCCCTGTGTGCAGCAGTGTGAGAACTTGAGGATGAGTGGTTTCCACTGCCATTAGTGGGATGGGTTAATGGATGGCTGTTGTTAGAAAGAAGCCCCTCTTGCCTAATGCTGGGCACCCAACAGCCAACCTGCCCTATTGTGACAGTGGCCACAGTCTTCTGTGCCTCAGGTAATGTAGGAAGTCCTAGATATTGCATTAAACTGCCATGATCAATGGTTTAGGCTCCTTTCACCTATCTTGGAGGCCTGAATGCAGGCAGGTAATAGGAATGTCTAGGAGTGGTAATGTAAGTAGGTGCATAACGTCCAGGCATGTCACCACCAAGGGTTTTCCTTCCAGTTGGACTTGCTGTATAGCAAATTCAAGTGCTGATATGAGTAACAAAACCAAAATCTAATGATGGATTTTTTGGGGGGTTCTGGGATTTTCTTAGGCAACTGGAAGCCGACTTGGACTGATGACTATGACCATCTTTACCCTTCTGACTGCCATCATTATTGCTTTTGTATACGGCTGGCAGTTAACATTGCTTATCCTGGCCTGCATTCCTTTTGTTATTGCTACAAACGCTGCGAGCGTTAGCTCTGTGTCTGGTCATGCCGCGAAAGATCAAAAAGCTTTGGAAGAGGCCGGAAGAGTAAGTTCTCCAATTTTAACTACAGGGTTATGGTGTGAGATCATTTTTAAGGGCAGCATTGTAGCTGTGTTACAGCTGATACAATTGTCCAAACTAAAATGAAGGGGCGAGGACAGGACAGGGTGGGAGACGAAGGGAATGTTTATGTATCCCCAAGAAAAACAAAACATAGATAACACAAAACATCTGTAAATTAGGCCGTAAAAATGCATTTGAAAGCCTCCATGGTGGATTTCTGGGCAGGGACAGCTGTAATAGCATCAGCCCCAGCACTGGTGTGCCTTATGCCAAAAGTGAGCTGCCCTACTCTCTGGTGGCCAGAAGCCTTGCAGGGCTCAGCCACTGAGCACTGACATTGCTACTTGCTCATTCTGTCATAAAATGCAGACCATTAATGTGCTCGGGACTTTCAGGATACTGCCTTAATTCACCTGATAGCATTCTTCCAGGAGACAAAAGTAGTCCACGTGAAAGCGCAAGCTGTGTCCAGATGACCAGGGTTTGATCCTATTGGCTGAAATCATGTTTAAATCACCAGGGTCATAAACCATAAGTTAGGTCAGAGGCTGTTGAGGCTTCCCACATGCTGGCCCAAGGTTCTGAACGGAAGTGCATTGCTGGGTTCACCCCTTTGTCTTGTGACAGTGGGGCAAATAATCCCATTACTCTGGGCTTTCATTCACCTGGTAGTAGACCCTGGTCTGATCTCTCTTAAGCAAACACTTTCTCATCTAAAATAATAACCGCTAGAGAAGAGATTGAGTGCTTAGGAGATATGTTGCAGATTGCAGTTGTATGGAATTACCTCTTTTTTTTTTTTATCTCCCAAATTAGATTTCAACAGAATCAGTTGAAAACATAAGAACTGTAGCTTCACTGACCAGGGAAGACGCCTTTTATGAAAGATACGTTACAAGCTTGAATGGTCCCTATAGGTGGGTCTTTTTTTCTTTATATAATTCTTTCTTTGTACACTTTACTCTTTCAGATTTATTGTAAATGCATTTCTTGCAAGCTACCCAATACCCAAAAGATTGGGAAAGACATCAATTGCCATTTACATAGTTTTGAAATTTGTTCACTTGGTGTATCTCACTACACATTCTTAACTGTAGAGTGAAAAGACACTTGCAGGCTTTGCCTTTTTATTATTCAAACACTTTATAAACCACATTCTCTCCATATGTGTTACAGAATATTATGTTTTCTTGTGTATGCCTAGAATATAGGACATATGTTTACTCCATTTCTGCATATTGGATTGGTACTGGTTAACTCAGGAGCCAACAGTTAATTCCCATACCATACCCTTTATAACAAAATCCAGTTTTATTCCCCTTAGATGATTTTGAAACCTTGAAATAAACTTCACATCTCATTTGTTTGACCTACATCCCACTGACTTGTCTCCAGTGAAATGCATTTGGATCATTGGGGATGCCAGATTTTTCTAGGTTCATTTTATTTAAATTAAATAGCCCAAGATCTCATTTGTTTCCTTCCTCCTCCTATTATTTGTATAATCCATCCTCAGCAAAAACAGTGCTAAAGTTCAGTGTCTGGTGAACTGATAATACCCCAGGTATGGGCAGGATGCTTGCCTAGCCTGTCAAAAGTCTCTGATTCACATCTTAGATTAACAAAAGGAGATTTTCATTTCCTAGGAGAGCATCCTAAACCATGACGCAAAGAGTTCTCCAGACTGATTCACTGTGTGTTCAGTTTGCTACACAGAATGAAACTTCTCCAGAAAGACAGATTGAGAAACAGAAGCTTAGTCTAAACCTCTGCGGGGATACCCAGCAATACATCCCTGCTCCAAATTGGGATGAGCGAGAGGTCTCTGCTCAGATGAAAAGAGCTGGCAGGAGCCTGCAGGAGGCTCTTAGCCTGGACTGGAGCCTGCTTGTTTTATTAATAAAATGGGTTATAAGTGGTAGTTGTTACATTCTGTTATTTTATTAACTGCTTTATTGGCCAGCCCTGCTAGAGAAAAACAAAGGAAGAGATTCAAGGTAGTGGAGCTGAGGACGAAGGATCTCATTACTCTAACTCTGTCCTAAGGGCAGTTCCGTGTCAGGATGCAGGACAATTTTAGGGTCTGGCAGGGATTGTTGATGTGAGTGCACACATTTTGAGCTGATTTGTTGTGTTTTCAGGGGGTGAGGTGTATTGCTGGAAAGCTTTAAGCCAGGCATCTGGCCATTCCCCAGACAATGCTTGCTGTTTCTGTTTTACGAGTTATTTACAGAAAGTCTCTTCCTTTAACAGGGATTCTCTGAAAAAAGCCCCTTTCTACGGATTTACCTACGGAGTAGCTCAGTCTGCAAACTACTTTATTAATGCAGCAGTCTTCAGATTTGGGGCGTGGCTCATTGCCCATTGTCTGAGCAACTTTGAAAACGTATTTATGTGAGTATACTTCATAAAATGTAACTTAAATTAAAAAAAAATCCATACACATGATAATGATTTTAATGTATGCAAATTTATTTCATCTAATTACAGAGGTAATGGGGCACAGAGATTCAAGAATTTCCTCTGGTTGGGAGCACAGTTTGGGTAAAAGGGCTGTTTTGGGGAAAGGTGTGTAATTTGGGCAGTGAAGCAGCAACTGTATGGCTGTGTTCAGTGCTCTCTGCTGGAGAAGTCTTTATTTGCCATCCCTTACAGGCAGAGAGTACTGTGTAGCTACTCCTACTGTGTAGGTGTCACTCTGTACAGATGTGACACCACCACTCATCTGTAAAGTAGTTATAGGAATAAACAGAACTTCCTAATACTGGGTGAAATTTTCAGGGGTGAGGAATTTCAGAAATGTCATAATCTAAAAAGGCTTAAAATCCCCCTTTATTCCAAGGGTTTGTTTTACATATAAGGAAAAATATGCTTTGTTCTGTCTGAAATGAATGATGTTTTATCTTTTGGTTTTTAGAGTCTTCTCTTCCGTCATATTTGCAGCTATGAATGTTGGCCAGTCTGCTTCCCTGGCACCAGATTATGGCAAAGCTAGAATGTCAGCTCAAAGAATCTTTCAACTTCTGGACAGAAAACCTCTAATTGACAGTTATAGTGAAAAAGGTGAAAAATTGGTAAGACTTTTTGTGGAAAAAATGTGGAACAAACTAAATTATTGGTGTCCTATTGTCTAAAACTGTGCTCATAATTTCTCTTTGGTGTCACAAAAGACAGACGTTATATAAAATAGTGGTATTACCTCATTATTTTTGATGTTTTGTTTTTTTCAGTCAGAATTTTATATACTCAAGTGTAGCTTTGCTCTCAATGAGCTAAAAAAAGTGATATTACCTCTTGTTTTACTGACCCATCTCTTCAGCAGTGTCAGAAAAACACTGACAACTCTCAGTTGCGTTGCCTTTTTAAGAGCTTACAGGAGGAATAAAATGTGGATTTTTTCCTACTGTTTTTGTAGATAAGAGAAGTAACTCCTTCAGAGACAGAGAAGTATTACCAAAATCCACCTTGTTACAACTGTGGAAACTCTTACAAGTAAAAATGTGCTTTTGTGAAGTTAAAAGTATCTTACTGAATAATCTGTTTAGCTCTGAAGCTGGGGCAGTAGGGGGGCAGGAATAGGAAAAACAAAAAAAAAAAAAGGGAAAAATATAAACTAAAACGCTAACACACACACTAAGATCACCTCTAAACTAAGATTGTCATTGAGAAAACAGATGTCAGCCCTTGTCAAATTTCTCCATGAAATGCCTTCAGTTTGCATGATCTGGAAGGATTACGTTTGCAGATCCATCTAAGTTTGAAATTAACTTCCCGTGTAGGTTTTGGATGGTGGTAGCCCCTACTTGCGAAACCATAAGCCAGTTCCTATTTATATGCAGCATTTTCAGCCTTTTAAAGTTATGAGCACACTTTACACACCTTCTTGAACCAGGACCATCCAGTGCAGATGTTGAAAGATTTGGCAGAAGCTCCCCATTAAAGTAAAAGTTTAATGAAAATATTCCTAGTATAGACTGGATTGGAGTACCAGTGATGCCTGTGACTTCTAGAAAGCAAAGCTTTGAGCCCATCAATTAGGTGACCAGCTGCTGTGAGGGCACTGTACTCTGTGATGCTGCTTGGACTTACGTAGGGCTGGCTCTGGCCCCAAGCGATAGGAGAGGCAATAGCCTTAGTGTGTGCCCTCTTTCTTCCACTCGTGGTTGGAAATCAGCCTGGCTGGAATGGCTAATTAACAACTATCATGGCTTTTTAAAGCACAGCTTGTCCTACATGGCTGCCTAGCGAAGAGTTTAGCTCTCTGTCAATAGTTGGCCTTGCCCTTTAGTTGCATTCATTCAAACTGGTGCTATCTGCAGTGTGAGATCAGGAAAGCAAACGCTATAAATGATATCAAGAGTAGAACTGCCTCAATGACACTTGTCAGAAAGGAAATATATTAACATGGTTTAAGATGTTCTTTTCAAAGGTGAAATGAAAAATAGATACAAGCTGTACAGAAAACTCTTTCTCCAGAAAGATCTAGTGACTTACATCTGCAGATTGTTCCATAAATAATGGTACAGGCAATTTAAAAGAACTTCAAAAGCAGTTTTGAAAATGTCTTCCCAAACTTGTCAGTTCTCTTTTAATAATGAGTCTTACAAGTGTTACTACAGTTAAAGCTAATATGAGCATGTGAACTCTCTATTTCTTTTCAGAGCAATTTTGAAGGAAACATTGAATTCAGAAACATTCATTTTGTATACCCAATGAGGCCAGAAGTTCAAGTTTTGCAAGGGCTCAACGTGAAGATTAACAGAGGACAGACCCTGGCATTAGTAGGAAGCAGCGGCTGTGGCAAAAGCACATCCATTCAGCTCTTGGAGAGATTTTATGACCCTGTGGAAGGACAAGTGGTAAAAATAGACTTGTGTGGCTATTAATAACAATTAAACCTACAGAGCTCTCTGTCTTCCAAGGTTTCAGAGGCTCTAAAGAAACCTGGCAATATCTGGTGAGGTGCCTTTTTTTAGAGGTGTGTGTTACTGAGGTTGTGGCTCCAGGGGAGCTACAGACAACCTCAAAACCCCATCATTGCCTGCCCTGTACATTCACCACACATGCCAGCACTGGCATCCGTATTGGCACGGTGTGCTGGCTCAGGGCACAGATCTCATTGGGGAAGGGAATGACCATGTCAGATGGTGGTGTTTCCCCAAAGCTCGTCACAGCCTGGTCACACGGGTGCGTAAAGTTCATGTTATTTGCTTGTCAATGTATAAGTCATCTGATTAATATGAATTTACATATTAGAGAGATGTGCTTCAGATAATACAAATGTTATCCCATGGGGATGCTTCTGTGGCATTGTCAAAAGGTTGCAATGGGCTTTTTGATGTAGCCCTTCTTAATGGGTACAGAAAGTGCAAAGAAACCTCCTTAGAGGTTTTAAGATTTAGTTAAAGGCCTCAAGCTATGGTTATTTATTGTTCAGGTTCTTAGGGATAAGCTTTCCCGTGAGGTTCCTGGTGCTTCTCATAGTCAGTAGGGCTGGAAGGACTGCAGGAGCAGCCTGTGATTGGCACTCAGTGTGTCTGCCTGCTGGGGAAAAATCACACGCAAATTAAAAGCTAACAAAAGGAAATATTTCATCTATACTGCTGCTTCTTTTCCATTTTGCATGCAAAATGGACTCGATTTCAGCATCTAAAATGTAACAGGCTTCCTCTTACAATCCGTGTTTCCTGTTTATGGTGTGTATCTGTGGAAGAGCTCTGTAGTCAACTTGGCATCATTTTTTTTTTCTGTTGCCTTTTCTAGTTAGCAGATGGATGTGACACCAGATCTTTGCATTTACAGTGGCTCAGGTCCAGGCTGGGCCTGGTGTCACAGGAGCCCATTTTGTTTGACTGCAGCATTGCTGAAAATATTGGATATGGAGACAACAGTAGGGTGGTTAGTCAGGAGGAAATTGAAGAAGCAGCTAAAGCAGCAAATATTCATGCCTTCATTGAAAAACTGCCGGAGGTAAGGTATAGTGATCTTCTCTTCACAGTGACATTAGATATTTTAAACAATAGGGAGAAATCTAGGTAATGCTCATTTACATAGACCAAATTAAAAATAAACATTTTTGTTTCCCTTAATAGGAAAAAGTATGGCATTTATGTTTTAAAATGTCAGCATGTTTCATGCTTAAACCCCTTCTTAGTTCGCACAAAAAAAAAAAAAGCCCATGTTCCAATTAATATAGTGGTAGACAAAGCAGAATACAAGGGGGAAAATAAGAGGACACTCTATGGACAAATAAGTCCTCATCATTTCTTTTTTTCTTTTGATACTTTTTCTTTTGACAGCTGAAACTTCTCAGGTTACTCTGAGAAAGATGATTTTTTTTTTTTTTCCAGAAATAATTCAGTAAAAATAAATGCTCCATTTCTAATTGGATGGGCATGCACAGGGAGTATTTCTTAACAAATACAAAGGGGCAATAAATCAAAAGTGAATGACATGGCATTTGACCTTCATGCCTGCCAAGAATTTGATTCTAACAAGGAAAAATGCTTTGATGGTTTGTTTTCATTGTAGTTTGGTTTAACTTGAAAATGATGTAATGATGCTGAAAAATATTTCATCTTCATAAGCAGTTATGACATTTGGGATTCTTTATTCACGAGTAACACAGGATCAAGTTCTTCATGTGTCTGTCAGTAAGCATTAAATCTCTAGTTACTCTTATGCTCATACGCTCGTGGGCAGATATCTGAGGACACCTTACTGCTGTATCACTGGTGGTACCACTCAAGGCCTATTTCAGTCTTTGGGGGAAGTAGATTTTCAGATCAGGTACAAATATGTGGCTGTGCATATGGCCATTTATACTAGAGGTGTTTATAAAACTTTAGCTTTATTAAAACCACTTGCCGCCGTTCTTTTCTTTGAAGATGGAAATACCTAATCATTTTCATAGCCACACATAAAACTATTCTAGTCTTCCTTCTCTTAGAATATTTACAGGCCTTCTTTTTTTAATTTTTAATATTCAGAAATATAATACCCGGGTGGGTGAGAAAGGGACACAACTTTCTGGAGGTCAAAAACAAAGAATTGCAATTGCCCGTGCTCTGGTTCGTAAGCCTGCCATTCTGCTTCTGGATGAAGCTACATCTGCTCTTGACACAGAAAGTGAGAAGGTGAGTAATGACTATGTGAAATATAGATGTATAATGTAGGTGGCCAGTTGCTTTCTGTAGATTAAAATCAATGCAAGCATGTTGCAAATGCTCAGCTGGGAAACAACAGGGCCAGTCTACCATGGTAGCTTTTCCAGCTGTGAATAATAGCAGGAAGCTGTGCATATCTACTAAATAAACAAGTAGAAAACCTCAAAACTTTCAGTACTACACCATGGGGAGCTGATGCTCTTTAGCTCTCTTCCTATTAGCTGTATTTGATGGTAAATACTGAATTTGTGCTCTGACCCTAATTGGATGGCCAAGAACCCACTTCTTAATGTCTTCTGCTCATTTGAACAGTCTCACTGACCTGAGAAACCCTACTGAATAAGGGTCTTGTGTATACACCGACTTGTACATCTATGGGAGATATGGTCAGGTGATAACAAAGACAGAGTAGTCTTTGAAATGTCTTTTGAAAGTCTTTTCAAAAACATAGTTCTTCTGACACGTGAAGGCTTTGCAGGTGCTAACGGTGTTTTCATGACATCTGTGTGCAGATCGTACAGAAAGCTCTCGATAATGCCCGGCAAGGTCGAACCTGCATAGTCATCGCTCACCGCCTGACGACCGTGCAGACTGCAGACATCATCGCCGTGATCCAGAATGGTGTGGTGGTCGAGCAAGGCACCCACAGCCAGTTACTGGCAAGGGAAGGACACTACTATGCCCTTGTAAATGCACAAGTCTCCAATTAGTATTCTTTGCAGGGGTGGGTTTGTTACTATTATTTTTTTCCAGGAGGACACGAAAAGCTTATGGAGAATTGATGTTGGCTGTGACCATGCTAATGGAGCAGGGACCAGACCCCGTGTTGCAACCTGGCTGCTGTACCCAGTGCAGCCCTTGCCCCACACACTCGTAGGGACATGCCCTGCACAGAGGAGTCCCAGGGGCTGGATCTGCTGGGCAGTTGTAAGCATTGCATTGTCTGGAGGGAGCTAAACCTGGAGTCGTCTCATCCACACCAAGGTTTACATGAGGCACTCTGCTTGCACTGTCCCCCCAAACCCTGGCCCATAGCACGCTCCATAGACCACAGAATTGTAGTGATTGTAAGGGACCTTCAGAGATCATCTAGTCTAACTGTCCTGTCAAAACAGGTTCACCTAGAGCAGGCTGGACAGGAATGCATCCAGGTGGATTTTTAATATCTCCAGAGAAGGAGACACCACACCAGCTCTGGGCAGCCTGTTCCAGGGTTCTGCCACCCTCAAAGTAAGGAATTTTCTCCGTATGTTCAGATGGAACTTTCTGTGTTCCAGCTTCTGTCCATTGCCCCTTGTCCTGTCATCAGACACCACTGAGAAAAGCCTGACCCCATCCTCTTGATAACTGCTCTTCAGATACTTATAAGCATTGAAGAAGTCACAGAATGATACGGGGTTGGAAGGAACCTCTGAAGATCATCTACTCCAACCTCCCTGTCAGAGCAGGTCCACCTAGAGCAGGCTGCATGTCCAGGCAGGTACCAGAGTAGGCAGTGGTTAAGCATCATGGATGAGAAGTGAGCTGGTGCTTATGTTTACTCTGTGGGTTTCTTCACTGGTCATTACTTAGAGATGACTTTCTGCCTGCTGAGGTTCCAAATAAAGGCATTTGTATTAAACTTAGAAGGGGCTGGATGCATGGGTTTGGTTTTTTTCCCCCACTTTATGCTACATTTCTAATATTACTGTTCTTTGTACACTTATGGGAGATTCAATATTCTATTTCAGACAGTAATTGTAATAGTGACAAGCTTTCCAGATAGAAATAAACTGACACAAAAGATCCCATTGTTTTGTTTGGTATTTTTGAATTGTTGACCTAACATAGTTTAATCGCTGTTTGCATCCCTCAGGGTAACTTCAAAGATCTTGCAGGGGAGTAAGGATGGCTTCTTTTGGAGTGGACTCATGTTAGCCATGTAAATAACTTTTCTTCAAAAAACAAAACAAAACAAAAAAAAACCCAAAGTGGTTTTCAGTATGAGATCCTTTAGTTTGAATAGCCATGGCTCTTAAGGACATAGTTCAGTGGTGGACTTGGTAGTGTTAGGTTAATGGTTGGATTTGACAATCTTGAGGGCTTTTCCCGACCTAAATAATCCTGTGGTTCTATGAGTAATTTTAAAGATAGTTTGAAGTGCTGGGAAAACTTGTTTACGCTTGTTTTAATTATTGGTTATTCCTCTGATATATTCTTTTGGGTGCTGCAATACATCCTTCTACCGTTGAAGAATATGTAGTATATAGTGGGAGTGACTCAGCAGCTGGGGTTTTCTGGCTGGTTAAAGCCAACTGCAGCATTTTATTTTCCAAGGCTTTGCACGTGGCTTTGGGTTAGGATTTATGGCCTGGAGCAACCTACAGTACTTTATAATTTCCAGATAACTCTGTGCAATTGTAGCAGACAAAACCTACAGTAATGGCAATGACCTTTGCTCATTTCAATTGTTTTCCGGTATCAGGATCCATGAGGGGAATAAAATGCACAAAAGAAAACAAATTCTGGTCTCAACTTTGCCAAAATAAATACAGTGGCTCTCCCTCACACGGTTTTTCTCAGAGATTGTTATAAGAGGAGTTATCACTCATTCAGGCACCCCTCTTGTGTGACCTCTTCTCTGTCTCATGACAGGAGATGCTACAGGAGCTGCTGCCCTCATTACATTCCCATGATCCAATGTGGACTCCAATTAATTCCATTTTCCCTATTTGTTTCTGCTCTGGAGTTGAAATTACAAGAAATAGAGTTTGATTCTCGGTTTTAAAAATAAAATATCTTCCCTCTTAAACCAGAAATCTTTTGAGGAAAGAAAGGGTTGATTTTGTACTTCTGGATTAGATGTATATGTGATTTTCATTACAATTGTAATTAATTATGAATTTTTGTAACATTACGATTTGTTATAATCTATTGTAGTAACAATTAAGTAAGATAAAGTAAAAATGAGGAAATAATTTAAATAGAGGAGATAACAGTCACGAAGTTAAGGTTCTGTAACATAATGAATCATCTAACATCTGGGGCTAGTTTATGGACCATCTTTGTGGAAAATACTGCATTCACATCCATGCAGATTATGGAGAATAATCCAAAATATGCTTCCTTCCCAGCAGCTTGGAACTATTTACTAGCACAGGGTTGGAACCGTTTACTAACGCAGGGGCAAGAGGAGTGAGGTAATATGTTCTATCTGACCTGGAAGGTGCTGAAAGAGATGCAACAAGGTCAGCCTAGAAAAATAAGTTCTGTGACATGTTTTCCCTTATTCACTCTTTCAGAGGTCACCATTATGTAGCACGGGGAAAAAAAGTGGCTACATTTGCATCCCTTCTGGCACGTTCCTCTCACCCTTGTTTACATAGAGCATTCTCGTGCTGCAAGAGCTGGACAGACTCAGCACCAGCTATGTATGTTAAGGATTAACAGATAAGGGTCTTAAAGTCAGATGCTTGGCAGTGCTGTGTCATTGTTCCTTACAGAAAGGCAGGTATGAGTTTTGGCTGGGACCAGAAGGAGATGGTGCTGATGTCATGATGGAGAAGAGCATGGGTGCAGGGCTCTGGTTGGTGGCAGCCACTTGGGGAAAGAGCAGTGCTTGTGCCTTGGGAGCCTCCTCTGCTCTTACAGGATTAAATAGGGTAAATAATAAAAAGAAATAAGTAAACAGTGTTGATTTACTTAAGTGCACAAGTGAGGTGTTATGTAACATCAGAACACGCTTTACAAACATACTAAAAGCCACTTGGGTCACAACCCTGTTTAAAAGATTCCCTTCAGGTCTGAGAAAAACACCAGACAAAAGCAAGTCCTACCCAGCACAAAAGAGATGGTGAGTAAGAGCAAGGAAGCAGAGAAAAATCTCAGCCATCTGCAAGAATGACAATTAAAAAAACCACTCTATTGTGCACCTATTAAAAGACAGCCTGAGCTGGATGACTCTAAGATATTATATATAGAGATTGTAGACACTAATGACAAACTCTGATGGTTTAGTTCAGACTATCTAAGTCACTTTCCCAGCTAGATATGGCCGTACGTAGGCTGGCTCTGATTAAAAGCAGATATAAATTCAGAGACAAATGGATGTTAAAAGCCCTTTTTCAGCACCAAACCTTAGACTGATACAGAGAACAGAAGAATTATCCCTGACAGAAAGGTGTGTGATAGCACATCTTAAGAGCAGAAGGTTTATTGGCCCCATCACTTTCGGTGCCATCTACCCCAGGTCACAGAGTTAAAAAAAGATTTCACTTACCCCTGCCCAAGCAGGGGCTGGTGTTCTCCATCCATGCTCACAAGGTAGCGAGTCACTGCTAGGGTGTCACTGTGGACCTCACCCCTCAAAGATTTGCCACAAGGATAGTGATGAAGGAGAGACATCAGCCCATGCTTGTCAAGGGATACCAAAGGCCTTGTTCGTGACAAGAAGCATTTAGCCTAGACATGTGCTTTATGCCAGCGCTGATCTAAGCCTCTTATGGAATTATTAAGGTATGATGTCCCATAAAAGAGGGTGAAAATTAATATGAGATTTTGGAGAAAGAATTTAGTGTTTCTTAACTACTTGATTCCATTGTAGTATCATACATAGCTGTTAATTTCAGATAAAACTTTGCAATCATTAATCTAGTTTTAATGTTAATCACTAATGCAGACTGAAGCCCCAGAGGTGGGATAAATAGTTGACAAAAGTATATGAACTAGAGGGCACAAGACCTGATTCTCTTTATGGCCTCAGAGAGTTAATTGTCCTCTTGTTTTTATGAGCATTGGAGTGCATCGATTCCAGTGGATGCGGATGTTTTCCATTCCGGGATGTGCTATTTCAGTTTGCAATACCTGTTGGCAATTCAGAAACAATGTTGTTTGCAAACAGTAAATTAATATAACATGTATCATGTTATACCCAAATGTCTGCTTTCCTCTGTGGTCTATAAAATTTGAATTTTTATTCATCTAAAACCTATAAATTACACACCATTATAAAGACATTATTAAATAATGCTGGTTATATGGCAAGAAGGAAAACTTCCACTAAAATTGTAATTCGCAGCCCTTCTACTTTTAGAAGCCATCTTCTTTATTTGAAAAGAGAAAAAGAACAAGAGAAAAGAACTATTGGAGTATTTTTAGGGTCAGCTGAAATACTAGTGCATCAGTGTGTACCAGGATTGGGTTTATGAATGCAATTAAAATTCACAGGGTTTGCAAAATTCCACTAAACCATCTGTGGCAGGTGGTACCTAACCTGTCCTTTCTTGGCTACCACCAACACACATTGTGCCACTGACTTTTTTCTCATGTGGTTGCAAGTGGGAACATGTCACAGGGCTCTTGTCATGCCAAGCTGTAGGAAAATTCCTGTCACACTTGGGAGTGGGCCTGTTTGAATATTAATGGTCAGTGATTTTACCTAATTAGTAAAGGAAATGTTAAGAAAATATGTGGGATCGTTAAGGTCTGCTCACCTGACATTGCTGGAGGGTTGGAAGTGAAACTGCTCTCCTGGACTGTGTCTGCTCTAGGAAAGTAGCTGCCCTTGTAACACTGGTAAAAAAAGCCAGATCTTGGTCTTCTACTTCCTACCCTATACATATCAGTAAGACAGCTGATAACCTGGCGCTGATGAAGTTTAGATTTCAAGGGTTAAACCTCTTCTCTGGGTGAGGCTTCTACCTCCCCTCCCGTGAAGAAGCGTTTTCTTACAGCAAGGCTCCAGTTCTGCCCTCATCTAAGGCTGACCCTCCCGCCTGCTAAGGGGGCATCCCTCTGCCCTGGAAACTCAGGTTTTCTAAGCAGAAACAACCAAAAGCAGAAGAATTCATACAGTTTATCTGGAGCCGTGGTTGCATCTTGCTGAAGAATTCAATAGAGTGACAGCTTTTTCAAGGTATTTCTAAGCTCTTCTGTTTGCAAATGGACTTGGATTATACTGGAGAAATGTGGCTTGGCAGTCACTACAGCTGTATCCAAACTGTGCATGAACTGGTCAAGATAGTGGATGAAAGTCAGCACATTACTTGGCCTCTTTCTGTGTATCCATACTGCTGCATGTAGGACAAATTTGACTTTGTAAACATCTTCTTTGTGTCTGAAACATTAAGGTGTTTCTAAGATCTTAGCATAGTTAGGCAAGAAAAGAAATAGCCAGGCAACAAGGCCACAAACAGCATATACGTATTTTCTTCTTGTAAAATATATCTCAGGGGCTCATTTTGCTAAGTCCTGACCCTTAAGTGCTTGTAAAGGGCTGATAGTTTTCTATGCAAAGGCAGAAAAATCTGGTTGCTTCACTATTCTTTACTAGCCTCCATCTGCCCTGTATTTTAAGCCTTACCACATATAGCCCATCACCCTGACGTTTTCCAGGGTTATAGCTCTCCCTGATTGTTTTCTTCCAGTTGCATGGGCTGCTTTTCCTCCTCAAGCACCTTCCCTAACACACAGAGCAGATGCTGCACCATGTGGTCCAATGCAAAAGAACAAACAGAGATGGGAGGGGAAGTGCCAAAAGCAATAGCGATGCAAAAGGATTACTTTCTAAAATTAACAAAAATTTCTCAGCAGAAGACCAGTCGTTGCTCTCAGCGAATGAATCATTTACACTGGATTGCTTCCATCTGCCTCTGTGCTTTGTCATCTAGACTGCAGGCAGCTCTTATCTACCTGAGACCCTGGCAGTCATCCTCTCATTTTAGCATTTATTGCCTACCTGGCTCATCAGCAGTTATGTCCAGAAACTACTTTTTGAAGCATGCCTTTCCATCTGGAAATAATAATTTGCTGTGCCCTGAGGGAGGCTCCTGCATCCGCTCGAGTTATCCCCAGCCTGTCCAACGGCATCAGTATCACATGCTCCAAAGCAAACTCGCTAAGCCTTCCCGTAATACTCCTGGAGATGCCAATCTTGATTTTACTGAATGCTTTCACAGAAAGATATTTTAAAGTCCTGTTATCTCAACAAATAGGTTTGGTGGATTTGCTTGGATTTTCCATTATATATATTTCCTTGCTCTGCTGTTGCCATAGGAGTAACATCCTCGTTTCTTTCTAATCATTATGAACATCACCTGTCACTGCTGCCTTCTCCTATGTAGCCCAAAGCAAAACCACCTTGCAGATAATCGTGGCTAGAATAGTTCCTTTTGTTACAGTCCTTGAGGTCTGAAAGAATCACAGAACCACACAATCACAGAATATCAGGGATTGGCTATGGTGTAAGGGAGAACTTTGTAGAGTAGGGCTGATGGTTGGACTCAATGATCCCAAGGGTCTTTTCCAACCTGAATGATTCTATGACTTTTGTGGAAATAATTGTTCAAGCTCACTCCTGGTTGCAAAAGGCTATCCTCAGTATTTGATCTACCTTGGGCAGCATTTAGGGAGAAAGCACATGATACTCTACCAAGAAGGAAACAAGTGGGAAACAGGCATTGCTGTGGAACACGTGCCACTCAACTGCAGACATCATGGGCTGGAACAATCAGTCAGACTGCCTTTAAAGCACCTCCAAGAGATGACCCATCTGTTTCCACACATCTGTCTGAGTGCACAGTGAACTATACCAGGGGTTTGCCCATTTCTTACCATAAACCTAAATAGGGAGTCTCTGGTGTTGTTCACATTATACATTTACCTTAGGTGAAGGGAGTTCCACTCTGAATGTCTTATCTTTCGTAAAGAGAATGCTAGTTTAGCTTGTCAGTCCTGCAAATAAGCTTTGGAGATCCTGACCAGAAAGGCTATGGGGAGCACACTCTTGCAGACAAGAAGTGCTTCAAGAAAGAGGAAGGGTGTCTGTGGTGCAAGAGGGTGACATTTCTTTGCCTAGGTATTAGCAGTGCAGGAAGGTTGAAGGGAAGGACCAAAGTTCAGGAAACAGGAATTATTTATCCTGAATGCATAAAATGGAAAAGAAAATTACAGATTACAGAAGCATCCAAAATGGCTTATAATAATGAGTGAATAAGCAGAATCTGGATTTTTTTTTCCCTCTTGGATGGCATGAGGGGAATTTTAAACTGGGAGTTAACATTTTCAGGGATCAAAATAACTAGTGTCTCTGACAATCCAATGCATTGCCTGTTTTTTATGAAAACACACTAAAAATGGTACGTGGAGTTCCCGTTTTCACATCTGCTATTCATATGAGCAAACACCTGGCAATGTAGCGTGTGTGTTGCTTCAGAGGAAACTCGACCAAACAGCTATCACTTTATCAGCCCTAATGGTCTCAGTTATAAACCCAGTACATGTGGTTTATTTACTGTAAATGAAGTGCATATCAGCAACACTGAATATGAAAATGAAAAATCTAATGGTCCGCTTTTACGATGGCAGAGCAATGTGAAGAGACATCTGTAATGTGATTTACTTTTTAATATTCAGTAATGTAGTTTTAGTTGGAATAAATAGGGTTCTCAATAAAGACTCACATGACTGTTTTCTTCAATTTCTTATTTCACACATACTTTAAGACCTGGAGCAACTTTTTCCATGAATTTATGCCAACACCTTTGGGACTCTTCCAGTCTTATGTTTTAATGTTTTCTCTCTCTTTTTTTTTTTTTTTTTGGTATATTTTAGTACCTTGCTATAACTGTTTTCCACTGATACACTCAGTTGCACTGTGTGATAATATATATTGATTGCAATAAATTTATCTGCATCCACCATCATTAAATAATCTTTGCATCTATCGCTTCTTAATTGTTTCTCACAAATAAACAGTTATGGCTGTGCTTTTTCTGAAACAAGATATCTAATCTGGCCAATTTATGGAAGAGAGGAAAGCAAACACTTTGCAATATATATGAGTATACTTAAATGGATATATAGCTTTATATTTATTATATATATTTGTACATTCAAATATGTTAGAGATTGCTTTATGAAGAGAAGTTTGGAAGGAATGCAAGCAAAAACTTCAAGTGAATCATGGGAAAATTCCATTTGCGTTCAGCATTTTCAGTCTTGCAGAGTCAAAAGTAGCTCTTTTTTCTGACAGTCATCAAGCTTTGATGATGCAATTTCTCTCTCAGCTTAGTCAGACACATAAGCCTTCACTCTTGACTCACACACTGCACTTGACCACATGATGTTAGTTACGCAGATTTACTCCATTTTTCAGTAGATCAACTTTTGTTAACTTCTCTGTGTAGGGCTTTTTAGCCATACCTCCTGGGAGAGCAATTAAACTGCTTGCACTGGAAAAGCCCAGACAGCCCACGCTATGAAAGCAGCAGCAGATCTGTCCGGAACCCAGAAGCTGCCTCCTGGCTTCCATGAGAGATGGCAGATGAAAAACTACACAACCCAAACCAGCTTCCATGAAAGCACTGCTTACAGCACATTTAAACCTCTCCTCATCTTGCTGCTTTATCAAGGGCTTGCTTTCTTCCAGAAACTATAACTTTCCTGTGAAGGCTTCCTGTTTTCATTCTCCCCCCGCAGCTCCAGCCATCCCATAGTTGCCTATCATTCCCAGAAAAACAGAGGGGCAGCAGGGCCCCACTGCTTCTCTGAACCCTGGTCAGTGCTAAGAGAATGCTCAGCACAGAAGGAACCCAGAGGTGCCACCCACCGTGAGCCAACATCCCCACACTGTGTGTCCTTAAAAAGGACCTCAAGCCAACAGGAGCACCACCATCCCTCCTCATCATTGCACAGTTACTGCCAAGCATCTGTAAAGGACTGTATAATGTGGGTGACATTTAAAACATACTTTGCTACAGTTCAGCTTTTGATGTGGCTTCTTCAGCTTGTTTTCTTCTTAATGGGGCATATAATACATCAAAAAATGTATTTTATCCTCTTTCCGGCTACGTATTCTCAATTGTAACGCCACCAAGACTGGCACATTCACGTGTTAATAAGAAGCTTGTGCTAACACAAGTCATATTTAAGCTGTCTCAGGTTTTTTAATTAAATAAAAATTTTAAAAAATAAAGCACAAGAAAAAGAAAACAAGCACTGATAAATGTTTTTTAATGTTGCATATAGTGGGTTGTGGGTTTTGATTATGTATGATTTGTGAATACCAGAATATTGTTTACAACTATCTATTGCATAACATGTATAACTTTTTAACCTCAGTAGTTTTACATGCTTTCCCCAAAATCAGATGGAACTCCTTTCACCTCCTTTCATTTCTTCTCAGATTTCCCCTTGTGTTAGTCGATGTCTCAGCTGCGAACACTGCCACAAAGAAACTAAGCTACCCTGGTAGCTCCATCCTTCACTAAGGCTATAAAGGGTCCATGTGGTGAGACCCTGATACTCCAGATAATGTTGCCCTGGAAAGAGGTATGCAAAAAGTGGCTCGCTGGGGTTCATTTACTGGGGGTGCAGGATCAGGGTGGGAAATAAAGATGGCCAGAACCACTCTCAGAACTGGAAAGGTCCAGGAATTCAAGTACTAAGTACTGCATGTAACCCCAGTTTGATGGCAAGTCAAAATCAGAAGGGGCTTTACTATAACTGTTACTATTTTTATTATTTAGACAATTGCCTCTAAAATTGCTCCTTTCTGAAAAGGCAGGGATAATCGTGTCTCGAAATGAGATCAGTATAGGAAAAAAAATAAAACAGGAAAAAACCCTAAACCTTTAACACTTGAAGTACAGAGTTAGATGAACACACAGAAGCTGAAACATCTCCAAATCTTTCCTCAGGACTGGGCACTGTTTTAACCCTCCAAAACACTTGGCAACCATTAAAGGTTGAATTGAATGGTAGTCATTTGTGTGTGATTTCTGGAAATATTTCATGAGGTTTGAGGGGTAAATGGCGTTCTACAAGGACATTAACCATACATCTTTCACATGACCTTCCCTTGTTCAGCTCATCACAATCACTTGTCCTATCTTGCTTCAGATTAAATGGCAAACCTATCAAGAGAGGGGGAGGTATGTCCCCAAGTTGCTTATGAAATGACTAGCACCATCCAGCTCCAGTCCTGCCTGAATACTTTCAAGCACGTGAAACACAATAATAGAGTGTCTCAAACAAAGAAGTCCTACACATGTAAAGGGTAAGCAAACTCCCAAAGTGGTGAGTAATGATGCTGCAGGAAACTAACAACAGACAGAGGGTTTGTCAGTATGGTTGCTCTCTGGGTGATTAGTAGCAGAGATTTCAAAGGGTCACATTTTTCTAAGAAGCCTCATTATGCTGAGAAGCCCCCTTATGTGGGAAGAGCTTGTGTACCTTGTAGAGCCCTTCTTGTCAAGCTGAGCCACAGAGCACCTGCCACCCCGATGGTCACCCCACCCACGCTCACCGGGCTGCTGAGGTAGGGCCGGAAAGCAAGATTTATGGAAAATGGATGGAGACAGATGCGTGGAAGAGGAAAGGGAGGACAATGACAGGAAGCCACAGTTTCTGGCCCCCTGTGCTTTGTCCAGTTCTACCCTGACCTCTGGCCGCTGCCCATCCTCATTATGCCTCTCCCAGCGCTTGCCACACAAACACTCATTTCGGTGTGATGAGGGTCATCGTGCTGCTATGCACCTGCACCACCTGCACCAGCCCAGTGGACCCCCTGAAGCACTGTCCCAGGGGTGACACTCCTTCCACCCCCTCCTTCTCCCATGGGAGAGAGGTGGGGTCCAGGGCTGCTAGTAGTGCCCTCTTTGAGCCTTCTGAGCAAGCCTTGCCCCTCTGAGACTCCCACTCATGGGACAAATTGGTTCTGGAGGAGAAAGGAGAGGTCTCAAGTTCACATTCATATTTGCTTTCATTACCTGATTTTAACATTTTTTACTATTTAAAAAATAACAACAAACCAACACCCAACTTGCTAGCATTAAATAAAGAGCCACTCTTCCTCATTCCTGCAAAACTCTCAGTGCTTTCTAATGCTTCTACCGACACTCTAATTTTTCTAAGTTGCCATAAATCAAGAAGTTTTTAGCCAAAATAGATCTTGAGCAATGTTTGCATGAGAAATTCTCTGGATCTTCAGTGCAGGAAATGTCTGAGATTCTTGAGGAAGAGCAGTATTAGCAGGGCAAGGTGATGATACTCAGCCTGTACCTCCAGCTTTTGTTACTGGGATGACAAGGGTTTCAAGACAGCTGAAGTCTGAGGTATTCTGGCTTTTGACATAAATTTAGTAGCTCATATGCTTCAAGAATTAAATTCTAATAATTTATTAGAAGTGTTTGTTTTCTTAATTAGGATAGAGTAAAGAGTAATTGGAAATAAAAGCCCTGACTTAAATCCTCATATATATATTTCCCCTTTTTTTAAGTACATACTTTACAAGTTGCACGTGATATGATGTTTGGGGGAGGAGAGGAAATATAAAAAAAAAAAAGCAGGAAGACAAACCAAAACCTCACCACTTGGACCTTTCTGTGTAATTTACAAGGCAAATTCCTCAGGTCAGAGCTTCATTGATGGGGATTTTCCACTTCCCCACTCTTGAGGTCCGTAAAGGCTATTGCACATCAGCACACACTGACACCCACAGAGAACAGAACTGCCTGATAAGAGATTGCTTTTGTTTCCCTCAGGCTCCCACAAAGGTACTCAGTGCACAGACCAGAATTTGCATTACGCCACGAAGGGAAGGATTTAGGCCAAGAGAAGCTGGCAGCCATGGTTTTTTAATGAGCCATGTGCTGACAGGCCTGGTTGTGAGCTGTTACAGATGTGCTCCGTCCGGACAGTCTAATGAGATGCAGGAAATTCAGGAAGCCAAAAAACCTCTTTGGATTTTCTGGTTGCACTGGTAGGATCAATACTGCTCGTGTTCTACCTGGTGTCGCCCAGCAGGGGATGCACTCCATGTCCTTAATCAAAACATTGCCATTTGGGGTAAAGGCACTGGTGCACGTTGATTGCCATAAGGGGGAATAAAAGAGGGGCTGAGTCATTAGCCAAGAATGAAAGCACAAGCAGGACAGGATCCTGCAGTGGCACATTAATTATAGTAACATTTTCTGTGATTCCCCTGCTACGTCAGCAGCCATGTGGGAGTGCGAGAGGGGGCTGCAGCACGAAAGGAGATGGCCAGGATGAACGAGCTGGCAAGTAAGGGAAAGCAAACTCTTCATGAGAGAACAAAACCCCCTGAAATGTTCTCCCTGCAGAGCAGAGTCTCCAGCTGATGTGCTTTAACAGAGGACTGTTCTGGTATTTCTTGCTGGGAGCATGAGTCAGATGTACGGGTTGCCAAAAAAGCCATGCCAAGTCCTGCTCTCAGTTCCATGTGCCCACAGAGGCACAGCACGTGAGCAGATACAATCTCTGCGCCAGCAGCAACTTGGTTTCACCTCTGCTATCTCTCTGAAGGGTGATTATCGACTGTCTCACAGAGGGTATTGCTAATTGCCAGGCCTGCTAATTCAAACAGATCAACAGTAAAGGTCTGCTTTTACTGTTTTGTGACAGATAAAACTTATTTTTTACTATCTAACTGATGGAGCATTAGCCAGCAGATGCCTCGGTTTACTTGCTTTTTGTCATATAGACAGGCTTAGGTATAAAAAAGCGCAGACACAAGTCTGTGAAATGCGATAGGGCACATAGATAGCCCTTTCCCACCCCAGCTAGGTCAGATGGCATTTGCCTAAGCTCCAAAACCAATAAGGTATGCGACAGTGACATCTATCGGCACGCAGCCCTCCTACAGATCCCTGCTGCTGCGTGAGCACCGTCGTATGAACCGTGAGCCGTTGCGATAGCACACTGTCGCGATAGCACGCTGCCGCTCTCGGCCACGGGCCCTGCAAGCTGGCAGGTCTGCAAGGTAAAGAGCTTCTTGGATAACTTGCCCTTAAGATGCAACTAAATTTAGTCTCAAGTAGGAGCAGTCATCTTTGCAGAGTAAAAACTGCAGACAGGCCATGCTTCTGCAATCCCTGCTAACACCAGACACCCCCATTGTTATTTTTTAAGACGTTTCCGCTTGTGTGAACCTTCATTTGGCAGCAAAAACTTTCTCTTGTGACATGTCAGCTGTGGGGGAGAGAGGAAAGAGACTTCACTGCAAGAATTTGTACTCTCTTGGGTACCCAGTAGTTCTCCAAGGCAAAAAAAACAGGTAGAAGCAAGACTGCTAATAAAAACTATCTCCTTTTTTTGGCTGTAAAGTCCTTGAGGCTGTGTGTTAGGTCCAGCCCCAGGGAATTATAGAGATCTTCAAGCTCAAGATTTCCCAGCACATGTAGCAATTGCAGAGTGGGTTAGTTTTTTTAGATCACTTGACTTGCCAGACCCGTCTCTTCCGATGTGACAAAATTGACACCTCAGGAGTAATTTCCTGGGGAAGATAACTGATTCTCCTCAGAGCCCCAGAGAACTTCAGAGTCCATTCCCTGGCTGCATATATTTTTCCATAAGGCTGTGCAGTGGGAGGATAAGTGGGATGATGCCAGGGAAATAGTTAATGGGGGTATTAGAGGCTCTGTCACCCTCTCCTTGCCTGGCTGTGACCAATAAACAGGTGGGTTTACTCCCTGGTTTTATTCACCACTGTGTTGCTCTCTCATCTGTTCTGATTTGAGGTGACAAGGTTTAAGTGTTTTGAGGTTTGCTTCTAACTAAAGCTGCCTGCTTACTGCTTGGCCCAAATAATGGTTCTAGCTGTGTATGTGGTTCAATAACTATTATTAACTCCTGGTGATCTTTTCCTATTCCCATAATTGTACCTGAAACTGTGCAGTTCAATGCAAGAGGATAATCTGAGTTCCTGGAATGCAATATGCTCAAGTATTTCAGGAGCATTGTTAAGTCAAGTTAAATCTCCAATTTTGTCAGGTTTTTTTTAGTTTTTTTCTAAACCTTCTTTCAGTGAAACTATTTCTGATTATTTCAGTGGCAAGCCATTTACCCGGCACCATGTGGTTCTGAAGAGATGTAGGGAATAGCTTAAAGGTTGAGGTACTTGGAATTAGACATATTGGTCTGCTTTCCTTGTTCCTTCAGAGAAGCCTAGGAAAAAACAGGAGAGATCTCATAAAATTGATTTTTAAAGTGGATTTTCATTTCTGTTTTACTCACTTGTAATAAAGTGGTGTCTAGTCAAGATTTATTGTGTGGATGCATTTTGAATCTTCTCACACCTCAATCTGTAAAGATACATAAAAGGAGTACGATTGCACAGTGTGAACAGTATGAAATCTTGTGTGAAAAAGAGAAGGAAGGGGCTGTGAGGAGACTGGATTTCCTTTGTAGTCGCAGTCATTGTTGCTGCCCAGGGAGAAGTGGCAGCTGATGCATTCACCGCTAATGATTAAGAAAATTGCTGCTTCTAGAAGAAGAGAGTAGATTTCCTGCACTGCAATGCAAGCAAATCCCCCGGGAGCAGTCAGGTCAGTAAACCTGTAGCATTAGAGTTATTCTGTGTGAAGAGTTTTATGCACACAGTACATGATAACACCCCTGGGGTTACAAGGTTGTCCCTTTTTCATGAGTAATCATCCTGCTAGGTGTCCTTCTGACTAAGGAGTCCATGGCTAGAGCTCTGGCTAGAGCTGAAGGCAAGGGAAAGCAAATTCACAGGTGTTTTCACAAACTTCTCTCCTTTCTTCCTTTACTTGTCCATTTAATTTTAAAATATCACTTTTATCTGAGGGTTTTCTACAGCTCTCCGACGTTGGTTGTATTTGTGAATCCAGACATGTAGGTTTAAAAGATAACTCCCAGCTGGAGGCACTTGATCCTGATTATAAACTAAGTCACTGTTTTAGGGGCTAAAGTGATACATATAGCTTAGACATGAACGCTGAGGAGAAGAAAAAAAAAAAAACCAAACACAAAAGCAACACACACACACACACAAAAAAAAAGCCTGCACAATAAAAGGGTAGTCCAGCAGCTTTTCTTCTTTTCTCCAAACTCAGCTTGGTCTCTTTCTCTAGACTATCAAAACTAGTTTGAGCTTCAGCTTGGCAGGAAGTCCTTACCTGTGATTTTGTCCCTAAAACAAAGTCCTGACAGACAGTGATACTGGTGATGAATTAGGAGAGCTGGCTTGGATGTTCATGGCTTAAAGATGGACAACATTATTGGAAGGAGAGATGATTATGCACAGTTGTTTGGCTTTTTTTTTTTCTTTAAATTATGTTTTTCCCAGTATGTTCTGCAAAGAATGTGCTTGGATAAGACTGAAACACAAAGTTGCCCTCCAGCAATGCTCACCCATGTGTTTTGCGGAGATCAAAGCAAATTGCAGAATAAATGCCCTAAATAAAAAGCCTATTCCAAAATGCAGCACATCTTTCCATAATCCAAGTACAACAACTTTCATAATTCTGGAGAGACAGGCTTGTCACTTAAAAATAAATTATTATATTGTTTCAGAAAAACATCTTCTCGCTCCAAGCTTCATGCTGTCCTCAGGCAGGTTTTCCCTATCATCTCAAATTTTCTGTCAACGGAGGAAGCTGATTTTTATGGTGCATGGCCATAAGTTTTATATTCACTTTTGGCAATAGGGGAATGTTTATTTCCATCAGAATTCTCTTGTAAATTCACTAAATCATAGAGGAAAAAGAAAGAAAAAGGGTGAATCCAGAAAAGCTGCTGTATAAAGCAGAGAAGCCATCCCACTGAACTTCTGTTTTGACAAACTATTGATTATAGACTCGGGACCAAACATCTCACCGAGAAACACAGATCTGATGCTAATAAGAAAATCCTTTCAACATGTCGACTGGAGAGTTGCCAGAATTTTCCAGTGCTATGGGAGTCAAGAATATTCATCTTGGCAAACGGAAAGGTCTGGGTGGAATCTCTTCAGAAAAGAAATATCATTTCTTGATATTTTAAAGGAAAAAACACAAAAATACAGTCATGTTCATTAGCCCAAAGCATGTCTATAAGCATGCAATTACACAACATGGAAAAATTGATCATATAGCAGTACTTTATTTTCAACAAGTCATACTCTAAAAGCAAGGCTTCCATTAATTCATGAAGATAATACCATATACAGCCCAAATCTCTGTAGTCTTTCTGCAGAAACACATATATGTCCATCCAGAAGAAAATATTAATTTTATAACACATACACACTGTATATATCACATGCATTGATGCATTTAATACGTTTAATATATTACATGTGGTGCAAGTATATAATATATACATATACATATAATATGTAGTCATGTTTGTTTTATTAAAAATGTATAAAACTCTGTAAGAAGGTCCATCACTTCAATTGATAAATAAATAAATAAATAAATAATTTACATAATTTTCCTCCCCATGGCAAACTTTGCTCTGTGTGAGGCATCATTATTTCCCATAAAATTGGCAGATATCAGTCTTGAGTTGAGTAGCCAGTATATTTTGTGGAAAAAGAAGGTTTGCTTATTGATTTTCAATTTTCTTGTTTCTCATTTATCTTTTTAACTGTCAGCTTCTCCCTCAGTGGAGGAGAAAGGTTCAGTTGCAAGAGATTGATGAGAAACTTCCTTGCCTCAGATGATTGCTGTCTTTTAGTAAGCGGAGAACACCGCCGTCTTAACTGAAAGAACCTAAAGCAAGGAATGCAAAAGATACTAACCCTAGAGAAGTATTTATAAAATCTATAGTTTATACTGAATCTGCTGAGTGCAACTGCAGAGGAAAGTGAAGGGAAAGATGTCTGTCAGGTAGAAGCATTTTTCAGAGGAGCGTACAACTGACCATAGCTCAGCCTTTGCAAATCAGGTTCTCTGCTCTACAATTCACGTGTGCTGTGTCACTTGTGATGGTGTATTTACATATGTGTGTAACTTACAAATCAAATCAACAGTCCCAAAAGTGCTCTAATACTGTGCAAAGGCAGCAATGAAATAATCACTTCTGGCCTGAGCTTCTGCTCATTCATGGTAGTGGCATGAATCACCAGCCTTAAACACAAACAATGTAAAACGCTATCTGATTTTAAAGGAGTTACAGATTTGATTCTCAAATGTCTTTTAAACAGAGTGTTCTGGTGGAGGTGTATTATAGCAGTTAATGTATTTTTTTTTTTCTGGTTTTGCAAATCATATTAATCGCTGAAGTAACAGGGGAAAGTTGCACCAGAAGCTTTAAGCAAGTCCTCAGTTATGTATTGAGAGGTTGTCTTTATTTAAACCAGTGTTTTAAAATTCTGTTTTTGCTGATGTGGGAAGAGTTCATTAAATTATTGACATTAAATTACCAATTATGAAACTGAATTACACTTGTCCCTGATTTCTCTTACACTTATCATCGATTCAGTAAAAGAAATTGAAGATGGCCTAAACTGTTCACACAAGTATAGAAGATGATAGAGTCATTTTTAATCAGTTTCTTCACATCCAAAAATATTCATAGTATCATTTTTTTGCCAAGTAAAGCATGTGACGTGCCTCTGATGCACCAAGAACATCTCAGACTGGCTGCCTCCAGGCAGAACTACAAATGCCATTTCCTTTCCGGAACAGAGATTATCCCAGCTGAGCCCACGAGCTCCCTGACAGGGTTATTTCCATTTCTGTGCTGTCTGCCTTCTTTGTGATTCTGCCTCTTACCATGCATGACATCACCAGCTTCCTGGAAAGCTGAGCCATGGTATTGACTTAGCAGTTTAGATCACGCCGACGTTACGCAGTCATGGTGGAGGCAGTTACGCACGATAGCCTTGCTACTTCTTTCATTTTCTATCCACGTGGGTCTTGAGAACTACCAGATCTTAATGTTTTGCAGCATCCCAATCTGCTTGATTCCTTATGCTTCCTAACATCTAAAATACAACTGATTTGGTGATAAAGATATTTTTCCCTTCTCATATATTCTTTACTCACTTGTAGTATCTCTTTTGAGACGAGCCCTAAGGCTGTTCAATTCCTGGTAGCGTTTGCTCCTTCTAAATAGAAGAACCTTTCAAGGTTCTTCCATATTCAGTCCCTGAGCTCTCCAGTGCAAGTGACTTCACTGGGTATCCAACTCACTGAATAAAATTTGTACTAAACTGTTTCAGTTAACATGATGAATAGTGAACTCAGTGGGAGAAGGGATTGTGATGGCTGATAGAGGGGTTTGTTTGTCTTTCAGTTTTAAAAACATATCCCATCTATTGCTAACTATGTGTTGTCAATCATCCTAAAATTGGTTCAATCAAGTTTTTCCCGGACTAAGATCTGTGCTCCATTGTTATGCTTCTGCAGTATTTAGACAGAGAAACCCATGGGTTATTTATGCTCACACATTTTTAAAGCATCTTCAACGACTTTTTAAATACTGCCTTAGAGATTTCATTCCATCCCCATTTCCCTGCATTATAACTGAAAGCAAATCAGTGTACCAGCTTTTCTTACCCTGTATTGTTTGCTGTATTTTGACACTGCTATCCTTTCCCTCTCCTATACCTCTGACTCTTCTTGTCAGCAGTCTGGGAAGCCCTTTGTGAAAGCTATGGTTGCTACTGGCAGTCATGCATGTGTGTCAGCTGGGGCGTCACCTGGCCTCCTAACATGGTTGGGATACACATACTCCTTAACACAATGAGTTGTGTTGTTTGATTTTAGTTGCTTCTACAGGTAAAACACAGAGGTAAGAAACTGCAGATCTGAAGGTGCAAGAGGTCTCAAGCCGTTGGTTTCAGAGGATACTTCAAACCCTAAACTTACAATGCCACAGGGCAGCTTTAGTGGTGCTTGTGGCAGCCTCAACAACTGTCAGGAGAAAGGCAGTAGAAAGCCCACCATGTGCAGTCAGCAGCTTAGCTGGAGGACCTTAAGCTGGGAGCTCCTGAAGCGGGTAACACAACAAGCTACATCTTCCACAGAAGCTGGCAGGCAGATGGTCTTGCTCTAGGTTTTTCTAAGACCTTAATTTCACAATGTTTTGCACCAGTGCTTTCAATGTTTCCACTTTTGGTTTTCAAAATTTCAATTTTTTGCTCTGATTTTTGATTCCAAATTAAAGGGCAGGAATATTGATTCTGCCTTTACACGCTGCCTGAATAAGCCAATTTTTCCAAGATAATATTTGCTTTGATTCACTGAAAACAGAACTCCTGTAGCTATCGCAACATTTTAACCCAAGTTAAAAATAGGCTCATGCAAAATAGCCTCCTGTGGCAAAGGGCAGGAAATTGGTTGCAGTTGAACTAATATTTCTCTTGAAATCATCTGTAGCTGCTATTTGCTAGGCAGCTCCTGCACACCCCCAGGCAATTCTAGAGGCTTTTGGAAAACCCTGTGAAGCTGCCTATATATGGAGAGGTGGTGTGATGTCTCATGCTTGTAGCAGTTTGGTACCCATGAACCATGGGTCTTTAGAGGAGTGACGTAGAAAGCATCTGTTGTATGGGATTACTCATTTACAGTATTTCCCCTTTCTGAGTAGACAATAAAGGAAGTGCTTCCCAAAATGGGGAACTTGCATCCAGGCTTGTAACTTCTGTCAGGGATGTTTTAAATAGATAAACTGAGGCAAAGTCGCACAAAAGGACATGTATGCTCCTTTTGTGTAGGTTAGTTACATTGGACATAAAGCTTGTAATAATTCAGAATAGATATAATACTCTTGTTACATTCCCAATGAACAGGCATTTCTGGTTTCAAATACCTAAACAGAGAACACCATAAGCTATACAGGGACATCCCAAGAGCCGAAGAGGGGAGTAATTTTGGAGTATTTGTCACAAAATGCCAATTCTCCTATATATCATGTCATGACTAAAACCTAACCAAAGCTCAGGTTGGCCTTCCTCAGGGCAGAGCTGAGCATTTTGGATACACAGATTTGCTACTCACTGCAATATTATAGATTAAAGAGTGATATTTACAATGCTGCCAGCTAAAAAGTTTTCCCAATGCAGACTCAAGGAGGCTGCAAGTTTTCTCTAAATATAATAATAACTGCTTATGTTCAGACAGTGAATATTTAAGAAATACCTTGTTGTTGTCATTGTGTGATAATCATTGTTTCTCTACAGGAGTTGAGTATTATCAAATACAACCTATTAATCAGTTTCTAACATTTTTCAGCCTCTCAAGCATTGTGAATTTAAACTTAATCTAAACTTAATAATCTTTACATTATTTTACCTGCTTTTAACATATAGAATTTTAATGTCTAGCCTAAGCTAATCATCTGGGCTCCCTTTGTAGTCTGCAGAGGGAAGACAAGGATGCTTCCAGAAAGGCTAAATGGAAGAATTGGAAAACACTGTCATTTGGGGTAACACTTATGTAGGTGGGATTAAGTATATAGAATCAAAGCCATTTATTCATGTATTTTCTCTCTCCAGATCGATCTGTAATATGGTAAAATATGTTCAAGCCTAAACTCTGGTGCCATGCACTCTCCCATGAAAACACGAGACAGTTGTTCAGCTCTGTGACCACTTCATAGACTCATAGAATTGATCATAAAATCATTCAGGTTGGAAGAGAACCTTGGGATCATCGAGTTCAACCATCAGCCCTACTCTACAAAGTTCTCCCCTACACCATATCCCTCAACATCACACCTAATCGACACTTAAACACACCTAGGGATGGCGACCCCACCACCTCCCAGGGCAGCCTATTCCAGGGTCTGACCACTCTTTCTGGGAAGAATTTTTTCCTAATGTCCAGCTTAAAACTACCCTACTGCAGCTTGAAGTCATTCCCTCTCATTCTATCACTGATTACCCATGAGAAGAGACCAGCACCAACCTCTATACAATATCCTTTCAAGTAGTTGTAGAGAGTGATGAGGTCTCCCCTCAGCCTCCTCTTCCTCAAACTAAACTTTCCCAGCTCCCTCAATCGTTCCTCATAAGATTTATTCTCCAGGCCCTTCCCCAGCTCCGTGTCCCTCCTCTGCACTCGCTCCACCCCCTCCAGATCTCTCTTGTGTTGAGGTGCCCAGAACTGGACACAAGACTCAAGGTGTGGCCTCACCAGTGCTGAGTACAGGGGGACAATCACCTCCCTACTTCTGCTGGTCACGCTATTCTTTATGCAAGCCAGGATGCCATAATTGAGACATACATGTGTGTATGTGTTTCTGCATGTATAGAGTCACTTTTTAGTTGCTACCAAAAGAAGCTGCAGTCGTGTTTGCACACCCACCTGAAGCAGACAGACCCTTACCTGATGACTCGTTAGTCTGGTATCAGGTTGCTCCATACGTCAGTCGGATTCAGAGATGAAAGGCCATAAAACACAATTGTGCAGCCTGATAGAGGGTGTGATGTTTCCGGCAGATCACCGGGGAGGAACATGACGTAAAAGTCATTTAACTTAACAGGCTTCTGAGAATTCATGGACAAGTTCAGCCAGGCAGCCATCCTTTTAGGGTGACAATTAGAATGGGTGTAACACATGGGAGAGAAAATGTAATTAATGAAGAAGGTTTCCTGTTATAAAATATCTTTCTTCCTTGGAAATGAATTGATTCAAAGTTCGGCATTGAAGAGAATCTGCTTTTTTCATGTATGTGGTGGAGTTTTGTGTGCTTATCCACAAAACACTGTATGTCTAAAACGTAATTTATCTCTAAACTCACTGAAATGAAAACCAAGGGAGGCAGAAAATCAATGTGAATAGAGAACTAGAGATCAGCAGGATATTGAGTACACAGTCCAGAGCTACGAGGAGGTGGCTGCGTGAACGTGAAGTGCAGTTGAAAAGTGAGACTGACATCTCAGGGCAGGGGGGGAGAGAGGGGGTAGTTTTATATACCAGTCCCAACAGTCCCAAGTAGGTCACATCTGCCTCTCTGCAAAACCAGTAAAACACAGGGATGGGGATNGAGATCTTGCCATCTATCTCTGTGCTCAGTCAGATCCTATTAAAAATGGTGTCTTCATGGTGCAAAAAAAAAATATTATAGATCAAAAAATGCTACCAATGTGGTTGAAAGGAGAAACCACAGAAATCAGGGGTCAGAACCCAGGAATGGCTGTTGACTGAGCTTTAGAGAGCGGTCCTAATATTATCCTACTAGATGGCACTGCATCTGCTCTAGACACAGAAAGCAAGATACTAGTTCACATCAGACTAGGAATAGTAGGTGCTTTTTTTCTTTGATGTAACCCTTTCTCTTTTCTCAAACCACGCATTTAATTCACATTCAGGGGGAAGACAGAAGTGACAGTTGCCATTTCCCGAGATAGATTTGTTACAAGGAGAAGGATTATTTCCCCATTCATGGCAAAAAGCTGCCCAGTGCTTTTCTATAGCAGTATTCTCATATCTTCCATCTCACCACTACTGTAGCAATGATTTCCTCTTGGCTCATCCAGCGAGGGGCAGGCACTTTGCGATTGCCATCTGGGAGGATGCAACACTCCAGACAGCTTAGCTGTTCTGGATGTTTAATTGGCAACAGTTAACTCAGAAAGAGCCTGAGTCAGAGTTTTTTTGGGAGAAATCTCTGCCTCTCTTCTTTGTTTATATGGGCAGGCTGCAGGAATTCAACTGCATGTTTGCTTATTCCTGGAAATCAGGCATCTACATTCAGGTGATATGAATAGTTTTCCTCCATAAATTAACAAATGATGAACCCTATGGTGTTTTGTGTGGCAACGGAGGCATGAAGCTGCCTGTTTAAGGCAACCACGTTACCTTCAGCCAGACAAGGCTGAGCAATGTTCACTGTTAGCAAATAACTGGTGTCATGCTGTTAGAATTGGTGGGGCTCAGGGAGCAAAACGTGTCCTCTGCCAGTGATCAGTCTCTGTGGAAGAGCTCCCAACCTTATACTTCATGGATGGCCTTTTCGATCGCATTTTAAAAAACAAGACATAATCCAAGAAAAGCAGAAGCAGCAAAATAAGTGAAAGCAGAAAGCAGGTTATGATTCCAGCCTGCCAGGGGAAGGAACAGATTGTAGTTTAAGTCACTTGTGAGCGAATCATGGGTTATACGGATGTTCAGCAAATGAGATCAGTGGGATGTAAAAGCAGTATCAATATGAGAAATTAGAGGAATTACTCTAAACCACCAAGCAACAGGGGACATGAATTACAGTTTGGTGTTTTGTTTACAGGCCAGGCAAGGTCAAACTACTATTATTATTGCTCATCGGCTTTCCACCGCTCAGGCTGCAGATGTAATAGTGGGCATTGTGGATGGCGCAGTGGTTGAAATGGGAACACACACAGAGCTGATGGAGAAAAAGGAGCCACGTTATTCACTTCTAACTTCACAGGTGTGTTTATTATTATTGCTATTATTATTTGTATAATCACAGCATGCAGGATGATATATCATGGATCAAATCCCCACTGAGCATAGTTTTAGAGGTGAGAGCTGGAAATATGACCACGCGTAGATGCATTTGTTACTCAGCAATTTTACAAATGTTGGTTTCTTTTATGCCCCATAGGGAGTTTGTTTATTTGTGAATGTCTCAGATGACCTTTAAAAGACAGTTTAACTCATGATTCATGCCTGATCTGGTGTAGATTTTAAAGTGACACTTAAGTACAAATGCAGAAGCACCGAGTGACCTGAGAGCCAGACGGTGGCTTCCAGGGGGAAGAACTTTTGGTGCTGTGCTGTCAATGCTGCCAGGTACTGAGATATCTCCAAAATCAACTCACCTCCAAATAAGGACACACCTTTCCATAATTACTCGTCTGCAATCTCATGTAAGCAACTATGCCTGTATTCCCTGACAGAACTGTGGGTGAAAGTTTCCACGGTTCACAGTGGGCTGTGAAAACAAGAGCAGTAACTTAGGCTGTAGCTCTGGACACTACCTGTGCTGTTGGAGCCAAACTACAAGCAAAAGCAATAGGACACAAAAATTCCCAATGCTGCCAGGCAGCACTTTTTTGTGCAGACATATTAACAGCTTGGACCATTTTTCCCTTTCTGGTCTACTTCCATCAGCAAAATGACAAACACAAATGAAAGCACAGGAAGGGCAGAGGGGGATAGTGTATGGGCAGGTTCTGCACCATGACATCTAACCAGACTTGTGCAATTTTTAACACTGACAGGCAGAAAAGAGCTGGCAGAATGATAGGAGACGCAAAGTCTTGACCCAGAATATTGTCAGTTCACATACTTGTAGAAGTATGATTTGGGACACTCCTGCTTAACACAACCAAGTTGAATTGCACAGGAAAAGTAGTGGGACTGGATTTCCAGGGCTTATTAAACAACAATTTAAAAGCTGTGTTCTGGAAAACGTCTTTAAAACATATACATATCTAACCCTGCCCAGGAATGCCATGTAAGCCATTTGGTAACTGTGGTTCTGCCACCGCTGGCAGTTTTTTGTGGCCAGGGAGTCTTTCAGGCATACTACCTAGAACTAGCTAACTTAGCTATTTGTGTGGGGAGGAAGTGGCTGGAACTAGAAGGAATCACAAAGCAAATAACTGACAATTTTTAAGGGTGAAATCTTGCCCTACCTGACCTTTAGTAGGGTTAAGTAAGGGTTAAATCTTGACCCTACTTGACCTGTCTACAGCTTTGTTAAACTGCAGACACTGACAAAGATGCACCCACAAATGGCAGCAGCCACCAAACACATTTCCTCAAGAGTTTGCCAAAGCATTAAAAAATGGAATTAAAAATTGTCAGTACACGTAGGGATCTATTGTTTGCTTGCAAATTTTGCCATTTAAAGTGATGCTGAGTAATTACATCTGTCATTGTAGTCAATGGATGCTTGCAGGAATCTTTCAAAATTGCACAGAATGAACCTCTCTGAGGGAAAACAAGTCTAGTTTTCGATGGCTTGAAACAACTTGTTCACCCTTTTTTATACAATAAACTTGTATGTAGATTCCTTAATGACTAAGGGAAATTTTTATAACTTTATAACCTATAGTAGTAGAGTTGAGAAATATAATTAATTTGATCAGATTAATAAATCTAAACCAGAATACCAGAGTACTTATGTGAAGCTACAAAAAGAAACTGCTTGACTTTTCACAGCCACAATGACCAGCATGATAAATTTGTGATTGAATTTTTTTCTTGTCTTGTATTTTTTGAAATAGTTTGAATGAATGATACTAGAAAAAATAAGAACCACAGAAGGAACCTAAGGATGCATTCGACATCAATAGCTTGAAACCCAATAGAGCAAATCAGAAATCATGCACTGTAAT
>VZTM01010302.1:0-20901 GCA_013400555.1 Jacana jacana | reverse complement strand
GGTTCCACTTCAATAGGAGGAACAACTTCTTCAGGGTGAGGGTGAGGGAACCCTGGCAGGGGCTGCCCAGGGAGGTGGTGGAGTCTCCTTCTCTGGAGACATCCCAAACCCGCCTGGAGGCGTTCCTGTGTGACCTGCTCTGGGTGTTCCTGCTCCGGCAGGGGATTGGACTGGAGGAGCTTTCAAGGTCCCTTCCCATCCCTGAGATTCTGGGATTCTGTGATAGTTGATAAATCGAGAAAAGAGAGTAACAGAGGAGAAGGGTGTAGGGAGAAAGCGAGAAGGGGAAGAAAAGACAACACTTTAATGATCAGATATTTTTGGAACAGATTTTCTAGTATCATGGCAATTGCTGCCTCTCTGAAACCCCGAGAAACCTGAGCTGCAGATGTCCTTGCTTCTTTGCTGGAGTGAATGACCCCACAACTGCTACAAACAGGGGCTGAGAGGAAACCGACCACTTAAGTCTTTGACTACATTTTGTTCAGGGCAATTTCAATATAACCCAATAAATGATAAAAGAAAATACGAATTAGGTTTGATCACGTACTTTTATCAAAACACAGCATTATTGCTGTTTAAAGAGCATCTATCCACTTTTGCCCCTTCCAGGAATTTTAGCAGTGCACCTTTAACCTCCAGAAAATCTACTCAGAATTATCTGTTAGAACACTTTTTTTATTTTACTGTTTCAACTCATCGTTTAAGCTCATGCTTTCAAGGAAAGCAGGCTTAAGGAAATAACTCAGAGCAAATTAAGGTCACTAGATGGCCTATGGAGAAATCACATTTCATAAACATTAAAATGAAACAATGGTAAAAGGTGTGGGTGTGTGAGTCAAATTCCATCTGGTGTCACAATACTGACTTACAGAGGAAAATACACAGAACCCTAGAATCCTTCAGGTTGGAAGAGACCCTTGGGATCATGGAGTCCAACCATCAGCCCTGCTCTACAAGTTCTCCCCTACACCAGATCCCTCAACACCACATCTCAACCACTCTGAAACACAGTCAGGGATGGGGACTCCACCCCCTCCCTGGGCAGCCCAGTCCAGGCTCCAGGGAAGAATTCTTGCCTCATGTCCAGCCTAACCCTACCCTGCTGCAGCTTGAAGCCATTCCCTCTCCTTCTATCGCTCATTGCCCGTGAGAAGAGACCAGCACCAACCTCTCTGCAATGGCCTTTCAAGCAGTTGTAGAGAGAGATGAGGTCTCCCCTCAGCCTCCTCTTCCTCAAACTAAACAGTCCCAGCTCCCTCAATCGATCCTCATAAAGACTTATTCTCCAGGCTCATTACATAGGCCATAGGCCAGTCTTGCTATCCAAGGTTAGAATCAAGTTAAAAAACAACACCCCTCCCAAACTGAAAAAAAACCTCCCCCAAAAGCTCCTCTTCAGACCCCTTCCACATTCTGCTGCCACACAGGTGGTGTTTTGACACATCCAAAAGAAAAACTAATCCTCAGGCAGAAGAGAAAAATGTATGCCAAAGTAAGACTCTTCAAAAGGCCAGGTGGAGAGGTGATAAAGGGGGCAATACCACATTCAGACCTTGAATTTAAAAGGAAGGAGCAAGCACTTGACAGATTATTCTTCAAAAGGTTCAGAAGTTAATTCAGAGATTTTCAACACTTTAAATGGGAATCTGCTACCGGAGAGTACTCCAGCGATTGTAACAAACACACAAAGGAAAAGAAAGCCAGTAAGTAAAGGAGGGGAATACAACAATGTGACTTTGAAGACAAAGCTTAACGAATTACCACCATTACCAGCCTAAGTGAAAGTAATTACAGGGCAGTCAGTAACCACATCTGTTCTAAATGTTAAGTGAAGAACTGCCACCAACATTCAAAAGGACAGGCAGAGTCTTTTTGACAGGGAGCAGGGAGTTCACGTTTTCAACAATCTGGAGGATGAAAATCTGGCTCTTTCTCTCCGTTAGTATATATTTCTTTGGATGTGCTTCCTAGAAGCAATTCTCTTCAAATATCATTAACCCACAACTATGAATAATTATCTTATGAGTAAGTCATATTCAAATGGATACTGGGTTTACTTCACTCTGTATTTGTGTTTTTAGATCAGAGATGATTTGTGTTAGCAATGCTTGATTTGCCATAGGTTGGGACAAAGAAAAATCAGTTTATGTCACACAACTGGAACACTGCTGCAAAAGAGTTAACCATTCTTTTTTTTTAATTAGTTTAATATGTGATCAGGGAGAAGTGGTGGTTTTTCATGTCTAAACAAGATTATTCTTTAGAACCTTTCCTTAAACACGTACTACTGCTCACCATGTCTTGTCAAATTGGTTTCTTTGGAACCAGCTGATCTCCACTGAGTCTCCTACTCACCTTGTGGTAGCTGTACTGTTCTGCATCCCTTCACCACTCTCCCTTTCAACAAGAAATTAAACAGTAGGACATTCTAATTATCTCCACAATGTACGTGAACTTTTGGTATAACTCTTCTACGCTATATATAGATTAATTAATTGGTTACTCGGGGTTTTTAAATGTCTGCACAGATGCACGCTAGGAAGGAGAGGCAGATTTTTCTCTGGCTGAGGAACTGTATTTGCAGTTTTCATTTATTGAATTGAAAACTGTGTAAACTGCCGTTTTCAAATTCCTCTTGTGTAGGCACAGGAAGGCTGGCTAACCATGTGTTTGTTTTCTTTTATTCTCAACCTCCACCCACACTTACACAAATAACAATAAGGGTTGGATCCCATTAAGTACAGATCTCAAACTCTCACCGAAGGGAAAGCTAGAAAAAATAGGTATCAAAAATTTGGCTAAAACGCAGGATAAAAGATCCAGGACAAAAGATAATTAAAAACTGCAACACCATAGACTTCAGTATTTTCCTGTTATCTTTGAAATGCCTAAGAATTCAACCTCATGGGACCAGGAGCTGTGCAAGCATGATGTGATTACATGAACACATCACAACTCGTGTCTGCATGACTCAAACCCTGTCACTGAAGTAGATGAACCTATACATAGCAGAATGAGAAAAATCAGAGTGCATGATTCTAACTCCACTGATACTGCTGCTGCTAGAGTTCTGCAAACCCTTGCATTATCCTAATTTATTTTGCACCTGTGAAGACTTGGAACAAAAATATTTAGAATGGTATGGATAGAACCCTTCAAATGTGAGAGTACCAGACAAAATTAAGCACCAGAGGAGTTAAAGCAATGGTGTACATTGGTAGCCAGTGGCATGAATGAAATCAGCAGAACAGGACACTTCTGAAGAAGGGACTATCACTATTAAGACAACCATTGAGATGATTTGCCAGCAGCACCCCAAGAGCAGGATGGGAACCAGGACATGGTGCTGTGCATGTGCTATTCCTCTACCATTACTCCAACAGAAAAACAGAATACAGTAAGATAGCCAGTGTAGGGAGACAAAGGGGCTATTTGCCTGATGTCCCTGAAGGCTGCAGTAAGCAAGATTTCAAGGCACAGCATCACACCATAGCAACGCTTCTCTCCTGAAGAGTGTCAACTCCTTATGCAAAATCCCATTTCATCCTTGCCAACCCACAGGAAAATCGGAAAGACCTCGTTGGCCATGGGCATCCCCTGCCAGCAATCCTGTTCAGGCTACTCAGACACAAACTTTGGTACTCGAGAACGAAGGACTACCTTGTTGCTCAGCTGGGCATTCCCCTCGTGACAGCCTTTGCACTGATGCCAGAATCCACCTGCGGTCTGCAGCTCAGGCAAATGACAGCAAGGCTTCTGGAATCCAGACACTTAGGTGCCACCTTTGCCTTCCAGCGACCGTGTGAACAGCCAGGAACTTCTGGAATTGCTTAGAGCTGCTCTTCTTTAAAATTGGAGTGACTTTAGGTTAGAGATGAACAGATTTCAATGTTATAAAACATCTCTTCTGTCTCAATGAAGGGCAGGGTGGGTGCACACTATATACAGTTTAGACAACACAGAACCTTCTCTGCACAGAAGTGATTCATGAGAAAAGCGTAAGAGACCGTATAATAGTGCAGAAAAATTTTAATTCTGCAGAGTAATTTTAATTTACCACAGATCTATTCTAGAAATGCTTAAGAACCATGCACCTGCAGAATCGTTTCTATCTTGCTTCACTACACAGAGCAAAATCTGACCCTTTCTTTCTCAAAGAATGGTCTGTTAATGGCACTTTGCAGTATGCTGTTAAGACTAAGCTCTTCTGAAAACCATGAATCACAGAATCCCAGAATCTCAGAGATGGGAACGGACCTTGAAAGCTCCTCCAGTCCAATCCCCTGCTGGAGCAGGAACACCCAGAGCAGGTCACACAGGAACACCTCCAGGCGGGTTTGGGATGTCTCCAGAGAAGGAGACTCCACCACCTCCCTGGGCAGCCCCTGCCAGTGGTCCCTCACCCTCACCATGAAGAAGTTCTTCCTCCTATTGAACTGGAATCTCCTCTGTTCCAGCTCCCACCCATTGCCTCTTGTCCTGTCATTGGGTGTCACTGAGAAGAGCCTGGCTCCATCCTCCTGACACTCACCCTTTACAGATTTATCACCATTCATGAGGTCCCCCCTCAGTCTCCTCTTCTCCAAGCTCAAGAGACCCAGCTCCCTCAGCCTTTCCTCCTCTGGGAGATGCTCCACTCCCTCCATCATCTTGGTAGCCCTGCCCTGGACTCTCTCCAGCAGTTCCCTGTCCTTCTGGAACTGAGGGGCCCAGCACTGGGCACCATATTCCAGATGGGGTCTCACCAGGGCAGAGTAGAAGGGGAGGAGAACCTCTCTCCACCTACTGGCCACCCCCTATTTCTGATAAACCCCAGGATGCCATTGGCCTTCTTGGCCATGAGGGCACAGTGCTGGCTGAGGCAGTCACAATTAACCACCTCTACACCACAGTAATGTAAACATCTGTATACATTCATCTTAATGTTCAGTTGTTTCTTGGAAAGAGAAGAAATTTTCCCAACATTCACGTAAGCAAGCAATAAAATATCAGAATAACACTACAGCAGATGACTTTTTTGTTATCTTTTACAAGTAATTGTTTATTACTGGAGAAAACTAACAAACAACAAAACAAAACAAAAAGCTGTAAGAATAATGCAGAATTTAGAAGAAAAAACTCAAAGCAAAAGAGCAGAGGTTGAAGACCCATCTGTTCATAATTAGACGGTGCAGAGAGGGACATGGGAGAAGCACCAGTTGTACACAAGTATCTACACTGCCTGGTAAAGTAAGTCAACAATCAGGTTTTTGCTCTAAGTCTATCTGAATAATCTTTTACTTCCAACACAGAACTGGCATATGGAAATAAGCTTTCTTTTCTTTTTTGACCGCCTTCAACTGGTGAGTAGATTATTACTTTGGCCAGCTTCTGAAGTGGGTACTTAGTGACAGGAGTGAGGAAAGTCACTCTGACCTGTTTAACATCAATGAAAAAGCTACTCCTCATTATTATTTCAACACTTGTACATCATTATTTATCAGGGAAACATTGTCTAGGGACACAGTGCCTCTCTTCATAAAAGCCACACAGAAGGAAGACAGCTTTTTTTGCCCCAACTGCCCAGACACATTATGCTTATTGTTTTTTGAACATAATGCAGTCAGTCTCTAAGCCTTTAAGTATTTTTCATAAATTGCTGTTAATACTAGTCATACTTTAAAAAAAGAAGGCTTTACAGCCTAGGAAGTACAGCACAAGTCTGCAAAAACATATGGCCTTCAAAAAGGCAAAAAAGACCACCTTGTGAGTTGTGACGCTGTATTTAATGTTAAAGTATTATTAAATATGTTTCTCTGTTCTGTTTTGCCCACACTGCTAGTATAATAAAGCCACGAAGTCTCAAGGTGAGAACGGTTTGCATATTTCACTGAGGGAGCCATTACCAATGATCAAGAATAACCTTCATTCTTGTTGACCAAAACCTCAGTCTCGATATTCACCTTCCAGCCACAGGCAAAAGCCCAAGTGCATCTGCATGGGGCCTGCTTGTCAGACCCCCGACCGCTTCCCAACACATTTCCTTTCCAATTAAAACCACTACCATTTCAACCACAGACAGAAACCACTTGCCAGACCATTAAATGATTTATTCACTCCTGTTCATTTCACAGCAGGAGAACCTATCTGGTTACCTCACTGAATGATGTCCAGAAGTGTAGTCCAATTTCCCAAATTTCTGTGTGCGGTAGCCATGCTTCTCCATGAGATCCATCCAGGTTACATAATCTGGATCTAGACCTTTGAAGTTATTCCAAGATTCTGTTAAATGAGTGAAAAGACCACTCCACATAGCTGAGGGAGGGGGTGGAAAAAGAAAAAAAGATAAATTTTTTGATGAGTAGTGGTACTTCCCATCTAAACCCAAGTCGAATATTCTTGAGAAGGTATCGGTCTTATTATTTTAGAGGTACAAAGTCCACACTGTGATCCAACAGAGCAGGAAACACAAAGTATTACTCTTCCAAATCTTATTTTCATCATCAGTACGAATAGCAACATTTACTAAAATAATCCCCATAATTGGAGAAGGCACCATCTTTCCAATCATTAAATCAAGGCCTTTTTCTAGACCAGGAGCTTTTCTTATTGACTGCAGAAATAAAATGCTGTGGTTGTACAGATACTGACAGAACAGCCATGGATTTATTTACATGTGTTCCAGAGCACTATCTCCCCTTATTTCAGTTACCTTTTGATGTGGACTTCAAGTTAACATGTTTCTGAAGGGAATTAGGGGATATTCTTTTCACAAATACTACACACTCTAGGTTTAACCTTCTTTTCTAAGAGCTGTAGAAACAAAGGTAAATTATTAAAGCAGAGGCCAAGTAGAAATGAAACCAAGGGAAGAGTTAAAAAAGAACTATAAGGAAAGTTTTTATTGCTGAATTCTGGTCTTTCTTTGCAGCTTGAGGAGAATTGTTCACTCTTTCCAATGCCAACTGATAGTCAAAGGGCACCTTAAAATGAAGCTAAGGTATTCTATAAGCAACGGAAATACCCTGTAAGAGCAGTACCAACCCCAGCCCCATCAGGGCAGCCTCTTCCTCACTGGGAGCACTAGCAGCTATTTTCACAGAACTTCATTATTCTCAGCAACAAAGGCTGTCCAAAAGATTCAAAAACCAAAAAGAAGAAAACAAGACTGACAGCAGTTCCATGTAATCTTACTCACTTAAACTGTGACCTTGAGAAGCGGGAAAGGGGACTGGGTTGCCAGTCAGTGGAATACAGAACACTAACACTAAATTTGACAGCCCCTGCCTGCTGCAGGCAGGACAGGTTGCTTCTTCCAACTGATGCTCAAGAGAAAAGGGGACTTGCCCTTTACTTACACCACCCCTGGAGGTTCTTTGCAACAACTGAAATGGCTAGAAATGTTTTAAGATGTAATCTTTGATTCAGAAACATAGCTTCCTTCTCATTTCCCAGCAAATATTGCAAATGTGAAATTGAACACAGGACAATAATTGGAGCAAATATAGAAAAATCACAGAATCTCAGGGATTGGAATGGACCTTGAAAGCTCCTCCAGTCCAACCCCCTGCTGGAGCAGGAACACCCAGAGCAGGTCACACAGGAACGCCTCCAGGTGGGTTTGGGATGTCTCCAGAGAAGGAGACTCCACCACCTCCCTGGGCAGCCCCTGCCAGGGTTCACTGACAGTTTCTCTACTAATCCTGAAGATTTTTTAAATAATACTGAAGCTTCATTCAAGCTTGCAAAGATTTGGGATCTCATACAGAGCTGAAAAAATAATGGAATAAAATAAAGAAAAAATAGAAGAAGCACAAGAAACAGGAAAGAGAAACAGATCAAATGTGAGAACACTGTATAAATTCAGACATAAACTAAACAAAATTGGGTCTTATTTAAAAGCAAAACAAATCCCCCTAAGTTCACTCTTTTGAAATTTCCCATCATCCCATCATCCCATCTAAATTGACATGTACAAGTATTTATCTGATGTTTTGCTTGGTCCTACCTGCACGTGAAGGACAACAAATTGGAGAATTGGTATAGGCATTGAGGAAGACAGTGCCAGATCTTTTCATAAAATTTATGAAAGGCAAATCCACAGTCTTATTTCCTGGATAAAAAGTCAAGCGTCCATCCTGCAACCAAACAGAGGAAAAACTGTCTAAACAGTATTAGCCCAAACTAACCGCCGCACTAATTCATTAATTTATTATCTTTAGTGTGTATAACTCAAATGCTGCCAACTCTACTCAGGTATGGAAAATAAAGTGTTGAGAAACTTTAATTAGATCAATACAAAATGGATTACTTATGAAAAAAAGGTAGCATAAAAGATAACTAGACTTTTTCAGGCTAAAATTACTTCCCTTATATGGCTGCACATATTCAACATCCAATTCTTGCAAAAGAAGTCTTGCATGAGACCTTCAGCGTGGGTTTGGTGAATGACAAAACAGAGTCAGTCTGGAACGTGATGCAGATGTGTACACTGGCACATATTCCTCAGAATTCATCCTTTTCCTCTTTTTAAAAGTTTATCCACACCACATCTCTGTGAACTTTTAAACTATGGACTGAAAAGGCGACCAACAGGCTGAAGCAAGCCTATTCTCCCAATAAAATGACATCTGCAAGGGTTCTGTTTTTTGATGCTTTATTGATGCTTTATTTTACCTATTTCTTTAGCTAGAGTTTTTAATCAGTAACTTTTAAAAGAACCAAAATTTTGAATTGGTGCTTTTCTGGTACAAAGCTATGGTGACACAAAACCAGGTTTCTCCAGTGACAAATTCACCAGCTACTGGCTCATTTGTTCCAAAGACAATGTACAGATTACCACATCAACCCCTGCATAAGAAATGCCAGCATGCAAATTCTTACCTCTAGCACCTCTCCATACACAGAAAATGAACCATCCTACCGATTTACTTTACACTATTTTAAAGTGACAACAGTTCTTACTATATGAGAAACCACAGCAACTCAGCTGGTGTGACTGATTGTAACCCTGCAGTAACTCCTTTGCTGTTGCTGATGCCTACCAGCATCAGCAGCCTAGAAAAGATGCTATATCCAGGCCATACATTGAGCAAGCTTCCTTTGGCACAATGGGTTCCTGGTATCTCTTGAACATCATTACATGACTTTATCGGTTGCAAAAATGCCAAGCAGCACTATAGGCTTGGGGCTGCAAAGGTGCCCAGCACCCAACCTGGGGGTGTTGGTGGACAGCCAGCTGAACACAAGCCAGCAGTGTGCCCAGGTGGCCAAGGCCTACAGCATCCTGGCCTGCATCAGGAACAGCATGGCCAGCAGGAGGAGGGAAGTGATGGTGACTCTGTACTGGGCACTGGTGAGGCCTCACCTCCAGTGCTGTGTTCAGTTGTGGGCCCCTCACTGCAAGAAGGACATTGAGGAGCTGCAGCGTGTCCAGAGGAGAGCCACCAAGCTGGTGAGGGGTCTGGAGAACAAGTCCTGTGAGGAGAGGCTGAGGGAACTGGGCTTGGTTAGTTTGGAGAAGCGGAGGCTGAGGGGAGACCTCCTTGCGCTCTACAACTCCCTGAAATGAGGCTGTAGAGGAGTGGGTGTTGGTCTCTTCTCCCAAGGGAATAATGAGAGGAGCAGAGGAAACGGTCTGAAGTTGCAGCAGGGGAGCTTGGGATGAGATCTTATGAAGAAATACTTTGCTGAGAGAGTGGTCAGGCCCTGGAACAGCCTGCCCAGGGAGGTGGTGGAGTCACCATCCATGGAGGTATTTCAGAAACCTGTAGATGTGGCACTGCAGGGCATGATCCAGTGGCTGAGACTGTAGGGGGACTGTGTGTGTGTGTGTGTGGTTGGACTCTGTGATCCCAGAGGTTCTTTCCAACATGAAGACTCTGCAATTGTGTGACATTAAGTACACAATCGCACAGCGGTTTTTACCATAATGTTTTTTGCTCAGTGAGAAATCCTGAGAACAATTAGTCGGTGAGCTATCACCTCTTCAACTGAAAATATTCAGCTGAATGACCACTCTTCTCCTGGTGACTCACAACCAAAAACGAGCAGATATGACCAACAGTGAATCAGAGGAGTTGCCTACTCTTAATACTGAATAGCTATAACAAAAGTTTCGTGACTGCTTCAGATGAAGACCTTTGATCGTCTACTTTAACAGCGTAAAGAACGTGTACAGTGTCAAGGGATGCGGGACCAGGGCTTTACCTTCTGTGAATCACAGAATGATATGGAGCTGGAAGGGAACTCTGGAGATCATCTAGTCAAACCCCCAGCCAGAGCAGGTCAAATTTCACCTTCAAGTGGTACATTCAAAACAGGTACAAACACCCCCCCTCACGCATTTGAGTCACAGTGAAAATTCCACAGAATAACAGAAAAATGCTATTAGCTTAGAACAAAAAACAGGTAGATGGATGCATGAGTGCTGAGAACTGCCAGCCTCTGCAGCTTAATTAAGAAAATGCATTTTGCTTTTGACAGCCTATTTTTAAACAATAGTCTGAAACAAACACCGTGTTTAACATAATATTCCCCTATATGAGACACCACGCAAGCTTACACGGAAAGAACAACAGCTTGTCTCAGTCTTCAGCATTTGAGGATACACATCAGACAATATTAGAACTCCTATCAATTTCATACTATGCTGTTTCTGCACATTAGCAGACGCGTTTCTGAATTCTCACTTTAGTTTTACCAGGTGAATGTTCTGGAATAATTTGTGAGACAACAAAAAAACAAACCAAACCAAGCCCAAGCCCCAAAGATGCGTGAGAGCAAAACCTGCAGAATATACAGCCAGTGTAACTACTGCTTCCCTGACCCCTGTGGCAGGCACTCATCTTCCAAGTGAAAAATTAGAAAGAACACTGCAAATAATCAAGAGTTCGCAACAGGTCATGAAGAAGCCAGAGAGCAGAGCTTTGTGCATCATTGTTGTGCTCCACAAGTAGGAAATGTACAAAAATAGCTTAAGATTAGAATTACTCTGGCATTGTTTAAAATATTTTAACAAGCACTTCGTTACCTCTCGAGGCACCCAGCCACTGCTCACATACCAAGTCCGTAGCCAGAGACTAACGCCATTGCCCTCACTCTTCAGACTAGATGGTCTTCCAAGGTCCCTTCCAGTCCCTGATACTCTGATTCTGTGAATGCATGCAGAAGAAAGCAATTCCCCCCACTGGTTTTCTGGCATAAAGTGCTACTGGATAACACAGTGTTGTGGGGAGAATCACTTCACTCAGCACCAGGTGAGCAAACCGTGGCACCCCAGCACCACATTGCAGTGGGCGACTACACAGTAAATTGGCCACGGGAGATCAGAATATGATAAAAAAAAACCCCAATCACTTAATTTTGTACACCACTACAAATGGCAACCAGAACGAGCATTCAGTAGCAGAAACTGGAAATAAAGCTGCAATATGCAGTATGAACTTGAAAGAAACTTGGGGCTGAAAAGTTAGAATACTTTTCATTCTAGGAAGTACACAACTGATTTGTCAGCGTGTCAACAGCATACAAGTTTCTCCACCAAAGATACTGTTTGTTTGAGCAGCTGGGGTTGTGAAGCCCTGGAAGAGGCTGCCCAGGGCAGTGTTTGAGGCTCTGGAGGGATTTAAAATCCAGGCTGACACGGTGCTTACTCACATGGGTTAGTGATGGGCTTCATCTGAGTTAGGCTGATGGTTGGCCTCAATGACCTTAAAGGTTCCTTCCCACCTGGAGCATTCTATGGATCTAAGCTTCAGGTGTTATCTTCAGGGTTATCTAGTCAAGGCCCTGCCCTCAAGGTCCCAAGAAAAGTCTTGCACCCCGTGGAGGTAGTGGAGAATAAAGAAAAAGCCCCAAAACAAACCAGCCCTATTTTAGCAAGCCCGTGGTTGTAGCCCGGGCAAAGCCACGGAAAACCCTTGCTGCCACGTCCTCGGAGGTCCCAGTCTGACCAGGACCGGCGGCACGCCCCAGCCAAGGTAGCCCCCACCGCTCTCCCTCACCCGGACACTCACCAAGGAGTCGCAGGCCACCAGCACCACGCTGGGCCGGGGCTGGCCCTCAGGGGCGACTAGCAGCGGCCTCTCCCTCGCCCAGGCCGCGGCGGCCACGAGGAGTAACGCCAGCCCAGCCAGCCCCATCACCCCGCCGCCGTCAAACCCCTTTTCAGGGGAGAGGCGAGCAGCAGCCCTTGGCAGCCGGAGCCGCCGCCAGCCCTAAATTCCGCGGATGGCGGCTCCAGGCGTACCTCACAGCGGCCGGAGACAGAACTACATCTCCCAGAGGGCCGCGCGCAAAATGGCGGCCGGACGGGCACTGTCGCCGCGATGACGCCATACGCATGCGCGGGGGCGACGGCGGGAGGCGAAGGTGAGGTGGTGTGGGGCTGTGAGAGGCTGTGGCGGCTAGACCTTACCCGACCCCACCCCGCCCGGCTCGACCCAACCCGGCCTGCCCCGACCCGATCCGGCCCTGTCTGTTGTGTCTTTCCTCGCGGTGAGGGCTGGCGGCCCGGTTGGGAGGAGCTGTTGGTGCGGAGCCGCTTCCCCAGGTGGCCCTTGGTTGTCAGGCCGCGGCCCGGCCCGGGTGCCGCTCGCTGCGGAGAGCCACGGAGTCGGTTTCATCTGAGGTGGCAGCGGTTTTATCGGTTACCTCCTGTCTTTTTTTTTTCTCTGTAGGTGAAAATGGAGCTCAGGCTTGGTAGTGTGAGCCAGATGCGGTGTTTGTGGTGACCGAGGAGTCTGTGCCCTCCTCAGAAGCCAGTTTTTCTCCGGGAGCTGTTGAGCCATGTGAGTTTGACAGGCTTTATATTTTTAAAGACCTTGAGGGAATCTTTGAAATCCACCCTCTTGTCCTTTCATTAGTGATTTCTCTCTTCATCCACTCTTTTATCTTTTGCTCCTTGGCTAATGTTGGCTGTTCAGCTGGAGGGGAGCAGAGTGAGGAGAGGGGATCTCATTGGTGCTGAGCAAGAGCTGAAAGGGGGGCTGTCAGGAGGATGGGGCCAGTCTTCTTTCAGTACTACATGGGGACAGGACAGGGGGCAACCAGCACAAACTGGAACATAAGAAGTTCCATCTAAACATGAGAAGGAACCTCTTTCCTGTGAGGGTGGCAGAGCCCTGGCAGAGGCTGCCCAGGGAGGTGGTGGAGTCTCCATCTCTGGAGATATTCAAACCCCCTTGGACATGTTCCTGTGGGACCCAATCTAGGTGTTCTTTCTCCAGCAGGGGGTTGGACAGGATGGTCTCCAGAGGGGCCTGCCCACCTCTGCCAGCCTGGGATCTCCTGCAGAGGCTGCTATCACCTATGTGTGCACTTCATAGGTAGGGCATACCCTGAAGCTTCTCAATCCTGACCTTTTTAACACTTTCTACTCTAAAGCTGTCCCTTATTTTGTGCTCAGCGCCCGGTGAAGTCAAGGGGACGCTGCCAGACAAGGCACTGCATGCAGAAAGGAAAGCCTCCAGCCTTATGGGTGGTTAATAGTGCCCAGTTTTACAGTGTAACAGGTTTATGGTGTTGCTGCATCAGGTCAAGGCTTAAGCTGTGTCTCAACCTGCTGCAGTCACAGTTTTTGCCTGTCTTTCCTCAAAAAGATGGCTCCACCCAGGCTCTGGGTGAACCTGCTTTGGCGGGGGGTTGGACTAGATGGTCTCCAGTGGTCCCTTCCGGCCTCTGCCAGCCTGGGATTCTGTGGTTCTGTGTACTTAAGTGCTTCTTTCTCTTTGCTGTACAGCTGTAGTCAGAAGCAGGATCTGCTATACGTGTGTGTGGAGGACACTAAGCATTCTGGAGAAGGCCAGACACTAGGGTGTCAGGCTGTCTGAGGGTCTGATGTAGGTACTGCTGGAGCACACGAGGTCAACCTTGATCCTTAGGAACCCCTATGTTACCAAAGTCTGTCACAAACCTGCCATTCTCCAAACTGGGCTTGCAGTTTCAAGAGCCAGAGTCAGTTTGTTTACAGTGCTGGGTGCATGGGGGATCCCTCTTCCTATTGAGCACACCCCCTTCAGGGCTCTCCATGCGGTTTTTATGCACATTTTACAACATCAATGTAATATTAGTACCTCCTAGCTGTATTTGATTAATTAATAATTTATATACGGTTACACCATCAAGTTATTGCTACCACACATGCTCAAGGACAAGTCTTCACTTGGGCAAGGGTCTTCTTGACCTATGGGTGTCATTTTTAGCATTATAATGAAGGTAGTTTAGTTTTGGGTGGTCAGAATTTTCCTGCCAATCTGGAGGAACTTCTCAATACCTTTAGATGAGCCCTTCCTCAAGGTCCTTATGCTCAGGGTGCCTCTGTGAGGGTGATACCATACTGGCCTCCCTTAATTAGGAGTTCTTTTCATTAACTCATGCTCGATAACGGTCAAGGGTAAAGTCCCGATGATTGGTGAGAATGCACATAAATTGTGTCACTTTCAACACTGGTTTCTGAGATCATTTCAATGATTTGCTCTGGTAACACCACCATGTCCAGTGCAATATGCCTTTTAACCCAGTCCACTGTTTATTAATTCCTCTTGTAAAAGAAACTGCAGGATGTTTTTTTAGGAGTCCCAGCTATGGTAACTGTCATGTAACACTCCTCCTCCTCTTTAAATTTGTCTTAAATTTAACCAAAATTTCATTCTGGGGTAGCTATTTTGTATCAGTTACCTGCTTAGAATATTGGCTTGATCCTGTGGTGGAACTGACAGTAATTAATTAATTTTAACCATATTATTTGTTTCATCAGCTTTCAGTGCTGTGTGCATTTTGGCATATTGCACTGCACTTCTGTGTTTGAAGAGCTCTCTATGGAATTACAGTATGACATAAACAATGTTTTGAGTTCAGGTTATCTTTTCATACGAACTGGTTATCTGTTCTTTTTACTTATAGCCACAATGTCAAGTAAGGAGGTGAAGGCAGCGTTAAAGAGTGCTAGAGAAGCAATACGAAATAAAGAATATAAGGAAGCCTTAAAACACTGCAAGGTAATGATTTTTTTTATTTTTTTTACTTAGTATTTTTTGCACATTTCTCTTGCTGTTCTCATACCCCTACAGCTGCATAGGAATGCAGAGTGTGGAGTGCTTTATTAGCTGAAATTAGTAATTGGAGATTGATTTTCAGATCTGACTTCATTGACTATTCGTGTTAGTTGCCCACAGGAAAGCCTTTTTTCTCCTTCCCTTTTGCATTTGCTTATGTGTTGTGATAAGAATATTGAGTCTAGAGTGATAGTGATAAAATCCACTCCTAATCCAGACCTCCACAGGAGCCCTTTAATTGCTGAGTTACAGGTATGGTCGCTGGCAGAGCAGTTCAGATCTAAAGCATTCTCTGGCATAAAAAGTTGAAGTTAGTAATCTTTGCCTTTTTCTGAAAATTAGTTAACTCCTAGTATTACCACACAGCACAATTTGCCAAACTGTAACAATAAAACTCAATACTCAGTAAAACTCAATTATGGATCTGTATGGTGCATTTCATTAATCAGATTCATTTATAATTGTGTATTTCTAGGCAGTTTTGAAGCAAGAAAAAAATAACTACAATGCTTGGGTATTCATTGGCCTGGCAGCTGCCGAGCTGGAGCAGCCAGATCAGGCCAAAGGAGCATACAAGAGGGCTATTGAACTTGAACCAAACCAGCTACTGGCATGGCAGGTAAGTGAATGTCCAGATTCACTTTTTCTGGCCCTGAAAAGTGTCACTGTGGAGTTAAATATGGGAACAAAGCAGAGCTGAGACTTGCATTGTGTTTTCTTGAGGCCCTTAGTTCTACTGAAGCTTCAGGGTAGCTGAGGCTTGCCTTATTTGTGTGTCTAACATAAGGGCACGGGTGGCTGCACGTGTACAGCAGGGTGAGCCTTACTCTCAGTATTTTTAAGTTTGTATTTCTTGTGTAGATGAGGTAGCAGTGAAGGGAGAGCTTGAACTGAAACAGGCAAAGTAAATCTGTGCGTGCTGAGGAACTGTCATGCTTTTTGTAACAGTGCTTTTCTCGTAGGAGAGAAAGTGGTTTATCTAGCAGGTTATTTTTCCAGCTTCCAATATCACGTGGATTGCTGCTGAATTTTGTTGTTGTTACTTAGAAACAATACTATGCATTTAAAATACCTGTGTGCTGCGTGCATGACAATCTATAGCAGTGTGTAGTTACAATCTACAGTTGTGTTATTTGGAGATCAGGTTGCATGTTAGGTCTGTCTCTCATACCAACAATTAGTATTTTTCTGAGGTGGTAAGGTTTTCAGATTTTCCATTTAAATAGCTTTTTTAAGGTGGTACTACTTATTTGAAGGTATATTGAAATTTCCTCAGTGGTTTGGCAGTCAGTTTCTGGGTTTCTGTTACTATGAGAGATGGTAAGATACTTGGATGTGGACCTCTTATTGTGTGACTCGGTGTGCTTTACGTGTTTTCTGTTATACAGACCATATTACTCAGTCTGTTCAAGTTTCAAATAGGAAAGCATTTCATTTACAATAGGTAGATTCAGAAGGCTGTGTGGAAGTATCAGTGTAGGTTCTGCTCAGTTTTCTGCATTGACACTTGACCCCGTTGAAGGCAAAGGAGTCATTTTTGTAGGCAGAACTTGCAGTGTTCTCCTAACACATAACTGTTGACAACAAATCTTACTTATTTTTTATGGTTTTTTTTGTGTTTTTTTTAAAGGGATTAGCAAATTTATATGAGAAACCCAACCAAACTGATGCCAGGGGAGACTTAGCAGAGGTTTATCAGAAGCTCTTGCAGCTCTATGAAAGGTAAAGAGCTTTGAAAACCCTATTTCATACCGTGAGGGTTCTCGTTCGGTGAGTGCTATCGCTGGTACGCGGGACAGTCTGCAAGGTTGGTTGTTTTAAGCCATGTCACAGCAGTGGGTAAGCCCTTGTTACTGAGATTCTTTGTACCTGTGTAAGATTTATTGATCTGCCCCTTTGATAGGGCAAAAACTCTTGGAATAATTGTACTCCAGGTTAATCTTTTAGAGAGTTGTAATGTAATCCTGTGTCCTCTGTCTAAACTCACTGCCCCGGAACATTGGGCTCTGATAGTTTGTTGTCTGTGTTAATAAGCAGGCTTGCTTTTCTCTGCTTTAAGATCACAGAATATGTTACCTGATCCATGTAGGTACAGTTCTAACACAAATCTAGCTGTCAGCTGTCACTGCAGCTGACTGGAGTGTTCAGTTTGGTCTCTTCATCTGAAAATTGTTCAAAAAGAAAAGTGCAACTCCTTAAAGTAAACTTGGTTGTGGCAGCAGTGACTAAAACTTTTAGGGTGTTCTGTAGTATTTATTCTAAATACTGGTTTGGCAACGGAAACCACTAAAAATTGTTTGTCAGAATTTGAAAAACCTTATACTGTTTTATGGAAAACTTAGCTTGTTTGTGTGCTATTTTCTTCCTCCTTTCTAGTGGTGACAAGCAGAAATGGTGTGATGTATGTAACAAGCTTGTGGAATTATACCATCAAGAAAAGAAATACTCAGAGGTAGGCCACGTGCTTTGTTTTCTCTCTTCTAACGAGCAGTTCCCATTTGGTCAGAGCTAACTACTCTTGATCATGGAATCCCCATTTTTTTGGGCAACAGACCACTTAAGGTCTCCTTGTGGACCAATGCCAGAAATGATGTTCCTTTTCTGCTGCGTAACAGACTTGGATGCAGTCCATTAAACTAAGAAAACTTGGCAAAGGGTGTTAGTATGCAGGCTGAAAGGATGGAACATCTTTCTTCTGTCATATTTCTGGAAGTTAGTCATGGTCCCACGTGCACATTTATGTGCCACAGATGAGTCAGGTGTCCTTTGCCTATCTTGGCCAGCTCTAGGTATCTGATCAGACCTTCACTGGTTTGGTCTTCCCTGCCTTCCCTGATACCTCGTGCCAGAGATTAAGGTAGAATTTTGAAATCTACCAGTGCAGGCAGGATGCAGGAATGGCCACAAAACCACAGATGAAAGGCCAAGCAGGTAGGGGAATCTCCAAAGCCACACCTGGGCAGAGGTAGGCAAGCAGGGGACACAGGCACCGTGGAGCAAGAGTTCTCATTAGCTAGAGAGTGAGAGCTCAGACTTGCTGGTTTTGCCTCTGTTTCAAGGATTCCAACAGGCATCGTTTTTCACTGTGCTTTGATCTTCCACAGCAGGGCAGGGATCTCGGGCACGTTCAATAAGGTGTCCCCGAGTCCAGCACAGGCTGATGTTATCAAAGTGTTGATGTTCTACTGGTCGAGCACACAAGACTAAACAGTGTGTGTGTTTCCCAGCAGTTTAGTGTGATGTGTTTCCCAGCACCCCATATGCCAGTCGCTTGAGGGTTTACAGTCCTCCTCACCCATCTCCCGCACGACCTGAGCTCATACTGCATGCCATGCCCAGCAACAAGGACCTTCAGAACTGCTCCGGGGCAGCCCAAGCCTCTGCTCACCTGCTGTTCCCAAAGTGCTCCCCAGCACGATCCTTGCAAAATAACCCTGGTTCTTGTCGGTTTACCACGAGGTGGAGCTGTTAAACGCCTGAATCCTTCAACACTACCTTTGCCTGTAGTAATGTTACAGGTTACCTGTTTTTTGCAGTTAGGCAATTTTTTCTTTCTTTACTCTTCAGAAAAGTTGCTTTCTCACAAGGTAGTGCATGGTCTTACTCCGTGTCATCTGCCCCCTTTTCCTCCCTCAAGGGAAAATTAATTTTTTTCTTTTCTCACCCCGTAGCATCAGGCTCGAGACTATTAATTTACTCCAAATCCTCTTTGTGCACCAGTTTCTGAAATGAAATTCAATGCTAATAGTTTAGTGTTTGAAGGCAGACTCAGTCTATGCCCATCAGAAAACCACAAGTTAAACTTCAGGGTCTAATATTCAGTTCTGTTGATTCATTTTGCTCTTAATTTCAGCATGTACTGCTGCAGTTCTGTTTCTGTTGCTAACACTGTAGATCCAACAAAGTTCCCTTTTTTTTCATCAGAGTCTGTCAGAGGACTGTTCAGCTCTATTTTTATTGTTGGTTTCCTCCAGGAACCAAAGTCAGAATTCATATTTTTACTGTACCTTGGAAGGTGGACAGGTCCCACGCAGTGCTTTGTGACTTGTTACTGCTTTAATGAGAAAGCAGGTAGATCTGGGTCTCTCTTGTCCGCCCTAGTGTGGTAGAAGTGACAGTAATTGGAAAGCTTGTTATAAACCTCTAGCTCTTTATGAGTGAAGGCCCAGTTCATTTGTTTCCTCTTGGCAGGTGGCTGAAACATGGCAGAAACTCATACAAGTGAAACAGGAGGAAGGTGCAGAAAAGGCAGAGCTTCACCAGCTTTGGAAGAAGATGATCCAGTTACTGAAGGACAGCACACAGAACCAGGATGATAAGACCAAGCAGTCGGTAATTTCTCACTCCTACTCCTCTAGATACATCTGTATGCATAGTGCAGCTAGACTTCAAATGAAGCCTTGAAAGCTGTGCAAACCTCGTGACTGTTGATCTCATTAACCTTCTCCTGTAGCCTGAATCGCTACAGGCTTGGGGCAGTGTGGCTGGAGCTGCCTGGCAGAAAGGGACCTGGGGGTGCTGGGTGACAAGGGGCTGAACATGAGCCAGCAGTGTGCCCAGGTGGCCAAGAAGGCCAAGGGCATCCTGGCTTGGATCAGAAACAGTGTGACCAGCAGCAGTAGGGAGGTGATTGTCCCCCTATGCTCAGCACTGGTGCGGCCACCCCTTGAGTCTGGTGTCCAGTTCTGGGCACCTCAGCACAAGAGAGATCTGGAGGTGCTGGAGCGAGTGCAGAGGAGGGACACGGAGCTGGGGAAGGGCCTNTAGATTGGATGTGGTGTTGAGGGATCTGGTGTAGGGGAGAACTTGTAGAGTAGGGCTGATGGTTGGACTGGATGATCCCAAGGGTCTCTGCCAACCTATATGATTCTATAAGCAGTTTTGTGCTGTTTTTCCATTTCTTCATACCTGGTGCTTACCCTAGATAGTAGTGTTTTAATTCAAATTTTATTTTGAATTTATTTGATTGAATATGGTTTGAAATCATTTTGAATATATTATCTCCTTGCTTTTTAGGAGAATGTCAAAGCTAATTGGAGCAAACAGAACAATCTTGAATTTTACTGATCCTATATGGCCAAAGTTAATTGTGTTTTGTCTGATTTATCTGTTCTTTCAAGACAAACCTCACTCAACAGGAGGGGTGAAAATTTGTCATCACCAAGCTGGTTGATAGCAGTGCCCCAGGAAGGTGGAAAACACAAATGGAAATAACTTGAGACAGAAAAAAAATTAATATCTACATTGTGAGAAGGGAAATGCTCTTCCTTATGAGCTACTATAGAAAAGAGGTGCTGCAAGCACCACTGCTTTGCTTCTGGGGGACAAGGAGTTAGAGAAAAGTTGCATAAATATCAGTTTATGGGTGTCGCATGGAAATGTACAGTTTACTTCATTCTTGAGCAAAGCATCTGAAACTGTCAGGGTGTGGGATTGAAGCAGCCTCCTTCTCAGCATTTCACTTGTGACAAGCTGTGGGAAGCTCTTTGTTTATTACACGTGTTTGGTCGCCTGCACTCTGGTGCCTGGGTTCTCCTGTCTGTTAGGAATCACGAAGTAAGAGACTTCTAGACTAGAGCAGGGGGGAGGGATGACAGCTAATGGTAGAGGATGGTCACCAAGGTTTTGTGGTACCAACCCCTTTGAATCGGGATTGGGTAGGAAGAGGAATCTTACCTTCTTACACATTTGCTGCTTCATGTTGCACTAGATGACAGAAGTACTTGGGGTGCTATTTGGGTGTTGCTTCACCATAAGGAACTCACTTTGTGACTTTCCCTGTTCTCAGAACTGGTGTAAACTGAAGGAGTAGGATCCAGATAATAAGATTGACTGTGGAAGGGCTGGAAGGCATGTCCTGTGA
>VZTM01010300.1:295-99016 GCA_013400555.1 Jacana jacana | reverse complement strand
TTGGTATGTGCCAAGCAGAACTAGTGTTTGGGTGAGGATTATTCTGTTTATTTCTTTTTTTCCCTAATATGGCTTTTGAAGTTTTTTGAAAAAATTATTTTCAGGAAAGAATAGCACTAGGGAAATCAATTTTCTATCTTTGTAGCAGAAATGATTTAGGGGAGAGGAGGGGGGAAACACTTTATTGCTGTCAACCTCTGGTAAAGATTAGAAATTTTCTTTTGAGTTTTGGGTTAATCTGTGACCCCTTAAGGGGGTACTTTTCCCTGTTGGTCCTTGTCACAAATGACTATTCTCTTTGATAATCAAATGCAGACACATGAATTTTGCAAATCATGTTTTATGTAAGATGTAATTAGTTTTAGGCTAAGCCATTTCAAGCTTCAATAGTTCTATTCCCTTAGGAATACTCTGGCACGCTAGATGTGGATTTTTCTCAGCAGTCTGACCTTTTTAGTTGATGCAATACTCAACTTTGTGATGATGACACTTGTATTTGTTTGGGATAACTGAATATTAAGTAGACCCATTCAAACCAGCTGTGGGTTATAAATATACTCCTCCTTAATTAATTTTCCTGTTACTTTTTAAAATAGATACCAAGTCACTAAGCTAATAGACAATCCAAATAGATGAGCAAGTAGAGAATTTCCACAGAAAATTTATGCAGCTCAAATGCATGTGACTGACTTCACGTGACTTGGAAAATTTGAGATTGTTACAAAATTAAGTTTGTCATCCAGTTTAAAGCACCAAAATAATTTATACAAGCTATCACAAATATTTTTTCTTTTTTTTTAAATAGAGAATAAAATGTTTACCCATACAGCAGAATGTTCAATGACATGTTTTTAAAGGGATAGGATAGTATGAATTTCTCTATTTTTTGTACTAATACTTGGGTATTGAATTCATAATACTGAGTATAGTCAATGTTTGTTATCTGTAATTGAATACACAAGTTTGGAAATATTTAAATGAAATTTCACATTAGGAGCTTGGTATTGTCCATAGAGTAGAGGCAAATTTGTCTCACTTTTGTCTGAATACTCTGTCCAAAAGCAGTGTGTATTTCAGGGTTCTTCTTCCACTTTATAATTGAGTACAGTCCAAAACCAGGAATTAAAGTAGGTCTTTAATCTGCTTCTTCACAGTACTTTATTTTTGAAGCTTTAGAGAAATAACTATATTATTAGATGTGTAATTAATATTCTTGCACCTATGGCTTTTATGTCAGAGAGTATTTCTGAACATTTAAAAATAATTAAGATGACCTACACTTGAAGACATCAAATATATTTAATTTTGGGAACAGCCTCTTTCCCTGTCCCTAAAAAGCTTGAATAACCAGATGAAGCTGGCTTTCTGGGACACAAGTAGTGCTTTGTCAACCTCTGGAAGGGCTCTGCCTGTCCATTAGAGCAAGTCCTTGCATCCTACATGTCTACACTCAGAAAATCCATGGCTGTTCCGGTGTAGCACCTGTGCTGGTGTTCCCACGATTGTTTTGTCAGCCAGTTCAAGATGCTGAGTTTAATAATCAGTGTTGTAGTTGTAAAGGTTGTGTAGGTTGGTACTGAAAGGCTGATACAGAACACACCAGTCTTGAAGCTGTTCTCCGTTCCCTTTTCTGCCCCCAGTCTTAGGCTGGCTTAAGTGTTAAAAGTAGCTGCGTGGTTAATAGCATCAGAGAGCTGATCTGGGCTGGAGCCATTTTTTCTCACTTGCTGTGTTGTGTTGTATTTGCTGGGTTAAACTAAAAGGTGAGTTTCAGTTTAGCTGAGGTCCCTGATCTGAGTTCACATGCAACTTCACCAGCACTTGCGTCATGTTCTCACTTTATTTCATCCTTCATGTGCAAACATGGTTGCATACTGTGTAATGGAATATCAACACACTTTATGTAGAACAGATACAATATTGTTATCAATGTTCATTCAAAAGTGTTGATGGGAAGAATAACTTAAATTTTTTGTAAAGAACCAAGTTCAAAGGGATTTTCCCATTAACTGAGCTCTTACTTTTAGGACATTCTTCTGGTCCTCCTTTGCTTTTGTTCAAATACATTTGTTTCTTAGAGTTTGTAACTGAGTTGACATGAAGTTATTAGCATAGGTCTAAGCACCTCAGAAATCAACAGGGCATGCTGTGCTTTGCTGCTTGCTTAAGGTGCTGCTGACGCAGGTAAATACAGCTGTGCCATCTTATTTCAAAATGTATACCTGTTTGCACTGAATTTTAAAAGCGTGGCAAGAAGATACTAATGAGAAAAGAGTCTTTTGTATGGAAACAGTTAAATCTAAGATGTGGCATTTTGTCTTAAAACTACTTGGGCAAATGAAGTATAGCAAGCTAAGTTACTGGCTGCAGCAAGTACAGTGAGAAGAGGGAGGTTATACTGAAGGTTCTAGAAAGGAAGAATGCAACAGGAATCAATACCTTTTTCAGGTTACTTTTTGTCATCAACCCTCCTTTCAAAACTAATCCTATTGTTCTTAACGTTTATTTCCATAATTGGAACCATGTAAAGAAACCATCTTGGGCGCTTTACACTTTCTGCTTCCTGTTCCTTGGTCAGTTTAGCAAAGAACTGATTTAAGGCTGGCAATCTGTGGCTGCAGAGCTTGTTCTAAGCATGCCTAAATTGAAGAATCATCTATGCTGTGGTTGCTTACGTGTTTGTTATGAAATGGTTAAAGTGGCAGTTTGGGTAATACCTCGGGTAGTTTTTCTGACTCGTCTTTACAAGTTTGAGATATGAGACAAATGTTTGTCTAGCAGCAAATATGGAAAATTAATTACCTGCCCATTGACCCAAGAGAATTTAATCTGCCGCTGTACGCTTTTACTAGTGTAAACAAATTATTCTGTTGTATGCTTGGTATAATGAGAAATCGACTGCCACAAATCTATTAGAGAGTGACTGCTTATTATTGTAAAAATGTGAATTATCTACATCATCTAGGATTCTTAGCTTACTAATACAGCGGGTTACCAGCACTGAAAACACTTTTTTATTTTACTCTTGTATCTAGTTATCAATAGAATATTAGGTTGGTAAGTTTGTCTTTCAGTTCTTATGATTCCCCTAAATAAGTTTATTTTGGAAAGCGTTCAGGCCTCTGATTAATGAACAACTGTCTTGTGGGCAGGGGGGCACAGTTGCTGGTAAAATTTATATAGGTAACATCTACGGAGTAAGCTACCTGACCATCAGTAGTTCCAACAGTTAGGTACAAGTAATAAAGCTTTGTAAATTGTAGCTTTTACAAGAAACTCTTGTGGTTGGTGGGTGGGTGGTTGGTTGGTTGGCTTGGTTGGTTTTCTCTTCTACCTTTCTTCCTTTTCTCCTTATTTAATTGTGACGGCCTTCTAGAAGACACATTTTTACATTCCGGAGATGCTTAAGTATTATTGGTCAGTGCTTTTCAGGCTGCCAAGGGCCTGGATTAGGCAGCTGTAGGCATCTGGTGTGCATCGGGTGCTTTCCCATCCATCTCCTTACGCTGTCTTTAACCAGCTTCTGCGAAGTAGAAACCTGGGGCGCGTGTGGGGGATAGAAAAATGCAGAAACCTCTTCACTTGCCTCTGCTGCTGCCGGAAGGGTTTCCACTCTCAGTTTAGTCATAGTGAAAATCAAACTTGTGTAGATGATACCCGTTCCGTAGACTGAAAATGGTAAAATGCTGTACGTGTAGATCTTTGCCGGATACTAATAATAGAACATGTATTTACACAATAATTTTTAAATCACGGGCTTTACCCCGTTTTGTATTTAATTTTTATTCTCGAGATGCCGCACCTACTTATGGAATTTCTTGTCCGTGTTCAGCCTGCCCGCCTTTGAAATGCCATGCCATCATGAGTGCATCGCGTGGGTGTGTCTGTGGTGACACGTGAGTTACCAAGGGATAACTCGGGAGCTAGAAATAAGGTTTCAAGAGTCCACATTTACTGAGGGTTTGATGACTCTCTTGGGCGTGTTGCGGATGACTTGATTTTCACGTCATCCGGGTGACATTATTCAATAGTCAAGAGTAAGATGGCTTCTGTTCCTGCTTGCGTAGAAATGAAGGCGAGAAAAACAGCTGATGTGCAGATTGTAACAGTTTTATGTTATGATTTGAAAAGAGAAGGGCTTCAGAAATTGTTTCCCTTCTATTCAAAAACCACCCCAACAAACCAACCAGCAGAACAGGACCGCCAACACCAAAACACCCTCCAGCCGGGAGAGTGAAGCGTGCCGCACCCCCACGTAACGCCTCTGCTTCTGCCACAGAAGCTGAAGATGGGGTGTCCCTGCGTTCCTCGTGTGTGAGAGCGGCGGGTCCCCCGCACCTCCTCGGCGGCGTGGCGGGGCCGCGCGTCGGGAGGAGGCGGGCCGGCGCGGCGTCTTCTCATACGTGCGCGACGTCACTGTCGGGGAGGGGCTTTGTCGCGCCACCTCTTGAGTGACGCGCCAGGGCGCCCGTTCTAATTTTAGCCGGTTGCCGGGCAGATTTGCGCAGGTCTCCGCCTTTGTTTGGCTCCGCCTTTGCCGTTGCGGATTGATTGGTGCACTGAAACCGCCGCAGCCAATCCCGGAGTGGCTATGCAAATGACCCGCAGTCCCCGCCCACCGTGCAGGGAAGGTTTGGCTCTGCCGGGCCGGGGGCTGGCGAAGGGGTTGCCAGGGCTATTTCCGGCACTCACGGGTGGAGAATTCATCCTTTTATGTGGGAAATGGGCAAATAGCCTTCCCGCCTCTGAAATCTAAAGATTATGATAAGTCCCTACCAGGCTTCAATTAGATGAAGTTGGGAAAAAGCTGGTTCTTTCGCATACCTGCCACATCCAGTCTGAGGGGGATGGGTCCAGGTCACCTCTGGAATCTGATGTTGATGCTGTTGGAAAGCTGAGGTTCCGGCGCTACAGTTAGTTCCGTGTGTAACCTGTGAACTAGTTGAGAAAATACTTTACAAACAGAACGTTGAGGGTAAATACAAAAACTGTTTTCATTAGAATAGCGTTATTCTGTGTGTTATCCAAGAGAAGACTTGTAGAGAGATGTGCCTTCAAAAGGATGCAGTTCCGGAAGCATAACTGACACCTCCTTATAGCTGTAGCCTGTTGAATTTTCACTTGAAATGTCTCCTATAAAAAGAAAAAATCCTGTCTCTTACAGAGAACATGGAAGCTGAAACATGAACACAATACTTTGCCCTTTTTTTTTTTAAGGATTATTTTCACAGAGGTTTTTTTCATGGTTTTTTGGTCTCTATGTGCAAGACCAATTAATTCATGTTGCTCAGGTGAAGCTTCAAGTATCAGAAGCTTCTAATACACATCTGGATAAGTTTTTAGTTGTAGATGTGTTCTGGCAGCTCGCGTTCACTTCTGTGGAATTACTGGCTCCTTGTATTTAGGTATAATGGAAACTGTTCATCCTGCGCCAAAGATGGAGCTGCAGTATAAAATTTAAGCTGTATATAATATTCCACCCCAAATGCATCTTAAAATGCTCAAATTCAACTTTCCTATAAAATTTTAGTAAATCCATTATTTTTTTTTAACGGAAAGAAACGTACTTAGTGTTTCAGCTTGTGCTAAAAACCCAATGTCTAAGAAAGCTGAATTTTGCCGTTAGAGAGATTTCAAACAGGAATACTTGTTTAGTGCTTGGAGATCCCACAGCTGAATCAAAAGCTGTTGTTTTGAGTGTCGATGAAAACTGAAATCTCTAACACTGGTGGGAAGTAAGGAAACACAGCATCTACCACTGTTACTCTGGCAGAATTCCACTCCAAGCAGTTTTACTGGCTTAATGACATAAGTGGCTGTTAAAATTCAGTTTACAGAAGAAGACAAAGCTCTTCTCGGAGGATGAGCCTGACCTTCACATGCTGAAGAGTGGGTGTTTCTGAAGCACTTGAGTTGCTTGCATAAGGCTACCTGGAGTATGTGTTTTAGGTAAAAGTTATTTAGGAAAGATTCTTGCTCATTTTCTGTTCTTCCTTCTTCAAAAGTACACATTTCATGTGTAGCATAAACTGATGAACCATGCAAGGACAATTCTGCAAAACCACCAGCAGATGGAAGATCTTAGTTGTGTAAATGGATTTGACAGTTGTGTTTTTTAATTCCCCATGAGGAGGAATTTATTTTTCCCACTATGCGTAGCAGCCTCGTGGGAAAAGAACTCTAAAATGACAGCTTCGTGTGCCGAAGTCAAAGGCGGTATTTACCCTCTGGAGGTAGAGGAGATGTGGGACAACTGATGAATTCACTGTGACGCCAAAGTGACGAGAGTGTAGTTCAAGTTTGTACATGAAGCTGCGGATCGAGTACGGGTACACAAGACTGTACAACCTCTTGGAAGCCGTATGGTCAGTTTACTCTGTTTTACCAAGCCCTTAACCATAATTTGGGTGTCTTTCTTAAGCAAAGATACATGGGGACTTAATGTTCTGCTGAACTGGTTCTACGAAGGACAGTTCACGGGGGTGGGGGGGCACAGCCCCTGCTGTCAGGGCAGCAGTCCTGCTGCCTCTGTGAGAAACCCACCGGTTTTGATGCTTCAGCTGGGACCCTAGAACACGGGGCACTGCATGATATTTGACGAAAGGAAACGTTGCCAGCTGCCATACTTGAGCTGGGTTTCTGGCTCAGCAGCTGTGGAATTTATTTATTTTAATTTTTAGATTTTGATTCAGCGTTTAACGGGATGTAACTTCATCAGCTATAATAAAAAAGACAAAAAAAAAAAAAACGCTCTTGCGTGTTAAAACACCAAATCTGTGTTGCTGTGCTCCCCTTCCCCCCCCCGCCCCCGGGCACCGCACTCACGGGTTAGCGCTTCTGTGCGGCCCCAGGTCTCGAACTGAAAACCCTGAACTTTTTCGCGTATCCTTGACCAGATCTCTGGAAAAATCGCCTCAATTGAACTCAAACTCGCCTCCCGGCTGCGTGCCCCGGCCCACTTCCTGCCCGCGGCCTCGTGGGGGCTTTGTTGCTGGGTAGAATTTCAGGAGCTGCCGTCTGATTGGCTGCCGTGTAGCTGCTCGTTCCAGCCAATGGGAGGCGGGGCTGGAGTGGGTTCCCCCGCAGCCCCGAGGCGCGCCCCGCGGGGAGCCGGGTGAGGGGGCGGCGGGGTCAGAGCGGGCTCCCCCTCGGGTCCGCCGGAGAAACTACAGGGCTCCGCCGCCGGGGACAGTGCCGCTCGTTTCTTAAACCGCAAACCTCAACACCGGGTATTAAACACGGCGGGGAAAAATAACCTCCAGATATATTTATTTATTTATTTATTTTTAACGGCAGTGGACCTTGTAACGCTGTATGTGCACTAGGTGAGATGGGGCAGGGTGGTGACGTCATTTTTTCCCCTCAGAAAATGGCACGGTTTTTTTTCTTTAACTTTGTTCAGCCAACACTCACGTCACTGTGGTCCAAAAGGGAGGAAAAACTCAAATAGTCAGTGCCGTGCTGGAAGAAATCCTACGGGCGCTTAGATGTCCCCTTGTTTTCTTTGTTACGCTTTATAAAAATAAAGGCATGGTGGCATGTGGATCTCGGTAGGCTGGTGGTGCGGATCTTGCATTCGGTCAAAGAAGACACGTGTGTGGTAGAAAACCAGATTACTGGCACATCTCAGCGCATGTTCTCTAAGAACAGGTCACAAATGGTTATTTATTTTTTTTTCTTCATTGAAAGTAGTTTTTAAATTTCTGACAATTTATATCAACGTTGCTTCCGAGGATTTCGGCTGACAGCTGCTTTTTATGAACCGCTGCTTAAAAGGTAGGTTCTGTTCACCACCTTCATTCTCTGGGACTCTCCATCTAGAACAAAACGCTCCTGACCATTTGCAGCTTCACTTTTCTTTGATTTGGCTCTACTACGTTTTTGGGTAGAGTTGCATATTTGAGCATTGATTTTTCACGACCCTCCATGTAGTTCTTGTGCTTTGGCAAACGTTAGGTGGTTGTGGTGCTTTTGGAGAGCGCTCCCTGCACCACAGGAACCCGGTGCCAGTGCTGTTCTAGACTGGATGATACTAGGCAAACCCCATTGTGTGCTATTGTTCAGATTCCAGCTCTTTCCCCCCCACAAACACTTCGCTCCCCCGCCCCTTCCCCTCCGGCCCCCCCTTCCTTCCCATGTTTCCATGACCTTCTCTTTGTCTGATGCCTGTTACCAGGCAGGATTCAGGCAGCTGCCTGCTGATTGGCTAACACTTTGAGCAGTTCTTGAGTTGCTCATACGAGCACATGATTATGGGCTAATCCGTAGCGGCGAAACGAATACCTTCCTTTGTTGCTTTAGAGCTGTGATCCCTCTACAGAGTATAAAAAAAAAAAACTGTAAGGAAATAGAGGAAAAGCTTTTTAATTGGCTGAGAGAGGAGTCCTTCATGTATTCCTGCCTGCAGTGGCACATTTTGGTTTTGCCATGCAGCATGCATTCGGTCATGAGAAAGAAATCTCCAAATATTCTTAGAGGGAGGGGCCTAATGGTGGTATATTTGTGTCTGTCATGCTGAAGCACATGTGACTTCAAGCTGAAAATGAAAAAAGGGAGTTTCATAAATGATATTTAAAGAAATATACAGGGTATTTGTGTGCGTTGATGTTTCAAAATAAATTGTTTTTTAAAAAAAAATTAAAAAGCAACCCAAAACCTTCAATCTTACGTACAGCAATTAACCCTTCCACGCTTAGCTCTACATGTAGGAGTCATTTTGTGGTGATCTTTTGAAATAAAAGATGCCTCTCTGTTGGCGTGGTGCCTGGGCCACTCATTTCCTTCTTGTGACTTGGTCACACGATGAGTAAAATCTGAAATTACCCAAGCATCAGATGAGAGAAATGCACAGCAAACGCAGCTAAGCTTTGTGGTGTTACGTGTAAAGGGGGACTGCCAACATTCCTTTGGAACATTACTAGTTTTAAACGTTGTACTCGTGCAAGACTGAATTCATGTAACCTGCTCGGGCGTTGCCCTTTGAAGGGCAACCTCCATGCCCCTCTGACAGACTGGAAGGCAGTATTTATCAGATGGCTGCTGATTGGCTTGCACAGATATGACCAAACCTGTCTGGACTGGTTACTGATTTATTTGTTTCTTCTGTTACTCGGCTCTCACATGAGATCTCTTACTTGGCTGCAGTGTGCTCCCTTGTGGGTATGGCTGGAAAAGCTTTAATGCTGGTCTGAAATGATTAATGATGTTTAGCTGTTAATCAGCGTTTAGTGATCATCTTTTAGTCTCATCTATGCTTATAATTTTGTCATTTAGGGTAGCTTTTACTGGATATTCTTGGGTTGCAAAAGATGGTGAAATTGAGCTGAAAATATGCATGAGTTACTCAACCATCTAACAATGGAATTTTTGAGAAGCCTTTTTTCATATAGGTTAACTGTAGAAATCAGTTTGAGCTTTGTTTTTAAATTAGATTTTGGATAATATCATAAGATACAAAGCATAATTTTGAAATATATCAGAAAATTTTGTTACATTTAGTATTATTTTTTTAAGAAAAAAAGATGCATCAATATAAAGGTATTCTGATATTTAATTTTCAAGACTTGTTTCTGGCAAATTTAAAAAAGAAGTGCCCTTCATTTTGCTCTATTTACTGTATTTTATTTTGTGTTAAAAATACGGGTGAGAGACTGTTTAGATGATTAAGGAAAGTAGAGCAGAAAATACTACTTTATTGTAAGTTGTATTTCATTATTACTGAAGTGATGCAGTTGTCAATTTGATTTTGAGTTGTCTGTGATTGTTTTATTAATCCATTTGTATATCTTTTGATCATAAGAAAAGCAGGATTGTGAATTTTGTAATAGAAGAGCTTTTAAATTCCGAGTAGTGCTTATAAGAGAAAGCATTGTGATGCAGGAGATCAAACTATTTGTCAGTCTTAATTTTTATAGAAAGGCCCTGTATCTGTGTACTACATTAACAGGAGACTGTCACTAGCTGGTCATCTACTAGGAGCTCTTGGAATTTTTCAAGGTTAGGGAAGCCTGGAATTTTCTAGTTTTTTTCCAAATTGGTTCTACGAGATACCTATCTGTAACAGCTTGCGTGTTGGGGTGTAGGGAATTATATGCATGAAACCCGAGTACGATGGTCAGTGTTCTATTACGTGACAGTCTGATGAAATACTTTATAGTGAGATGAAAAAAACATGCTTTACATTCAGAGTTACTGGGAAGAAGGAAGGGATGTGCTTTCAAAAACGGCACATGCACTTCTGAAATACTAGCAGTGTTTATATGTTTCTCCTAACTTCAGGACTAGACTTATTATGTTAAGTGTATTCTATGTTTATACTCGTCCAGAAAAGTGTATTTAACATGTAGGCAGCTCTGCGAGGACCTTAACAGCTCTCTGGAGTTGATACTTTATCTGACTGGAAATGGTTACGTGATGAGAACACTTTCTAAAAGCAAGTAAAATGATGTTTCAGATCAGTGTTTTTATAGGTGTTATATTTTGCTCCCACTAGTGGCAATGCAGTAATAGACAGTCCTGTTTGGAAAATCTAGTACAGGCTGGCAGAAATTCATGTCTCGGTGGTATTATTAAGAACTTGTGAATAGAGCTGATACAACCTTTTGTGAAGATTTGATTATCTGTTCCAGCGGTGTGAATCGAAGTGATACTGAAGCGCCATCAGTTATTCAAATATGAGGATTCTAGATTATCATGCAGAAAAGAACTGAAAGTGGAAGGGAATCTCAATGTTATGTTAACAGGAAATGCAAAACGGATAAAATTTTAACAGTATTGCTTTCTGTTTTTCCCAAATTTTTGTCAGATTGTGTTAACTAAATCTGAAAGAAGCCATATAATTGTAAAGTGTGGTTATGTTGTGATTGTAAGGTTTAGAGTTTGTCTTGATAGTTGAGTTCATTTGTACCTTAAAATATCTATTCATATCTTACTGTAGAATATTCTAGTTGGGCAGTGCACAAATGGTAAGTAATTTCCTTTATAAACAAATTATTCCAAATGAGCTAGGAAGGGATCCAGCAGAGGCTGTGACCTGTGAAGAGACACTGAGGGAGCTTGGCAACTTTAGTCTGCTAAAAAGAAGACTAAAGGGCAATTTTATGGTTACCTACGTCAAGCTTGGTTACAAAAGGGTAGAGCAAGACTGTTACCTAGGGGCTGCGGAGTCTTGTTTTGTGAATTTTATGACTGGGTTATATAAATCTGTCACTGATCTGAGCTAGTATTGGAAATTGTACTGCTTTTTTATCAAAAAGTAAAAAATCTCACGCCCCACCTGAAAAGACAAAATGCACTAAGTTAATTTCTTAGCTCTGAGAGTGAAAGTGGACTAGGGGAAGATGCAGATGAAGAGTAGTAAGTATTTTAAAAAGGGCCTTTGTGTAATAGTTCCTCTCTATCAGCAGTATAAATATTGCCTTATTTGGTGATCTTGGAAAAAATAAAAATCATATTGAAATAACTGTTTTCTTTCTTGTTCCCGTTTGTTGTAATACCTCTTAACTACTGTTCCCTACGTGAATTTTCGCATGTTTTGAGAAACTTAAGCTGTATCCTAGACAGGAGTAACTTTTGGTTGTGTAGTAGCTTCAGTAGAGCTAAATTGTTCAGCATCAGCTGATTCAAGGTCTTGTTATATCCTAAGTGAAACTCGGTAAATAAGTTTCTTAACTGCTTTCTGCTTCTGAACAATATTATCATATCTTATAAGGCTTACGAGGATCGACTGAAGGAGTTGGGATTGTTTAGTTTGAGGAAGAGGAGGCTGAGGAGAGACCTCATCACTCTCTACAATTGCTTGAAAGGGCATTGTAGAGAGGTTGGTGCTGGTCTCTTCTCACGGGCAATGAGCGACAGAACAAGAGGGAATGGCTGCAAGCTGCAGCAGGGTAGGGTTAGGCTGGACATTAGGAAAAAATTCTTCCCAGAGAGAGTGGTCAGTCACTGGAATCAGCTGCCCAGGGAGGTGGTGGAGTCACCCTCCCTGACTGTGTTTCAGAGTAGATTGGATGTGGTGTTGAGGGATCTGGTGTAGGGGAGAACTTGTAGAGTAGGGCTGATGGTTGGACTTGATGGTCCCAAAGGTCTCTTCCAACCTAAATGATTCTATGATTCTATCTAATACTTTAAAAATGGGTCCTAAAACAAGACCATATGGGGAAAAAAGTAGTTTAAAAATCTCTGTGGAATTGTTTGTTTGTTTAATGGAAACAAATGAAATTAGATTTTGGTGTGTTTCAATAAAATTATTTTAACTTTGTAGGTAATGATGAATTTAATTCCACTTACTGATTCGATAAAGTAGACTTTAACATTTTTCTTCATGTTTTGGTGGGTGGGTGGAATGAATAAAATCATACCATCAATTTTCTTTGAGAAAGGAAATTTTTCTGGAAGGAGCTACAGAAACGGTATTTCTCACAAGCACAAGTGGCCAAAATAAAAACATTGCTGCAAATTGAATTAAAAACCCAATTGCACAAATATGGAGGGTGAAGGTCTATTTTATCTATACAGAAGAAAAAAAGTCTATTAATGACGCATTCAGAATTTTTTTCAATATATTGAAGTTTTCCTGAAAGTCACTTCATACAAAAATTCTGTCATTTACCCCAGTTGTTAAATTTTTGAAACTCATGGAATTACATAGTTTTAGAAAAATAAAATAAATGTAAGCTGATGTCCCAAGAATATTTCTTACTTTTTTTATGAGAGGACAGACTGCTGGCTCTTACCTTAGCATAATATAACATTTTAGCTAGAAAACCTCATTACGTGGCTTTGCTGTAATAAAACTACAAGATATGTAATATGTACTCAGAATGTTACTAAATGTTATAGTGTGATCTTTACACATGTGTTTGTGTGCAGCATCTGTGGAGACTTGTATTCAGCTTTTCTGAGGACAAACAAAATCTCAGTATATTGTAATGTGTTTCTTTGGGTTTGAAAATACAGTTCAAGCGGGCTAAATCCTACAGTCTTTCTTGGGAACACTGCAATATGATTCTTTCTGAACTTTTTTTTAAGGGTCAAGATGGATAGCACAGATGAACCTCAGAAAAAAGTCTTTAAAGCACGAAAAACAATGCGAGTAAGCGATCGACAACAACTTGAAGCTGTTTATAAGGTTAAAGAGGAGCTGCTGAAGACCACTGAAGTTAAACTGTTAAACGGAAAACATGAGAATGGAGATTCTGATTTGAATTCCCCTTTAAGCAATACAGACTCTGGGGAGGTCAAGAGGGAAGTTAATGGTGTAGTGGACTTGTGTGCTAACTCTGAAGAAGGACAAACAGCTTCTGATGAAATTAATGAAGCCAAAAGCCCTGAAAGTAGGGCAGGGAGTGTAGTCAATGACACAGACCCCAAACCTCTAGCTCTGTCTACAGAGAGCGTTACTCCTAAGCAAGACAAAGATACTGATACTGCTTTAGCTTGTGAGGCTGACAGTGGTGTGCTTGGTAGCAATAAAGATAACTTCCATGAAGAAAATAATACAAAAGATCATTTGGACCAAAGAGAGAGTGACATCCCATCGGAAGGTGAAAGTAAATCAACCTGTGATATTAGTGACTCTTCTGAAGAGAAGAGAGAAACAAATGACTTAACTGTTAATTCCAGTTCATCTGGTGAGGAAAAGAGGACTGAAGAAGTAACTGTTGAAGGTGCTGTTGGACAAGAAACCATCTCTAGCAGTATGGAAGCTGACCAGGAACCAAAGGACAAACAAGATAGCACTGCAGGTCTTTCAGAAACCACTGTTGAGAAGACAATAGATGAGCCAAGTGAAGGTATCTTGGACAATACTGGCTCTATGGAAACAGATGAAATTATTCCAATTTTGGAAAAACTAGCTCCTGCTGAAGATGAACTGAGCTCTTTTTCCAAAAGCTCTTTGCTTCCAGTGGATGACACAGTTGCAGATTTAGAAGAGAAAATGGACAGTTTGGGCTCACCATCCAAGCAGGAAAGCAATGAAAGTCTTCCAAAAGAGGCTTTCTTAGTACTATCTGATGAAGAGGATCCGTGTGATGAGAAGGAGGAACACGCTGAAGTGATATTACCCAGCAAGTCAAGTCTTTCAGGTAAGAGCTTTCTAAACTGGCAGTTTTTATCTAAGTCTGGGATTTTTATTTTTTTTTTTCATTTCTTAGAATGCCAAACTTGTGACATGTTTCTAAATCAAAAAGTCATACCTACCCCTTCTGTGTTAGATAGTCTTACATTTTTCCCAAATGGATTTTGAGGCCCAGAAAAAATAAGTAATACCAAAAAAATCTCATCATTGAGATCTGGTTTATTTGGGGCTTTTTTCTCATATTCTTTGCAAACTGATGTAGGGTGGAAGAAGAGGAAATAAGAGTAATTGCCAGACAGGGAACAGAAAGATTTGTGGGAAGAAAAATGTGTTTATGTGCTGTTTTTAAGGAGAAGAATGGTTTTCAGCTTTCTTTAGTGTGCAAATAAATAGTAAGAATGAAAACATACTGGAGTTCCAGGCATGTCACAAGTCTCATTTATTTTCAATACCCTCTTTTCACCAAAAGACAGTATTGGAAAGATTTCATGAAAAGCAGGAGTCATGTATGCTTTTCATGCCATATGGCTTTGATGCATTTAACTCGCAGTGTTTTATCTAACTTCTACCTGATGTCTCTGCCAACTGATGAACACGTGAAAGTGTTAAGTATAGGAAGCTGGTACAGTACTCTCTTCATGGAGTTAGAAGATTCATGTTAAACTGAATGGACATTCTCTATAGTCTAATATTGTCATACAGTTCGGTAGGCATAGTTATTTTTTGACATAGGGCACTCACTGTCATACCATTGCAATTCTGAAAATAAAATAGGTGAACAATTTAGAGATAAGTTGACACTGCTCTTTTATCTGCAATTGAGAAAGGTGTTTCAAATGATCTTGCGGTGGGGTTTTTTCTTTGTGGCTTTTTTTATTTCCTCCATTGTATTTTTATGAAGTGATGAGCATGCTAACCCAAATGTGTTCAAACCTGCTTCACTGGGTAGGAATTCCATAGATTAAATAAGATTCAGGTGTCTTTTAGTCTCTCTGAAGTTAGTAACTAGTTTCTCAGCACTTGTGTCACTGATGATGAAACTCTGTCTTTCACTCACGTGTGATGGCATTTTGAGTCTTCAGTCTGTAAACAGAGAAAGGGAGATAATGTGTCTCTTTGGCCATGTTTCAGATTCTTCCTTCTTTTCTGGTATTTAAATTCATGCCAGTTAAACAGAGAAAAGGCAGGCTTCATAGCTTCTTCTAAGGATATTGTTTAGGTGTTATACTGAGATTGCAAAAGTGATACCTTTGCTGTACAATTAAAGTTTTCCAGAAACTACTTGGAGGTGGGGGGGTGGCAGAGAGAAAGAACATTGTGTGTACTTGTGTCAAAATTGGAGTGTACGGAGTCCCTTTTGTAAAAAGTACATTATAATTAAATTGATTACAATTAAAATTATGGTACAATTAAATACATCACATAGGAGATGAGTGAAATTAGGATATCAGAATTACTTTTTTCATCGTACTTAATGAGAAAGCAGACTGTAGTCATAGTGGAGTTTTTGCTCTGGAGCGAAAAGACTGAATATTAAAATTGGACTACAGTTGGACTGAATATTAAAATTGGACTACAAAATGCCTGTGTCCAGCAATATTTTGCTCTTTCAGATTCTTTGTTTTGGTGATGGGACAGATTCTCTTGACTAGTTGTGTTATGTATCAGCTATAATAGTTTGACTTTTACGGTTGCAGACTGTTTCATGAACTGAAAACTGGCCACTCTGAAGTCTATTCTGTCCTTAACCGGCAGTCACGTGTTAGTTGCTGCATTCTGTGCTTCATAAAGCTTGCCCATCGACTTGCAGAGAAGGGAATTTAAATTTTTTTCTGAATAGCAAATTCTGCATGAAGTATTTAAAGCAAGTAATTTTGGGACCACTTTGTACTAAGCTTAATTAATAAAAAAAAATAAATTCAGTCTTTCAATACAAAGATAATGCAGATAGTTTGCTGGGGCAGGAAATAGCTGTATGAAAAACCAGGTAGAGTTGTTTTAGAAAAAGATAACCATTTGGAAAGAGTCTGTGAGAATGAATTCTGTGGAGACAGTATGGAGATGGTTTGAAGATGCTCTACTGGAGACACAGGTGCGAGCCCCTCAGTTCAAAAGCACGGTTTTCAAAAAGCCTGGTCAAACCCCAGCATGGCTGAACAGCGTTACAAAGAATGGTACCGGAAGACTTCCTTCAACTTGAAAGATTGGTAGAATCCTTTCATCAGGTAGAATTAGTAAATAGAATAGCAATGTTGGCACTTTGAGGTAGGTAAACAATCACATGACAAAGACAACCTGACTGTTGTATTTGAATTCTTTTGGATATCCGAACACAAATGATTTCTTACCAAGAACTTTTGGAAACTGAACGGTCTTCAGATAAGATGGAAAGTCCTAAACGAAGAAACAATCATTTGAAGAATGGAAAGTAAATCTACAGTAATCTTTTTCAGAGGCTGTGCTCTGTGACAGAATTAATAAATTCCCTAAGATGAAAGCTCACTAGACAGTTTGCTGATCATACTACGAAAAGCTGTAGAAGTCTTGCAGTGCGGAGTGGCTGGTGCCTAAAAAAGGCAGATGAACGTCATTGTGGTTAACTACAGAGAGGTACAGGTGCTTATGAGATTATTCATAACTTAAAAGGAAGATGGAACTGACTCACCACTCAAGAATGATTTTTAGGATTATAGTAGGTACTTTTGTGAAAACATGGAAACAGTAGCAGTTGAAGAAAGCAAATAAAGAATGCTGGAAATAAATTAAGAAATGGAGGAAAACTTCACTATGGGCCACCAAGCTCATAACTGTTTTGCATAATTCTATTTCCTTCCCCTTCCCCTTCCTCATATCAAAGAAGATATCACAGAACTGGAAAAAGTAGATGAGGGAGCAACAGGGTAAATGATAGAATTGCAGTAATTTTAATTCAATCCTCTGGTGGTCTTTATTCCAGCCTCCTATTCAGGTGGTTGGTCCAGACTCAGCTGGCTCTGATGCCTCCATTAATATGTGAATTCACTCTTAACGTGTTCCATCAGTACTAAACCTGTTCACTAACTGCAGATTTGCAAGTAGAGAGGGAGAAGTCACAGGCCTCTTAGCTCCTCCATTTTAAAAATATCCATTTATTTGCTATTTTTAGTATAACCTCTGTCTGTCCCTCCTTCCATGTGCTGTGTGGCTTGGGGTTTTGTCTGTGTAGGATTGTAGTTTATGCCCTCTACATACACAGTCAGCTCATCTCCTACAGCTTCTTCAGTTTCTAAGTCAGGTCAGAGAGAGAACTTTAAGACAAGGGTGGACTGTATTTTAGAGTAAGATCTTTCAGCCTGAAAAAAGAGATGGATTGCAGATGGGACAAAGACCTGTAAATGGTAAGTGGTATGGAGAATAGATATTTAGTGTCTTTTCTTCTACAAGAACCTCATGTATCAAAATGGAGGAAAAGAAAAAAGTGAGAGGCAGGATCAAAGCATGGAAGAAGAGATGGTTCCCCATGTGGAAAAGCTTCTTGCTAGCAACACTGTGACTACTAAAAGTTTACCTACATTCATCTTTGGAAGAATAATTGTTTTGGAGAGTGCAGAAACTGTAAGGCTGGGGAAGTTTTCTGGAAGTGTGTAACTGTGTTCTCTCCTTCTTGTATTCTTCCTTGATTATCCACTGTTGACATGAAAGTGCTGGAGATAGGATCCTGTGTTAGGTGAACTGTTGGGTTTTACAAGTGCATCTGTTGCTCTTCTTTCTCCTACCTAATTGTGCTCTCAGGTTTGACGAGGTGAGGATGTCTACTGAGCAAATCTGAAGTCTTTCTCAGAATTTCTAGCACTTCTTGTTCTTTCTAGATGCCTTGATTCTAGGCTTCTCTGCAGCTATGGCTGCAGAGAATTATCCCCTCCAGGGATAATTTGAAAGTGATCTTGTTACTGATGTTCCAGGGAGTCTGAGGTCAAGCAGCACACCCATGTGCAACCTTTTAAGAATAAAGAGTGCAGTTAACATTTAAAAGAATACAGCTTGTCTTCTAGACAGCAGTGTTTGAAGAGATCTTCAGAGCATGCTAGTGGCAGGTAAACAATTAAGCATGAACTTTTGTTCCTGTGTTGTGATAGAATTAGCTGTCAAAACTACTGAATTCGCAAATAGGGAAATGTTACATTTAAATAGCACTGATGAAACCACTTTTCTTCAATACTATTTCTATTTCTGGTTTTTACTTCCAAAAGGGATAATGTGGGGCTTTCAGAGAGTTGCTGCAAAAAAGATTTCACCATTTGGGAAATAAACTATGCTGGAAAGCTTAGAAGAACTTAAGTTTTATTCATATAATAGAAGATTAGGGAGGCCTCTAGTACCTGCAAAGAGGAGCCGAATACGTATTTGGGAAGAAGTTTCTTAAATGTAGCAGACAAAAACACAACTGCATTTTTAGATCAAGTCCTTTGTGGACTTTTTCCCCAATTAAAAAATGTGGTAATAAATAACTGAAGAAGAGAACATTGTGCTATGTGTTTGAATCGCTTAATTTTTTATTCCTACCTATTTACTTTGTGGTAGGCAGGGGCAGTTGTGACTAAATAATAGAGTAGCTCAGGTTGGGAGGGACCTGTAGAGGTTTCTAGTCCAGTCTCCTGCTCAAAGTAGGGTCAGCTGAGATTAGACAAGTGGGCTCAAAACTTTATCCAGTTAGGTTTTGAAAACTTCCACTGATGAAGACTGGACAACTCCTGGGCAACCTGTTCCAGTGACTCACTTCATGTTGGACATGTTTTTCTTTCTGTCATTTGGAATCTCTTTGTTTCTGCTTACATGTGTGTCCCTTACCGTTGCCTTGCACCTTTACAATTAGTCTGGCTCCATCTTCTCAAAAGCTGCCTTACAGGTATTGGAAAGCTGGTTATAAGTCCCTATTAAGTTTTACCTTTTCCTTGCTGGACAAGCCCAGCTCCCTCAGCCTCTCTTATAGGTTATGTTCTCCAGCCTCTAAGCAGTCTCTTGATCCTTACTGAGAGAGGGCAATAATGAATGCCAGGTGTAGGGCAATAACTCATTTCCTGTGATACACTGGCTCTGTTCCTCTGAACATAGTTCAGGGTGCTGTGGACCTCCTCTGCTGCTGGGGCACATTGTGTTGGCCTGTGCTTTGCTTGTGGTATGTGAGCTTGCAAAGCAGAGCTGTTCCTCAGCCATACCTATGTCACTGCAAGGGTTCTGCTTTCCCAGGTGCAGAACGTTTGTATTTGTCCTTGTTGAATATCATAAAGCATTTGTCATCCCATTTCTTGAGCTTGCCTAGGTCATGCTGATTCCTTTGAAAATATATGAATTCATGATTACTTCCTAAACAAAAATAGTAAAATTCTGTCACATTTCATGGGAAAAACACATATTTCCGTTTTATGATAACTTTTGGGTACAGTTTGGTCAAGGATTCCCTACTTAGGCTCTGCATAGAATCATCTAGGTTGGAATTAAGGCCATGAAATTCAATCATTATCCTAACACTGCCAAAACCACCACTAAACCATGTCCCTAGGCACTGCATCTATCTGTCTTTTAAATACCTCTAGGGATTGTGATTCCCCTGGGCAGCCTGTTCCAATGTTTGATAACCCTTTCGGTGAAGGAATTTTCCTAATACCCATCCTAAACCTTCTCTGGTGCAACTTGAGGCCATTTCCTCTTGACTTGTTACTGGGGAGAAGAGGCCAACCCCAACCTTGCTGTGCTTTACTACTTTTTTGTGATTGCTGTCTGTGCACATCAGTTCCAGCCAAGTGGTTACAAGATTATGGAACAGTGAGAGTATGACTGTGAAGTCTAGAGTAACTTGCAAATACTATTCAGATGCTCTTAGGCTTACTCATTATTTTTATTTCCATTTATATGTATATTTTGGCAGAACTGACATCCAAATATGCATCTAGTCAGTCACTAAGCAGATCTAAATGTTTGCAGCTATAGAAATTATTAAAAGGTATTTTCAACTGCTTAGTGACAGACAAAGCACCTAGTTAAAAAAAAACACCAAACACTTTGTGTTCAAATCCACAGGAAATAAAATGACTTAAGACAGCTCTATGATGAATACTGTGATAACTTAATGATATCATCAAACTATGTTTGTAAAAGATTGCTTTGATAGCTTCTGCCATCTCTGGCATCAGGGTAATGGTATCACTGCTTATCAGTGAAAAAATGAACTGGTAGCCAATTATAAAATTACCTGCATGTTATGGTTCAAAACTGCTCGACTCGGGAGGTTTAGCTGGGCATCATGTTTAAAGCACTTTCAGATAAACAAGCTAAATTTTTTCACAGAATGATGAAAGTTTGTAAGGAACAGGCTTCTCTGTCCCTGAAATGACTTTGTTCTCTACATAGAACTCAAGAAGCTCAGCTGTGAAACTTGGTGCATGATGTTTTAAAGACATTCCGCATAAGTGTATCTTTTCATGGAATATCATGGAATCACAGAATTGTTGGGGTTATAAGGGGTCTTTTAGAGATCACCTAATCCAAGCCCATCCCAAAGCAGGTTCACCTAGGCTGGACAGGAACACATCCAGGTGGGTTTTGAGTATCTCCAGAGAAGGAGACGCCACCGCCTCTCTGGGCAGCCTGTTCCAGTGCTTTGCCACCCTCAAAGTAAAGAAGGTTTTCTGCATGGTCAGATGGAACTTTATGTTCTAGCTTGTGTCCATTGACCCTTGTCCTGTTACTGGGCACCACTGAGAAAAGCCTGACCCCATCCTCTTGATACCCGCTCTTTAGATATTTATAAGCGTTGATGAGATCCCCTCTCAGTCTTCAGACCTAGGTCTCTCAGCCTTTCCCCATAAGAGGTGTTCCAGTCCCTTGGTGATCTTTATAGCCCTCCACTGGACTCTTTCCAGTAGTTCCCAGTCCTTGAACTGGAGGGCCCAGAGCTGGATAGAGTATTTTTATCTTTCGGTTTAATATTAAAATCTCTTAATTGTGGGAAAAGTACTCTTGAACCTAACGACTCACCTAGATTTTTTAGGTGAATGAGGCCTATTTTATTGATAACAATTAAATATATGAAGCTTATCTGTAAACCTTGGAAAAAAAGTAGGTGGCATAGGCACTGTGCTATTTTATTACCCTCAAAAATAAATCAGATTAGTTTTGAAGAATTTTTGCAGCATGAGTATTACTTTTTTTTTTCGGCATAAATTGACAAAATGCAAAATCTCATCACTCTCTTTTTTTTGGGTTTCTGACTCCTTCCTTTTTTGTGATTTATTAGGTGACTTATTTAAAATCATTAAAATGTTCTTCATAATAGAAGAAAAATGTAGTGTTAAGAGAGCATCGAGCATATCTCTGCAGCCAGAACTTTCTCCAAAAGTGCCAGTAAACTCTGCAGTAATAGCAAAATGCAAATAGGAAATTGGAGAAGTGTACAGTTCAAGATGTGTATAACAGTGCTGAGTTGTTCTGTTATTTCTGGCTTTTCTTTATTTAAGAATTTATGTATTTTTTTTTAATTATTGTTCTTAAATTGCATTAGGAAGAAACTTTACATTCTTCTTTTCTTAATAAATATAATTTTTCATTTAGACTTTCTATACCATAAAGCTTATGGGTGAATCTGCCAATTATAAATAAATATATTAATACTTCATTACTGAAAGTTTTATACTTTTTTCCTAACTGCAAAATGAATTATAATAATTTATTGGGAACTTTAACTACATTTAAAACATTGTTTCATTTCAGAGGCAACTTTGAGACATTGTGTTGATTTTAAAGCTAAGTGAACTCAGAAATGAATCTTACTGTGTTGTGTGATAGCTCAAATATTTGCTTTGAAGGTATCCTCTGATTTATTTTTTTTTGTCTCTACATTCTCTCTGTGATATATTTATTTCTTTCACCTTCCCCAGTATAGTTTTTCATAAGTATTTTAATTTTGCTAGACAAAATACAACTCTATGAGACCTTTGTAGGTCAGCATAAGTAACACATGGGGTTTTTTTTCTTCTATTTGTAGAAGAGGTGGAGGAGGAGACAAGAAAAGAGAGTGAGGAGGATAAAGAAGAAGAGGCTCACAAAGAAGAAGAGAAACACACAGAGAAGAGTATGTAATATTTAAACTAATTATGCCTCACTGGTGACACGTGGGAGAAACAGTTGTTGGGGTTGGAAGCGACCTTTTTGTAATTTGCTATTTCAAATCCCCTCCTCAAAACCAGGTCAACTACAGCAATTTGCTCAGAACCATGTTCTGACAGGCTTTGAGTGTCTCCACAGAAGGAGACTGCACAAACTTAACGGTGTTGCACTTGCAGCGTTTGACTACCCTCACAGTAAAAAAGTTCTGATAATTCGAATGGAATTGCCTGTGTTTTAATTAGCATCCATTTCTCTAATCCTTTTGCTTGTATTCAGTAAGAATCACAGAATCATCATTGGTTGGAAAGGACCTCTGAAATCATTGAGTCCACCCATGCACACACATGCAACAAAACCCTACATCTCAGCCACTAGAGCATGTCATTAGAGCACGCCCTAAAGTGCCACATCTACACGCTTCTTAAATGCATCCAGGGATGGTGACTCAGCCCTCCTTGGGCAGGCTGTTCCAGTGCCTGATCACCCTCTCAGTAAAGTAATTCTTCCCGTATCTGATCTGAACCACCCCTGCTGCAGCTTCAGACCTATAAGGCCAAGTGCCAGGTCTGCATTTTGGTTACAACCCCAAGCAACCCTAACAGGCTTGGTTCTCTGGTCCTGTCATTATTCACTTAGGAGAAAAGGCCAACACCCACTTCACTACAACCTCCTTCTTGTAGTTGTAGAGGGCAATGAAGTCTCCCCTCAGCCTCCTCTTCTCCAAACTAAACGTGCCCAGTTCCCTCAGCCTCTCCTCACAGGACTTGTTCTCTAGACTCCTCACCAGCTTGGTAGCTCTCCTCTGGCCACAGTCCAGCACTTCAGTGTCTTCTTGTAGTCAGGGGCCCAGAACTGAACACAGTACTCAAGGTGAGGCCTCGCCAGTTATGAGTACAGGCATGATCACTTCCCTACTCCTGCTGGCCACACTATTCCTGATACAAGCCTGGATGCTGTTGGTCTTCTTGGCCACTTGGGGCATACTGCTGGCTTATGTTAAGATGGCTGTCCAACAGCACCCCAAGGTCCTTTTCTGCTGGGCAGCTTTCCAGTCACTCTTCCCCAAGCCTGTTAGGGTTGCTTGGGGTTGTAACCAAAATGCAGGACCTGGCACTTGGCTTTGTTGAACTTCATACAGTTGGCCTTGGCCTAATGATCCAACCTGTTCAGGTCCCTCAGTAAAGCCTTCCTACCCTTCAGCAGATCAACACTCCCACCTAGTTTGATGTTGTCCGCAAACTTACTGAGGGTGCACTCAATCCCCTCATCCAGATCATTGATAAAGATACTAAACAAGACTGGCCCCAAAACTGAGCCCTGAGGGACACCACTGGTGACCAGCCATCAACAAGACTTTACCCAGAGTCTTGCTTTGTCTCTTTCACTTTCTGCCCATCAGGTAATTTACACACAGTATAAAATCTCCCCTAACCACCTTCTCCAGTTGAATCAGGCCAGCTGTTATTTCCTCGTAAGACAGATGTTCAAGTCTGTAAAACATGTTGGTGTCCCTACACTGAACTCTCCAATATGCTGATATCTTTCTTGTATTTACAGAGGACTATTTTATCTATATACATCATTCATGGATATAGAAGCCCAGAAGTGGACATAAGACTCAAGGTTCAGTCTCACAGCACTGATCAGAGAGGAATAATTACCTCCCCTCAAACTGCTGGCCGTACTCTTCCTGAGGCAGCTAATACTATTGTTTGCCTTCTTTACCAACAGGGCACATTGCTAGCTTGTGTTCAATTTGTTGTGCATGAAGACCACCAGGGCCTTTACAGCAAAACTCTTTTCCAGTCTGTCATTTCCCATTCTGTACCAGTACATGTGTTTATTCCTATCTTAAGTGTAGGGCTTTGCATTTCATTTTGTTGAACTTCCTAAGGTTCTTGTTTGCCTATTTCTCCAGCTTGTCAAGGTGACTCTGACAGTAAAATCATCTAGTGTAGCAACCACTCCTTCCATTTTTGTATGATATACAAATTGTTGAGGAGGCCCTCTGTCCCATTGTTTGGGTTATTAATGAAGATGTTAGGGTTGGTACCAGTATCATTTACTTGTGTATGTTACTAGAGATGAGTTCCAACTGGACTTGCTGCCACTAGTTGCAGCTCTTGGACCCAACAGTTGACCCAGTCCATTTATCTAGGCCAAAAAATCATGAATATGTCTCTGAGGATGTTTTGGATGTCAAAAGCATTACTAAAGACAAAATAAACAGCATCTCTCCTCATCCACCACGCCAGTCATCATAGAAGGCTATCTGACTGATGAAGCATGATTTTCCCGTGATAAATCCGTTCTGTCTCCATCACCACCCCCTTAATAAATAGGCAATTTCTAGAATCACTTGCTCTATCACGTTCCCAGGAATTGAGGTGAAGCTAACCATCCTGTAATTCTCTGCATCCTTCTTGAAGATTAGAAAAAAGCAAATCTCTCTCCTGTCCTTGGATACCTTCTGGTATTGCCACAACCTTTCAGAGATTGAGTGTGGCCTTGCAGTCACCTCAGCCAGCTGCCTCGGCACTTGTGGCTGCATCTTTCTGTCCTGGAGTTGTGTATGTCCAGTTTGTTTAAATGTTAACTCTCAACCCTCCTCCACTGACAGCAAGTCTGTCTTTGCTCCAGAATGCCCCACTGGTCTCAAGGAGCTGGCATTGCTGAAGACAAATCCTCTCAATAAAGTCTGAGGCAAAGAAGTTAAGGGCGTTTTTTGTGTCCTTTGTCACTTACTTCATTCAGCAGGGGTGTGGGGGCATGTGTATTTTCCACAGTTTTCATTTTGCTCCTAGTATACTGGTAGAAGCCCTTCTTGTTGCACTTCATGTCCCTCACCAGCTACAGCTTAAGGTGAGCTTTAGCTTTCCTAACCCTATCCCCACCTAAGCAGTGCCTTCATCTTTCTCACAGGTCACCTGTCTCTAGCAGATGGGGGCCTCCACCCCCTGCAGGCAGGGAGTCTCTTGCTACTAGCATGGTTCAGGCTTAGCCAGTTCAGATATTTCCCTGGGCTCAGCTCCCAGCCGTGTATCTGCTATGAGGGCACTGAACCAAATCTGTTCATGGGCCTGTACATCTGCAGGCAGAGCAGGAGCTGCTGTCCTGGTGGGTGCTTCCAGCCTTTTTCATCATGGGAGTCTCCATTTCCCATCTGGATAAGCTCAGGCTTTGACTGTACCTCCTCTGATACAGCTGGGGATTGCAGTTCTTGAGGCTGCAGGATCTTGGAGTATATCCAGTCAATCTGTTTCTTACTATTTCTGATGCAGTGCCATCCATCCCCTGACCTCCTCTCACAGCTCCTTTAACTTGGCAACATAACTCTCCCACTAGTTGGCACCTTATGTAGCCAAGAAGCTTATCTCCCTGTGCCATAGGCTCAGGCAAAATGGGAGGCCCAAGATAATCCCTGCAGTCCAAGACCTTCAAAGCCGTATCATCCCCCAAAATAGCTCGGTCTGGGTGGAGGCTCTGACCTTACCAGGAGAGTTGTCCCATTGGTTGCTGGAGACCATACCATCTGGCTCCTCACTGCTATTACTCAGGGACCAGCTAGTGTAGGGACCAGCCCCTTTCTGTGCACCCTGCTGTGCCACGTTCTGTGTTTGTTAGCTGCTCTCTGTGAGCTGCGCTCTAGGCCCAGCAGTAATACAGGTCTCTCCCTAGTAACTGCTGAAAAGGTGTTTGAGCCTTCATCAGGAATCAGCTGGAACGTAAGCACAAAGCACCCTTTGATCAAGAACAGCTGACACAGGTCATTAGAAGCTGCTAGAGTTCCCCAGAAGTCACAGCCTCCTCCAGATATCCTACCTACTAGTAGCAAGCAGCCTGAAGCTTTTCAAAAACAACCTAACTGCAAAAAGTAGATGTAGCATCTGCTTCAGGATGTATTACCTGAGCATTAAACATGTTCTTTTAAATACATAAGTAGCTCTTGCGTGTTACAAACTACTTGTTGTACTATTTAGTGGATAGGCTTTTTCTGAAGAGGTTGACTGGGAGTAGAAGAGAGAGTTGTATGGAAGATCCTACTATGCTTTTCAGTACTAGTCTGGGAATAGTGCTCTTACTATTCCGATTTTTAATTTTATTTCTACAAGCTTTTCTGATGATTGGAAGAAAGCTGGAGATTTAGCTCTTCCTTTTTCTTAATTTTCCACTGCTTACTGTTGTTCTGAAAAAAACCACCCATACCTCAGATATTTATGTTGCTTGCAAGTGTTCATAAATGTTTAGAGAAAGCTGAAGAGCCCTGTGACCCTATAAAAATTACCTAAAAACTAGGACCTACACTTTCATGGGCTTTTTAAAAGAACTTTTACTAAGCAGGTTTTAAAATACCACCTTTTAATAGTTTTTAGTAATTAGTGCATTTTTAGTGCAACTAAAAAAAAAACAATAATCTGAAAGCATCAGAAATCTAACCATTCAAAAATCAACCTATTAAGAAATTTATGAAGTTGGATACATTCCACTGGTTACATTTCTAATCCATGTAAAGGAAAAGTGGCAGTGGAAAGCAACTATTTCTTGTGCTGATTCAGTCTCCAGTGAATCTTCATTGATCCACTGATTCTGTCTTTCTGTATCATCCTCAGGTTTGGGGTGAAGGGGTTGGGAGCTGTGGTCTTTGGTGGTTTGACAGAGGTCAGGTACCTGTAGTATGCTCTGTAGCTTCCTGATAATTTACCTAGGCTTGTTGGTTTATATGTGTATCCTTTACAGGATACAGTGCTGGGAGCTGGAGGAGAGAATGAGGTTTCATTAGTTCTTTTGTGCTTGATCGCTGTGATAAATATGACTTCAGTAATATAATTGTGTTTTGAGCCTGTTCTTCTGTTACATTTTTACTTTTCTCCTTTCTCAAGAAGTAAGAAAAGAGTTTGAATGTTTTTTTTCAGTCAGAAATTGGAGATACAGGTTAAAACTTCATGACAGGTAGGAAAAAAAACTGAATTGCAGACACAAGCAGAATGAGATGTAGTGTTTTTTGGCTGGAATCCTGAGAAGAGGATGCCTTTTTCAGACAAGGGTTGTTTTTTTTTTGGCTTCTCAGAAGCCATGTTTGATTATAGGATGGCGCTGATAGGAACAGGAAGAACTGGAGGCAAGTTCTGGAGAAAGGAATGGTGGTACTAGAGAAATTTGGTATTTTAGGCAGTGGTTTTGCCGAATCACGAAGCAGAACTCACTAACAAGGCAGTGTGTAAAGAGACCAAAGGGACTGTTGATCTGCTTTGATGTCATCAAATATCTCGTTTTTCCAAAGGTGTTTTTACAAGTTTAGGATGAAGAAGCTTAAGCTGGGGAGATATTACTTTGTAATAATCACAACGTTCTGTAGATACCTATTTTTTTCAAAGGTTCCTCACAAGCAGTTGTATCTAATTGTTCCAGGTGAAGTGTCAAGGAGGAAACGTTCCAAATCTGAGGACATGGACAGTGTTCATGCTAAACGTCGTCGGTACATAGCAGAAGATTACGAAGCTGAACTCCAAGTAAAAATTACAGCCAGAAAGGATGTTGACCAGAAATTACAAAAGGTAGAATGGAAATATAGAGCAGAGGTGGCAAACTTGTCTTGCCCTCTTTGAATTAATCATCCTTTCCCACACACTTCCTTACCCCCAAACTCTCCCTCTTTTTTGTGGTTGACAATTAGACATGATTCAAGTAACAAAGGTGGCTTCATTCATATGCAATCCTATAGAGCCCTGCTTTTAAGAGGGGACCAGATACCATTTGAAAACTATTACTGCGAGACTTAAATTTAAAACGTGTTAAATATTTGAACTCTGAAGTCTCGTGTGACTGTCCATAGAGAATCTTGGCAAAGAAGGTGTTTCAGTATGGTAAAGGTTTATATCTGGTGCACTTGGTTGTGTACCTACCTTTAAAGAAAGTCTGTCTCCTAGGAGGAGTGCAATCAGCATAGTGTTTTGCAGACTTTTATAGAGCTATTACTGTGATTGCAGCGTTGGCAGGTAAAGAAACCTATGGGCTCGAGGAAAAAATTCTGCTTAGTTAGCATGCATTGTAACCTAATTAATGTAGAATGCAGAAACTGAACCACATTTGTTGTTAGTTTATTTTTGTTTCCTAAGGAAATTCTTTACACTGCAGTAGATACAGAAGGAATAAAAAAAATAAGGCTATCAAGTAAACCCTGGCAGAAATCAGTCTCTTTTCCATTTTTAACTTCTGTAAGAAAAGCAACACAAGACATTTCTGCTAGAGGAAGATGCATCTCAGAAATAAAATTTTGTTGAGTATCTTCAGTTGCTGTTCTTTGAATGTCAGCATCCTTCTCAAGAACAGAAAAATAACAGGAAAAATTAATTTGTGTGAACACAGCACTTAATGGAATATCTTGTTAGGATTCTTTCTATATGAAATAAGGTTCTGTACACTTACCCCACTGCAATGAAATGAACTAATGGCAAAGAGAGTCCCATTTTTATTTGCCAAAATAGATGTAGAAACTTATCTTAGCTGTGCAACCACATACTTACTGGTGACTGGAGATTTATTTGATTGATATGGCACAGCAGTTGTCACTGTTCTTTTAGTAGGAGGACACTTGTTAACAGTTGAGAATGTTGTGCCTCAAATTCTGGGTTTGCATTGTTATTTTTCTTCATTTTTTTTTCTTCCAATAATAATAATAATAATAATTTTGCAGGTTATCCAGAGATTGCTAGAAGAAAAACTTACTGCTTTACAGTGTGCTGTATTTGACAAGACTCTGGCAGACTTGAAAACGCGAATAGAGAAAGTAGAATGTAACAAGAGGCATAAAACTGTGCTTACTCAACTACAGGTGAGTGCTTGTGTGTTGGACTGCGGACCAGAGTCAGATTTAAAACTAAGTTCCTCAGCATTTTAGTAGTAAGTTACCTGTAGTTGTCTGCAGGGAAGCTATTTTGACCCCACAAAGGGAAGGGGGGACAAGCAGCAAATAGGAGTGTGGGGTTTGAGTTGTAAAACCCTTAATTCCCTACTCGGAAAGAAGGTGGCAACTGATTAATCATCAAAAAACCCTTGAGCAAATCTTCCTTCTGGCAAACTGATTCATTAGCTGTTTGTATACTGCTTCTTAGTAAACCCCTCTTCTGTTCCATTTACACATTCTTCAAATAAATGTTGGGTATGAAAATACCTAATGCCTCTTATGAAGCCAGAAATTTGCTTAAGAACGGAAAAAAACCACAAAGTCCCGGGTAGTGGCTCTGAGCTTTGTAGAATGTTGAAACAAGGAAACATCACATAATACTTACTCATGTTATTTCCCCAGAAACTAAGGAATCGTGTTCTAGCAAGGAAACAAATGGGCTAGTGTTGAATGCAGTATGCTTTCTTGGCATTCTTTATAGAAATAACCTACATAGTGGTGACATGAGGGCTGTCACAAAAATCAAAGAAATTGGAAATGACAAGACAGTTGAAAGCTTATATTCTAACAATAAGGCCATTTAACTTTTAACATAAAGGATGGAGTTTGCCACATGCTTCATACTACATAACTCTTCCCCCTTGTGCTGCCCCGACGTTTTGTGTTGACTTTTTATTAAGTGGTATCTAAACCACTTTCAGTATACTCACTTAGCAGTGTTCTCAGCTCGCAACTTCAGTGTCAAATTAGGAACATTGTGTAAGGCTGTGAATGTCTTGATGTTCGTGTGCTCCAAATCTTGGCTTACATGGGTTTTTCTATGCAAGGTGCTCAAAAATATCTCTACATCATAAAAGAGAGCAGAAACTGAAATGCAAATGTAACTAAAGGCAGATTATTATTATTAAAGGTTTGTTATGTGCTTTTTTAAAACGTGTAAGATGTGAGGTAGGGGTTCTAAATGGATCATCAGCTTTTAGGAAGAAGTGCTGAAATCATGGTATGTGAAACTTGCAGAATTTTTTCAAACTTCTATTCTTCTGGTGCTAGCTAGTGTTTTCAGGAGTTTGTAAAAATAATGTAACTCTTCTCTCTGTGCAATAAAAGAAAAAGTACCTTCTTGGAACAAGCGAGCCAGCTACTGCCTCTAGAAATAAGTCAGTCAGCCATCAGAACTGCAACCTAGACAGGGTAAATCAGGACCTTGTAATGCTTAGGTAATTAGAGAAGGAATTGTCACCAAGTAGCATATTTAGGGAAACACAGTAAGTAAAAGATGAGATTTAAGAATGATGCTTCAGAAGACGATGAGCCTGATACCTGAACATCAAATAGAGTAAAAGAAAGCTGACAGGAAGGTGTGAGAGGGAAAAAAAGGATAAATGGGGGAAGAGCAGATAATACGAAAGGCAAAAAGGGTGCATTAACAATATGATTGGTACATAAAGCATTAAACCAGCCAAATTATTTCAGTTGCTTTCATCCATGCAGAATATTGTGTGAACCTTTGCAAGATGGATTCTGTTTGTGCAATTGTGAATGGGAAGGAAATGAAGATACCTTGACTGTGATGCATGTGTGTGTCTTGCTGCTGCTCTGAAGTAATACAGTGCTTCTGTATTCCAAGGAAGAATAATTTCCCCTGATATGAGAATAGCCTTTGACTTGATGTCTTAATTATATATATATTTATTTTTTAGAATTTCTCTGATGGTTCTTGGGAATGATATTTATGGGTTTCTTTGTTTTCATCTTCTTCCCATTTAGGCTAAAATCGCTAGATTGACAAAGCGGTTTGGAGCAGCCAGGGAGGACTTGAAGAAAAGACAGGAAGTAAGAACTAGATTTGTTATACTTGTTTTTCTGAATTAGCCTAAACCTTGTGTTGAAAACTAATGAAATTTTACATGCAGAAAGATGTGATCTGTTTGTTCAGTGGTGTTCACAAAGTAGGATTGTCATTGGTAAAGGCAGTGATAGGAAATATCACATAACAGATGTGATATTTTAACGTCTGTTACGCAATTCTGATTTGTACAGAACGTTCTTTAGGCATTGTTAGTGTGAAAGCACCTTAAGCTGTGTAAGTAAATCTAATTTACTTCAATATGAAGAGTACAGAGTAAGTAAGAGTGAATCCCAGTACCTTGGTTTTGTGGGTGGAGGGGGGAGAGGAGAGGTCTGAACGCAAACAACAGTATTTCTCTACGTCTAGAATGCATATGTTGGATTACTTACGGTGAAGGAAGTGGCAGCTAAAAGCCCATTAACATTCAAGAAGAAATTTTGGTTCTCATGCTATAAAAACCTGAAGGGGAGGGTGTAGGAAAGGGAGGAAAGTACGACCAAGGAGATTTTGGGGCGTTGTAGAACATGTCAAGTTCTTCTACAGTGCTGGCTCTAGACATTTTATATCTAACACGGGAATGAATTAATATGAAATATAATGAAAGCATAGGTTTGTGAGCTGACTTGAGTTGTTTCCTTTTGTTTTTGTTTTTCTGTTTTGTTTTTTTTAAGAACACACCAAATTCACCTCTGTCTCCCTTGAAAGCAGCAAGTGAGGCTGCAAGCACAAGCAGTGCAACTTACCGGTAAGCAAACCACATCACTGTGACCATGTTAAAATTTACAATAGGAAACTTGAGATACCTAATCTAATAGATAATCTCTGTACTTTTTTTTAATTAAGGTGCTCTTCCTTTTCCTTCATTGCTCTTCAATTGTAAAATTTTATTTTCTTTCACAGAAGTCATAAATGGGCAGTATTGAATCCATTCTTGGGTAATCTGAGATGAGTGTTGTTTCAACAGTTTAAAAATACTGGATAAAAATGACAGTTTAATTTCAAGGAAGGGAAAATTCTCATGGTGAAAGGCAAACTTGGTGCAAGCACTTAAAAATTCACAAATGATGCTGCTTTTCTTTCTGGGTTGTTTTTTTTTTGTTTGTTTTTAGTGGGGGACTATCTGCATGGTGGGTGGAAAATAAGTAGGTTTAGAAAATCTCAGTTAATGGAATAACTGTAAAATAAGGATTTTTTCATCATTGTACTGTTCATAATTACGCTTGGTGTGGCTCATTGAGAAACGCTAACTGAAACTTCATTCCATAGAAGTGCTGGCACAGTGAGGCAGATGCTGGAGTCGAAGAGGAATGTAGGAGAGAGCACACCAGCCACTTTACAAGCCCCTGTGAATGCAGGTGAGAAACTGCCTACAGACTATCAACATACTTAAAAGTTTCACTGCTTTCCATTAAACAAGTAACTAACTAAACAGAGCATAACTGGGGTTTGTGACTTTTTTTTTTCTGCCACAAAAAAATCATTATTTTTAGCTCCCTACCACATTCCCAGTCTATATTTGTGTAGTGTGGTGGTGTGGTTTCCCTTACCAGGTATGGGAAAAAAGGTCTTTGATTTGATGAAGCAGAATATGAGGGTCAATGAGATGCCTCGGCAGGCTCCTTGCTGGGTATGGCAACAAACGTTTGCAGTCTCTCAGCTGCCAAAAAGTGAAATGCATGACTCACAGGCCTTTTTTTGTATTCCCTTTTACCTAATGGCTACAGAAGTTTAGCGGGGAACTAGAGGAAGTCATAAGCCCCAATTCTTAAGGGAATTGAGTTGAAAAATGGAATTCCAATATTAGAATTTTAGAGGGAGTGTAGAGTCAAAACCACCATTAATTATATTCATTGTAATCACCCTGTCTTTGGTTTTAACAATGGTTTACCTGATACTGAATGCTCAATTTTTTCCACAGAATCATCTCATGATAGGCATGTACTGGCTTTCTGTTTTGTATTGTGGTCCTGAGCTTTAGATTTAATCTGGAAATTTTGGTGTGTAACAGCGAGTATCTTCTCTGAGACATTAATCCTAGGTTTCAGTAGAACCTTCTGGATACAAGGTCTTGCCTATACAAAGCAAGTTAGTCTTGACTGACTTTGTTTTTCTTCTCATGTTTTCTGAAGGACTGGTTTCTGTAGCATTTTGGTAATGAGTGTTTAATATGCTGTGTTTCATGTGTTTTCAACAGTTAAATCTTTCTTCAAACCAGTTTGTTTCATAGTTCTTGGTATATCCTAATTTTTTACCACTTGTATATAGTTCTTTCAAGCAGAAATACAGTATTGACATGTATCTTTAACTAGGTCATTGAGTATCATAGTGTAGAACAGAAAAAAGTATCTATGGCCTTTCTTGGACAAAAAAATAATCATTTACCACGTATTTCATAAAATCCTGGAATGGTTTGGTCTGGAAGGAACCTTTAAAGCTTTTCTAGTCCAACCCCCCTGCTGCAGGCCAGGCCAGCTTTCACTAGAACAGATGTGCTCAAAGCAAAACTAGCCTGACTTTGAACACTTAAAATGATAGGACATTCGGAACTTCTTTGGACAACCTGTTCCAGTGGCTCAGCACCCTCATCATGAATTGTTTTGGTTTGTTGTGTTAGAGTGAAACTTCTCATTTGCTTCCAATACTTTATTTCTTTTTTGTTGTTGTTGTTGTTTTGTATTGTTTAGTGCCAGCTCCCAGTCTTGCCACTCTTCCAGCAGTTGTCAGTGGACATCCTAAGCCTCAGACTTCTGTGACTTCCACCAGCTCTTTGACAACAACAGTTATTCCTGCAGCTAACACAGCTACGGTTGTAGGCACTAACCAAGTGCCCAGTGGCAGGACTCAGTCAGTGTCTGTCTCATTACAGTCTTTGCCTGTAATCTTGCATGTACCCGTTGCAGTGTCATCCCAGCCTCAGCTCCTGCAAGGCCACACAGGGACTTTGGTAACTAACCAGCAGTCAGGCAACGTTGAATTTATATCTGTACAAAGCTCATCTACAGTTGGTAGCCTTACCAAACCTACAGTGTCTTTGGCATCGACTAACCCAACTAAACCAAATAACAGCCCCTCTGTGCCCAGTCCTGGTATTCAAAGGAACTCGCCAGCCAGTGCTGGGTCAATAGGCACAACATTGGCAGTACAGGCTGTTCCTGCTGCACATCCCGTTGCCCAGGCCACAAGGACTTCTTTGCCCACAGTGGGTACTTCAGGACTTTATAATGCTACCAGCAGTCGAGCTCCCCTACAGATGAAGATTCCCCTCTCTGCGTTTAGTAGCACAGCTCCCACTGAGCCACCCGCCCTTACAGCGCCCAGAGTCGGTAAGTTACGCTTGAGTGTTGACACCGGGAAAGGAGAATAGTTGTCAAAGGGAAACATAAAACTCCACTCCAGTGGAAATACGTTTGTTACTATATTTTATTGAGATACTTCTTCTGGGTTGCCTTTCTGTTGAAATTGTCAAGATCAAAATCATCTTTGTTATAGATGTCTTTTAGCTATTCTCGAAAATCGTCTCTCCTTAGGAGTCCGCAGTGTGACTCTGTAAGCTTTGTTTTATTTAGAACTTAATTTACATAATTCCTAGCATGAAAAAGAAACTCTTATTGTACCATGAAGAACTTAGTGTTTTATTTTTAATACAGCCCCTCAAAATAATCTGGCTGTCTTTAGAAGCGGAAACGTCATTAAAGGGAAGTATAATCATTAACTTAATTTTCACAACACTTTAAAGAAAATGGGGAAAAAAACTACTGGATACTAAACTAGTTCCAAAGAATTAAAATTTATTTTTTTATTTAATATAAAGTCTGCCAACACAACAAATGTTCAAATATGGTATCTAGATTAATTATTTTAAAATACTTTCCATCTTTGGCCATGACATCATGACTCTCTGCACTCCTGATTTTACATACCTGGAAAACATTATCCTCAATATCGCACAATATAGTGTTTAAATGAACTCAAGCAGAGCTTGACATCACAACTAGCTTTATTTCATTTTCCCTTCTCTAAGTTACCTCTGTTAAAATATATCTTCAGTAGAGTTGAATGGTTACATGCTTTGTATCGATTTTCAGCTCTAAAGCTAATAGAGTGATTTAATACAACATTGAAAGGTTTATGACAGATCAGGCACAATGGGTAAAGGAAGGGCCTGTGCATCCAAAAATGTCTCATTTTCTGCAGTTCACATAGCCTTAGTGTAGAACCCAAGTAGTTTTCTCACCAGAATCGAAGCACTGCTTTGGGCCAGCACTGTTGCTCATAAGCTGTGGTTAAAATGAAAAGGAATGAGAAGGAAGAATTGTCATTTAAATTTTCACATTGAATACTCAAGCGACTTCTACTTAGGTTGCTAGTGTAGATACATGTTTGGCTGAGCTAATAAAGATACTTAGTCACCCTGCACAAATAGTCTCAATATATTTTGCAGTCTGATTAACCACCCTTTATTCAATTATTTGTACAAAAATGTTGAATAATGGTAATATTTTTCAGTTTAATATTTTGTCAGTTTATATCCAGGGGGGAGAGAGGTTGGAGTTACGTTTTGTCCCCAGATAAGCAAGGGAAATTTTCATAAGATACATTGAATTAAATGGTCAGACTTTCAAGGAAGGGAACGTATGTGTCGTTCTGCTTTTCTGTATCTTCAGTTCCCTCTGAAAAATATTAGTAAACAAGCGTGAACAGTTATAATTGAACATTTGGGCTGAAGAATGTTATGTGTGCCACGTACTGAATGTTTAGTATCAGACAATTTTGAATATTGCTGCCAGATCTATATAGTGGATAGCAGGATTTAGTGCTGATTAGATACTGCAAATGAACAATTTCTTGACCCCTCAGAAAACCAGACAAGCAGGCCACCAACAGATACTTCGGCAAACAAGCGAACTGCTGAGGGAACGACACAGGTAGGTTGTTGATTCTGTTTCTCTATGAAATTCTAAAGTTACAATCCACAGGAGAAAAGTTCTTCACCTTTACTGCTTATAATGAAAGAATTTCAGTTTCTTTTTTGTGCCATCCTTTCTAGTTTCTGTCCATTTGTATTTTTCCTCTAATTCTGATCCAGAGTATTACTTGGAGCATGAGCTTCTGATAATATTTTCAGAAGTTATCTGATGGGTTTTACGTAAGTAAATGATGAGTTAGTGATTGAGGAGCGCACTAAAAAATTGTCTGATACAACAGAGCTAACATACAAAAGAAAACCCTCCCCATTTTTGTTCTGAAGGGCTTGAACTTAAAGATACAAATGTTCTGTAAATTGTTGCAGTCTCATTTCCGTACTAGTCCAGAAGTTAATACTTCATCACCATATCTCATAGAAAAAAAAAAACCAAAAAGGAAAAGGAACTTTCTTCAGGAATAACTACTTCATGATAAAGGACAACTTGCAGCACTGCTGGATTCCTTGTCTAAGATTTCTTGAACTTGCTTTGAAATTTAAAGGTTAACATTAAGCTAAGTGAAATTACTCATCATTAATTTTACTTTTGTCTGCATATATTTCACAAAGCACCTGATAGTTACATTGTCATTAATTGGAAGTTGTTTTAAGGAGTATAAAATCAGTTTCTGCTACCCAAAATTCCCACACTTAGTAGTGTTTCAAGGTACAGTGAATCTGAATCGTATTTCAAAACAAGAAGAAAACATACCGGACAAGATTCTGGTTTTCAGCTGTTGCAGACACAGTCTGGCAAAGCTAACCAGTCTCAACACGAGTATAAACTGGGCCTCGGTACTTTTTTGCTGAGGCGTTTTGTAAAGAACGGTTGTTTGGAGCTTCATTTTTCAAAGATACCTGTGGATTATAGCTACTAAAACATTTGTCCGGTCTTGATATGTAGGGAATTCGGTACCAGAATGGATGACAGATAGATGGGTTTAAGACTTAATTTTCAATAAAAAGTGTATATTATGGAGTTTTTCTTCTGCGGAAGAGCCTGAAACCCGGAAAAGATTTTTTTGGAAAAACAGTTTATGTGTGATAGTGATATTTAGCAATGGAAGGTGAGCAGGAGGGAAGTCAAAGACACGTGATGCTTTCCGGTTTTCAGTCTTCTGTTAAGAGTGTATGTTTCTAGGTTTGCTTTCAGTCAAATCAGTTAAAGCATGTGTAATGCCATGGTTAATAAAGAAGGACTTGATACGTTTTAATGGGCTAGTAAAGTATGGAATTGACATGCCATACCATGTGAGAAATCCAGTTAATGCCACCTGCTTTTTATTATGTAAAATCCAAAATATTATGTATTGCTCCGCACTTCACAGCTCTCAGAACAAAAAGTAGTTCACTGTGTGCCGTATACCTGTGGCATATTTGATGGTACAACTTTGATCAATTGTTTCGAAAAGCAGTTGAAACAGGAAGAGACTTCATCAGAAAATAAAGAAGCGGTAGAAGCAGCACAGACGAATTTTAACTTCCCCGAGGATGTCCTCTTTGGCTTGGAGGAAGAGGAAGAGGATGCTAAGAGCATCAAAAACACCCACAAGCAGACTGGCTGGGCAGCTAACCTATTAAAACAATGGCTGGCCAAAAATGGCAAGGATCCTAGCTTTGAATTGGTCCCAGTAAGTGAACTCAATGATATCTTAAGAGAGTTTTATTACACAGTAAGGAATCACGATGGAAATACCTACAGTGTGGCAAGCTACAAGTCAATGCGTGCTGGCTTAAACCGGCACCTCAAAATGCCACCTTATAATCGTCAGATTTGCTTAATGAAGGACAAAGAGTTTGCTAGTGCAAACATGGTGTTTGTGAGCGTGCTGAAGATGCTGCGCATGCAGGGGAAGGATGAGACTCACCACCATCCTCCTATAGCTGCTGAGGACTTGCGTAAGATTAAACAGTCCGGTGTGCTGGGATTGCACAGTCCGCTGGCGCTCGTCAACAAGGTGTGGTTTGATTTGCAGTTGCATTTTGCCAAACGAGGGAGGGAAATTTTAAGAGATCTGGCTCCAGATGCTTTTGTTGTTGAGAAGGACAAGAATGGGCGTCGATATGCTATGTTTAGGTATCCTGGCAAAGGAAAAAATGGAGAAGATCCTCATAAAATGGGTAAAATGTATGATATGCCAGGGGACCCAAACTGTCCTGTTTTTTCCTTGGAGCTTTATTTGTCTAAGTTGCCTCCAGAGCCCCCTGCCTTTTACCTGCATCCTTTAAAGCTAACATCAGAGCAAATGCAAGAACAGCCTGTCTGGTACAAAAGAGAACCAATGGGTGTGAACTACTTGGGTACCATGATGCCCAGGATAAGTGTGGCAGCCAGGCTCTCTCAGCGCTATACCAATCATTCTCTCCGAACTACCACCATCCAGCTACTGTGTGAAGCAGGCCTGGGGCCTAGAGAAATAATGGCAGTGACGGGCCATCGCTCTGAGTCTGCTATTAGACACTACTGGGGAGCTGCGGAAGTTCGCTACAGGGCTTGGTCAGATATAATGGAGAATAACTCCCCCAATTACCTGTATAGCAAGATCCCAAATGAAGTGATAAAAGAATCACTGTCTGGTGCCTCCACCTCTTCTATAAACCGTGTTGTCCTAGAACAAAGCAAAATTTTCTTTCCTAAGAAATCTGGGGTGCCACCTGACACCAGTTCTGTGACTTTAGTCCCTGAGGGACACCCCGCTCTGAAATCCAAAAGCTCTACCTTGTTGAACCACAGTTCTTCCAAGGTGTTTCTCCCCAAGAACGTGGTCGGTGGGAACCTAACTGCGGCTCCCCTTCAAGGCTGTTGTAACAAACCTGTCTTTATAAAGCGTGTGATAAAACAAGAACCAATGACTTGATGCTTCTGTAATGGAACTGATTTCAAATGGATTGCTAAAATGGAAAAATAATCAGTTTTGTTTTTTCACTTGGTCTACTAGCAAAATTTCTCATGGTCTAGTTCAGCAAGAAGTATCCTGTTCGCACTCCTGAAGTGAGCTATGGAACAGAAACTTAAACAGAGCAGGGCTTGGAGTTTGTATGACGTTCTGTGGCAGCTGGGACTCTTTAAGTGGCTGAGCAGAGCTATTTTTAAAAAATGAAAGGTAGATTTTGATTTCCACTTAGCTGAAGAGCTGTGCTTTCTTCACTAAGTGCATAGCTTTTACATTTTGTGAAGAGTGTATTTATTATACCATTTTGTGCCTCCTGGCACTAATGTAGCATCTTACAAATCAAATACTTGATTACTGAAGAGCACGGAGAAAGTAGAAACTCAATGAAATAAACACAGATACCCTACAATTATATACATATGCATGAAAACACCTGGAATTGCTTGACCACACTGTCACTCTGTTCAGATTGTTATCAGACCTACCTGAGGATTCTGCCTTTTTTTTTTTTTTTTTTTTTTAAGAAAAAACCCCAACAACCCACAACATTCTTCTGAGTTGATTTTTCTCTGTGAGACCTGTATATGCAGGTCTTTCCTTTTCCAATTTAAGATTTCTGGCTAGGATTTCAGGATTTCAGTCCTTCTGTTCTCTAAAGGCACTGTTTGATACAAGCGATAATGAGTTTGAATCTCTTCAGTCATGCATGGAAAGAGGAAAATGTTCTCAAAAGTGCTGAGAACAGGTTCATTGCTTAAAAGGCAAGTAGAGTTGAAGTGGTTTCTCTGTGTGTGTGTTTCTTGTGAGAGGCTTTTCTGTATTTCCTCTCACCTACCCCTTCTGTTACATTTCACGTTGTCTTTGCGCTGTAGTCCTTGTCACTATAGTATAATTCACAAAAAGCATCCTGTTCTTCCCCACCAAACCCTATCCATACGTTAGTTTTGGTTTTAACTTCTTTAGATTAGTTCACCACAGTAAACTGATCCTATCATTACATTTTCCATAGGAGATTTTACGGGGTAGAAATTCTCAGGATAGTGGATGTAAATTTTGTCAGAGAGATGACATTGTAGTTTAAAAGGCTATTTAATGAAGAAAAATTACCAATTAGGAGGGGTAGTGGTAGTTAATTTTTAATGAATCACACTTGAGAATCTAACTCATGGTTTGTCCCTGCTACTCTGGGCCACGATTTTCACCAGAGATTCTGACAAATAGAGAAATCTGCCTGTAAATAAAAATGGAAAACTGGTGATCAGATCACAAATCATGGTGGGTCCAATTTGGAAGAAGAAACAGTGTAGCACTGGAAACCGTTTTCTGTTACATTAACTGAATGAAGTAAGAATGGCTTCCTCCTTTTGAAATGCATGTGTATATGTGTGAACACACATGCACCCACAAATACAGCTCATCACACTAAGGACTTCACTGGAAGTGTCTGTGTTGCTCAGCAGTGGGCAAAATAGAGAAAAATCCCTGCTGACATGACAAATTGATGATGACAAACTTATCTTCATTCTGTGGAGAACTTCCTGGGTGGGAAAGGCTTTCCAATCTGGAATGAGATTTATCCCTTTGTTACAGTCTGAACAGCGGACTCGATGCCTGAACTGTGGAGTTTCTATCACGGCTGGTAATGTTTACCTCTGTGGCCTTGGCTGGGTTGTTCATACTTAGAGCATGGCATTTCCACAGTGTAAGTGTGTTCCACAGCACAGTGTGTTCCATTCTTCTGATGGAGCACATTAAAGACTGAAAGGTTTTGCAGGTGCTCTATTCTTCTTGCGTATTGTGTTTACAGTCACTTTTATTTGCTGCTCTCAGAAAGGTTGAGCTAGTTGATCAGATACAATTGTTAATATAAAAAATACTTCTGCACAGTCCTACACTTCCTGAGCTGCAGCGTTAACTTACGACACCAGTGACTAGGGGAAGGAAATAGTGGATCCAGGACTTTAATTTTGTCAAGCTTAGGGTAAATCAGATGGAAGTGGTAGAGAAAGCAGTCCTTTCTAATGGCTAGAAAGAAGAAAAATTGGGGGGAAAAAAAAAGGCAAAAGTACAGAACTGTGCAGTAATTTTTTCTAGGATATTTTAGAGTAACACAGATTTCCTGATTTTAGGGCTTCATAGAATTTATTTAGCCAGACTGGCAAATCTAATTTCTTGTTTGAAGATACTTCCTCTAAACTTTCACCAAGATGGGTATTATCTTTTACACCCCCCCAGTATTCCTGACTTTGTGTCGGGTATTTGTTTATTCCAGCATTCTGGCATCGAACACTTATCCTGCGGAAGCAAGAGAAGTACGTTGCCAGGAGGTGATTCTTTTTTGTTCCCTCTTGCTGCATTCTGTGGTCATACTGACCACATGCCCTGCTCTGGTCCTACCTGCATTAGGTAACTCGCTGTCACAGCACGCTGCTGATTGTTTCATTCCTTAGCACAAAACTAGACGGTGACTTAAGTTGAAAAAGAGACTCTTTTGGCCAATCTGGGCGTGGCTGATTTTCTTTAATTATCATTTGGCTTCTAACTCGACTGCCATTCTGTTGGCTCATAATTGGGTATTTTTGACTTCTCACTTGTTAAATTCTAATTCTGTTGGCACCAAACCGTACAATGTCCTTTCACTACCTTCAGTTGGAACCTGATACTTCAGAGCTGCTGACTGCAGTATTACGAGCTTTTTTATTGTTGTGTGGGAGAAAAAGCATTCCGTGCTTGGGCTGGAAGTATGATTGCTTCACAGTAGGTGGAGTCAGTGTTCACTAAGGTTTCTGCTGATATTTGAATTCATTCTAATATAATATATTTCTAACCTTCCAGAACTTGAAAAGATGTTTCTCCTGTTCCCCTCTCACATCCAAAGTGTTAAATGAATCTTTCCCACGTGTGTTTTCTTTGTAGAAATGCAAAAGTAGGCAAACAGAATGAGGTGTTCTGCTGCTTTTGTAAAGTGAACTTTGGCTCTGTGTACAGTAATAGGGACAGCAGAGGGTCTTTTTCTTGTTTTAAGCTGTGAGATACAAGTTCAAGTCAGTCCTATTCATTTTAGTACAGGTTATGCTGTGTGAACATCATAAATTCTATCAAAATGGACATGAATTGGACTCAATGGCAGTATCAGCAGAGAACCTCAAACAGCAGGATAACTGAGTTTCTCCCCCCCCCCATTATATTTTCCTTATTGGTAAAGCATGTTGGTGAACCAACAAATTAAGTACAGTTTGTTTGTCTAAACTTAAAATTAGACTTTAGCTGTAAATTATTAATTAATCTAAAATTTACTTTAAAAATCTGAGTATAACAAATACACTTTCAAACAAATATATGATCTGTCACTCTTAAATTTTCTAGTTAGGTCTCTTCCTAAAATAATAGTATTTGATTTCAGTTGACCAAAACCCAGCACTCAGCTGTAACCAAGTCAACTAAACTTATGGTTTTTTTAATAATGGCTGCCATTTCATTGATTTAAATTCCATTTCCCTTGATGGAGATGACTCTGAAAACAGAGGGGAATGAGTGGAAGCTTATATAATACATCCATGCATTTAGTTTTGCATCTTATTTTTGTAATGAAGCCTTGGTGCTGGTGCTATGAAATCTGGAAGTTCTCTATGCGTTTTCCCTGGTAAGTTTGGAAATCTCTGCTGTTACTCCCAGGAGCATCACAATTATTTTTATTTTTCTTAAGTTGGCACAGTATCTTACAATACATTACGTTTCTCTAGTCTTTCATTGCTATTTAAGTAATTGTCTCTGTGACCTACATTGTGGGAGATCTAGAAGGTCAGTACTCTTCACTAAATGTGTTTTCTCTGCATCCCCTGAAGAGCTCCAATGTGCCCGATGTCAATGCTCTAAGGCATTGGAAAGGATGCTTTGAAATGGAATGTGTTCTTGGCTTTGTTGTGTTCTTAGTCTGCTACGTCTGGTTTTGGTTATCTTGAGCTATACAATTTATCAATGGTTGCATACTGTTTAGGTCAGTATAGTCAGAGTTTTCAGTAAGGAGCTCAGACGTGATTTTGCTGTATGACTGCTGCTCCTTTTTCAGCTTTCCTCTGCTTCTTGCTCCAAAAGGAATGGCCACGGGGTACGGGAGGGGGCACGTTGTGATGTTTGTGTTAGCCTCTCAACTGCCATTTTTTCTTGGATAGATGGAAATTTAAGGGTTCTTACTCAGTTCCAGTCATTTTACCAGCGGCTGATCCAGTGCCTCAGGTACTAGAATTGTATTTCTGAAGACATGACAAGCACTTTTAATGTACTGGATGTATATTATTGTTACGGAGGCAAAGGCATTTTTAATTATATAAAAAATCTTTAGAATGTTTTTAAAGTATTTTGTTATGAATCCCACTTACAGATACAGGATTTACATATATATAATATATAAATATAGCTATGGTATACTGAGGGGACTCTGTGAAAGCAGCTTTTATTATGTTGTGACGTAAAATAACAAGAAACAAATTTGAATGGGGTTGGATGTGTTAAAAATAGCTGGCACGAGGTCAGTCTGTTGGAAGATTGATTACATTATGTTTATTAAAACAGCAGGCCAGGTGAATAGTCTTCTCTTCCCTGTTCCCCACTGCAGGTGCACCTTATCCTCTTATGGAGTACATCTTTTTTTCAGCCAAATCTTGTCTCTGCGTTTCACCTTTTCAGCTAATGCTGTTTTTTTTAACAACAAAAATCCACCACTGTCTTATCCATTTCCCATTGTTTCTGACATGCCTTGATTTGTTTGGTTGAACTACAGTTTAACTTAAGCTATTTTGCTGATTATTGGAAATTCATCTGGTAAATGTTAATAAAGTACTTATCAGTCTATCCCTTTACTCTGCAATGTGTAACAAACTTTGTGAATGTCTGTTGGGAAACAATGTGAACAAAGTGGATATGTCAGCTTATGATTTATAAGCAGCTCTTAATTCTATATTGTTGAAGCATTATTGATCAATATGTTTCCTTGCATTTCATGGTTTTGTCACTGCAAATAAACATACATAATTATATATTTAAAACAGGATATTTGATTTTTGTCTCTGACCCTGGGGTTATGTTTGTGCTGTTTAAAATGCAACTTGCTCTCATCTGTGAGGTGGAACCTTTACCTGAGACTAATTAGAAATCTAAATTACAAAGATGTTAGCAGGAGGACAATTTGAAAGTCATACAAGAATGGATTCACTTGAATTCTGTTCCTTGCAACAGCCACTCAACTCAGCTGCATGACATCCTGGTGGGAATTTTTCAGATAATGTTTTTTAATAAATTTTTTGAAGTGTTTTTGTCTTTCCCTGAGACCATATCTGTGTTACCTAAAGCACTCTTAGCTACTGAGAGCAGCTTTCAATAAGTAAACGTGCTTCTGTTTTGTAGGTTCCAATTTGCCATTTTAGACCACAAAATTGAGAGGAATATTAAAACAATCTAACTGATCATATCATTACACCAGGCATGGATAATAGCTTTTGAAAGCTGCATTAAGCTAATAGGAAAAGTACTATAAATATATTTACTGGTTAATAAGATCTTCCATCATCCAGGATGGCCATCCCACGTAATATTGCTGGGAAATTCTAGAGTGGGCTTTGGGCAGACAAGGTAAATGTTTCACCTTAAAAGAGAAAGAACCAGTGGAGAGATGTGTGTGTGCACACGTGTGTGTGTGTGTGTGTTAATTATATACACTTCTAACTGTTTGAGTTCCTGGCAATCAGTCTCTCAGACAGCCATCTTGATTTTATTATTCTTCTTAATAGGATTAGCAGAACCAACATCTACTCTTTGCACCCGAGAAATGAGAGGGTATATAGGGGTTCCTAAGGCTGGTTATTCATTTTTTCCACCTTTGCATTGTTCTTGTTCTTCAGGAAGTGTTGCACAGTACTGGTTAGGAGTGAGGGGAACAACAGCAGTCTTGTCTTGTAAGTGCAGTGTGTAACACGTCTGTAACAGCGCTTGAGTATCGTACAGGTATCGCAGCCCTGTGACATTTTGTTTGTGCAAACTGTGATCTCAGTGAAATGCTGACTTTATTGCCTCATCGTTCACACTTTTGTCTTGGTAAGAGATGATAAATGCATTTGGTACCTGGTAAAAGAAGTTTTTGTGACAGCTCTGCAAGGCTGGAATAATGACTTTGGTTTTGTGGGAGTTACTGCATTGGAAAAAAGACCTGTTAAGGAGTGATCGATCCTAAGCAGTTAGTGACTGCAATATGTTCAAAAGTGTATTAAAAAAATTTCCACAGCTGCTAAGATTTGTGTTTGAAAATCTGTGGTTTTGTATATGGATGATGAGAAACGTACTGTGGGCCTTACAGTTCTGCGTACGGACATGGTATCTCCACCCACCCTCCCCGCACACCAGCCCCGTTCCCAGAAGGTGTCTTTAACGTGGCTCCCCGTCACGTAAGGCTGACTTTGCTATTATATAACGCCTTGGTGCGTCACCTCTGACTGGGGGGTGGGATGCTTCGTGGATTGTCTGTTTTACAGCCCCTGGGGTTTTTTATCCCTTTAGGTATTGTAGAAAGGGTTAATAATAAAAGTGTCTGCACTGCGTCAGTGTGCCACACACAATCCTCAGAAATTTGATCTTTACTACCCTGGAATTAATTTTTATTTTGCATTTTTATCTTCTTGTTGTTGTTGCCATTTTTTCCCCTCACTTTTCCCTTCTACGTGCTGCAGTGTTCATTTATGAAAAGCAGGTGGCATTACGAGGAATAGCACTGTTATTTCTGTCTGACGAACTGAACCGTGGCGTTATATAATACCAAAACCTTCTCTAAATCATACGTGTCATCTGTCAATAGAGAAGTGCATATTCACAGCTTTCTGCAAAATACCAGCGTTAACTTCTGGCTCTTTCATGTGGTACTATACATGTGCATGTTGGGGTGTGTACGTGGGCTGCTGTATAAGATGATGTAAGAGGTGACATTTGCTCTTCAGTTTGAGTTTTAGAGATTTCCTTCCCGCTTTTCTTCAGTAGTGTGACAGATATATATATATATATATATATATATATGTATATATATATACACACTGTGATGTTCTGATTACTTTCTTTGTTAAATTTCACCGTTTGGGTTATGGTGGGACATTTTCTCAACGTTGTATTTACCAGAGATGCTCTGACCTTTACGTTCAGTCTCCTCCCTTCTATTCATTTTCCTCGTGCAGTTGGAATAGCTTTTTTTTTCTCACACACACCTGGCCCTTTCTTCTTTCTTTTTTTTCAAAGAATACAAATTATGAATCAACCTAGCTTGCAGCAGTGCTGATCTGAAAAAGTTGCTGGATAGCAAAGCTAAGGTGATATTCTATCTCCCACTACAGTGTGGTTTACAACAGTGTGAAATGGTCTCAGCGTGTGGAAGAAGAGTAAAAAAGCATAGCAGCCTTTCCCTGTGTCCCTGCTTTGGCATAGCCAGATGCTTCAGAATCCCTTCAACACCACAAACAGCCCTTCATTTTACTGCAAGGCTGATTCCTTTTTGATTTCCTTATATTAATTTACTATTGACCAGAGCGTAGGTTAATTATTAGATATTGCAGTCAGTGACAAACGGGATATAATGACAGTGTTCCAAATGAAGGAAGAAAGTACTTGCTTATAAAGCATTTCCATTGATTTTGTTGCAAATCTTAATTGTGACTTCAGATTCAGGTGTCCTTGTTCACGGTGTTGATGCATTTTCGGCACGTTTCAGGATTTGTATTACTTCTAGGAACTCTTTTTCTATTACACTTCTTAACATTTTCATAACACCCATATGGCATTGGTTCTAGAAAGTCACTGTACTATTACTTTCTTCCTCAAGGAAAATGATGATTGCTGCTTTTTCTAGCACTTCTCCCCATAACTATATCAGCACCTCTGTTTCTCGGTACTTGATTTGTTAAGAAGACTTCTGTGGTTGGGATTGGAAGAAAGCAGATGTTATGTTGTCATAGTATATGCAGTGGAAAACGCACAAAATTCTGCATATAGATCATTTGTAATAATCTCTTGTAGAACACCCTGAATTGAAGTAAAAAAAAATACAAACATTTTTTTGTTTTCTGGAAGACTCAGTACTCTGGATTGCTTTCCAGCAATATTTCTGTAGCTAGTAGAGCACATAGAAATAAACATTTCTATTATTAATTCAAGTGAGAAAAATGCACAAATCTGAATAGTTGCATTCATTTTATACATGCTTCTCATTATTTTATCTGCCATATCCACTAAAAAGCTGTTTCCACTTAACTGACTGAATGCTGTTGAGAGGAGGTTATGGCTTAGCCTCTGTTACAGGACCTACCAGGTTTCACTCAGATATTTGCAAGGGACGAGGATTTACTCTTGGTTTTGCCCCTCTTCTGGGATCTTCCACTTGCTGCTTTCACAAGTTACGTGCTTGGCATTAAAATACTTCTCCATGCTTGCAGAGTTAGATGCTTGCCTGGGACATCTTGGGCTGCTGCTTGGCTTGGAATTTTCTTTTCCTCTGCTGCCTTTCTTTCCTTCTCCTGATTACTTTTTTCACCCTTGTTTCTGCTCTTAATCACACCTTGTAGGCCTCTTCCTCCACTTCACCCTGGTGTTTTGCCTTTCAACTCCAAATCACGTGTGACTTCTTGGGCTGGATCTACAGTAGACTTAAGTATGAAATGTTCAGTTACAGGACACATTGTTTTTATGCAAAACATTTTAGTTGCAAATGGAAGTTCACCAGCCAGAAGAATAAAGAGATGACTGTGTTAGTATTGGGAAGTCAGGAAAAAGTGAAGTTTTGTATTTTTGTTGCTCTCTTCCTAATAAGAAATTTCACATTGATTTTTAAAACACTGACATTTCAGAGTAGGATTTGTTAGGTTTAATTCTTAGTTTCATTTTTTCATAGCATTGTTATACTGCTGTCTGCTCTGTGAAAGCAGAGGAAGGTTAAATTAAGTTGGCTCAGGCACAGTTGTGGTTAACTCAACAGTTTGGTTTGTGATGTTGCTACTTCCAGTTACTTCATCAGCTATGGATAAAAGAGGTCCAAAATAGCAGTGTGAATGACAGGATTTTGAAGGATTTCCGCTTACTGGGAGTTTAAAGGCGTATACATTAAGATATGTAAGTTGTTAAGAAGGACAGAAAAAGGAGTTTGGCAGTTTACAGTTCTTCAAAAACTGGAGGCCATTTTTGTTTGTTGTTTGTTTGATAACTCGAAACTGCTCAGATGCTGCTGTAAACAATCAATTTTTTGAGCCACTTCTGGTTTGTTTGGAAACTGGTGCTCTGGTTCTGACAAACAAAACCACAAAACAGTGGGTTTGGGGGTTGTGGTTTTGTTTGCTTTGGTTTTTCTATAGCTGTGATCTTTAAATAGATAGAAACTTGTGACATTTTCTTGTGACTGTGCTGACGCAAAGGTGTTACGGTTGCCTCATCTGCATCTGTGCTCTTCTCTGGAGATTACCTGAAGCAGGTTCAGGTTTTTGGCTTCCTGCATTTGGAGAAAGCTGAAAGCTGGTAGCAGACCAGAATGCCTTGACTTTGCTTTTCTGCATTACCAGTTTCTGCCCAAGTGCTTGCATGCTTGCTGAAATCTAATATTAGAAGCTGAAAGACTTGAGTGAAGGTGGTTCATACATGACTGAAAACCCAGTATCAGGCTTCCCTTGGCCTTCATGGCTTCTAATTTTGCTCAGAGCAATGCGTCTGAATCTCTTCCTCTGATGTGTGACATGGCAGCCTCCTCAGAATCCCATTCCTTCTTCTTATGGAAGCAGCAGCCATTGTTTCTGTCTACCCTTGCCTCAAACATAGCTTTTTTATAAACTGGAGTTTCACAAGTCATTATAGCAACAAAAATTTCCCTGAGAGAGCTTTTGAGTTAAATAGTCATGATACTCAAAAGGGGTGGTTTTATTTTCTGGTTTAGGTGGGCACAGGATTTTCTAAAAATCTGCTTTTGGCAGGGATGATTCCAGATGGTTCCATGTGTAGGTCTTAACCATTCAGGTGGTGACAGCACTCCTACACCCTAGGAAGGAAACACAATGTGTGGCATTTTCAGTGTTTTGTTTCCTTAAAATTTCCTTGTAGCCCTGAATTGTATTCAAGGGAGATCCAGTTGGAGAGGCTGGGGATGCATGGTTTGAGGGCCTGCTGTGTGTGGAGTAGAGCATCTTTTCGGAGTAGCTGGGGTGTGTACCCTGGGACTAGGGGATGTACCACAGAGCACCTCTCAGAACGCTGCTCTGCAGATGTGCAACTTCTAGTGTGGGTTGTGGAAAGAACTTAGCTACTTACAGATAGTTCCTGTGGAAGAAATTGATACCAGGGTGGTTTAGTAGAAAACCTTCAATAGAACAGCTAACCACAAGAAGGTCTTTCCTCCTGAGAAGTACGTGTAGGAGACCTTGTCAGCTGATTGGATTTATCATTTAATAGTCACCTGTTTAACTAACTCAAGGTTTCGGCCATCCAGACACACCAAAATAAAAAAGGCATGCAGTGCTGCTTGCTAACTTGGAAACTCAAAGACCTTTTCTCCACTGGCATGGTTAAACAGAGCTCTCAGAGACAGTGTTTTTCTAAGGATTTAGATTTCCTTGCAGAGGAAAAGTTGAAAGGCGATTATTTCAGACTAATGTATTTTATAGTGGGGAGAAACGCACAGCTTGGCCTGTGGGGTTTTTTTCTTTCTCCAGTTCCTTGTAAATCTCCCTCTCCATTTTTCAGTCTGCTTTCTCCTGGCAGAGACACCCATAGTTCAAAAATACACATCATTGACTAGGAAGCTTATCAGGTTGGAAAGAAATTCCTCATGACTTTGTGCTAATCAAGTAATCATTGATTATTTGAATGTGCCTTTAATCTTAAAGCTTCAAGTGAGTAAATCAGCTCATGATATTCAGAAAACTGAAGCTGGAAGGTCTTTGAAACAAAAATCGTTCGACCAAAGAATTCCATGGTTAATCTGAAAGATTAACCTCTGCTTGCTCTCTGTATAGCACAGATAGAATCCCTACAGAGGTCTCTTCTGTCACTTGTGAGGTATTCCTCACTCAAATTATGTATCATGTAGGTTATGAGCAGAATTTCATCAGTGGCAGCAGTAGAAGTTAAGAAGAAATCAGGTTATAGTAATACACAGTGAAGAGATCAATCACGTCAGGCATTCCAAGTTCAGTGACCAATAATTTGGACACAGCTTTTGTTGGCATTTAGTAATCACACAATGTAGTAATCATACCACTTTTCTGTCTCCTCAGAGTGTTGTCTGTGTGAGAACTGTCTTTAGGACATCCTTAAAGGCTTAGTTTTACCCAAGTGAAAGGTCATAAGCCGATAACCTCAATATTGAGGCTTTTTCCATCTGTCCTTACAGAAAAGTCTAATCTTTGTAGGATTTACCATGTTGGCATTTGTACAGGCCATTTGGGGCTGATGACTTAAGCTTTTTCCCATGTTAATTGTTCGGAGGTTTTGATTATCATGTTGCTTTCCTAACCCTTTGTCTGTCCTAAGGCACCTGGTTTACTCTTAATCCATAAACTGGTAGCAGTCCAACACTAAATTATCATTTCTTCCACAAAACCAGAAAAGCCCCAGATTTTTGCAGCAAGTTTAAATTTATGTATTTCAAGATTTTTTTTCCCTACGATGTATATTTAATATACAATAGTATATTTATTTTCCTACATAGTGTATTTAATAGCAGAAATATATAGAATATCCTCCTCCTCTTCATCACCTAAAGGAAAATGTTGGTGGTCTGTGTCCTCCCCCCCTGAACAGCCAAGGGGCAGTAGTTGATCCAGAAGATAAATCTTGGTTGGTGGTCCTCTTTATTCCATTTAAATTTCACAATAGCATAAAAGATGCCTTTATCCTCTTTAAAGAGATGTTTTACAGATGACTTCATATGTAGAATAACAGAATGCTAAAGTTTGTGGTAATGGATAAAAATACAGTAATGAAAAATCTGGATACGATGAGAGTTTCCTGATGGCATTTGATGACGTGTTTTATAAGCCTTACAGGTTCCAGTGTAGCTTTCCCTTTTTGTTCCTGTGAAGTCCGTTTCTTTACAGGCATGTAGGTCGAGCTGGCTTAAAAGTGATATGTTGTCCTGGTGACTATTGTGTCAAAAGGTTATACTACTGTAGAGGAAAGCACAGATTACAACTGGGTTAAAATACTGAGTCATAGTTGAAAGATACTCTATAGCACCAAACTGTTATTTGTTTATCTGTAAAATAACAATATGCTACTGGTCATCAGGGTTTTTTTTTGTATTCCTTACAAAGCTAAAAATACTGTATTTGATAGCACAGTACAGTCATTTGATTATTGCCTGTTTTTCAAGTCTTGGGAAATTTGTCTGAAATTTCTTCCTCCTGTTCATTTCATCAGTTCCTTTCTAATAAGTGCATCAATTCTGAGAGCTCTCCTTCTCAATGTTCAGTGTGTATCCCTTTTCCACCTGTGTTCCCTGGATTTGCTTTTGCAAAATGAAGGAGTTTTGTCTTTCAGAGCGGGAAGGTCACAGGAAGTGATTCAGGAGGTGTCATTGATCTTACCCTGGATGAAGAGGACGATGGCTCTTCTCAAGGTAGGTGTAAAAGATTTTGCTAGCCACAGGGGTAATACAGCTACAAGTATTGTCTCATCCCATGAATGACAGAAAGCAATGAACTTCAGTTTCTGATTAGTGTATTGTATTCCTTGGTGTTTCAGTTAAACAGGACTTTAATAATTAAATAATTCTGATAGGCATTAAATAAAAGGAAGTCTGCTTGCTGTAAAACAGTCCTTAAGATTTTTACCTTTCTCTTAATTTAAGCATTGTTGCTGTCTGTGCTTAAATCCGTTAGGCTTGTGGACTAATTTGAGATGTTTTGAATTCTTCATTGCATTTTGGAAAGTTCTTCTAGATGTATTTATTTTTTCTGTTTACTGATTAATTAAAAGACCTTTTAATTCTACAGTAAGTATCCAGGCACTAGGTTATTTCAGCTTCTAATCTTTTAACTAAAAGAATTGTGTGCAAGAGTTTAAATACCAAATGCAGCTCTGTTCTTTGCTCTGAGACTGTATGCCAAGATTAGAGTAAATATAGTTGTGCTCTTAGATCCTTTGGCAGTGTAAATGCACTTCATCTTTTAAAATAATAGATTTTTTAAAGTCTTGTGTAACTGTGGGCAGGTCTAATTAGCATTGGAGTAGCAAAGGATTGCATTTCAGAGAAATACTAAGAGTCTGTACTTAAAGCTATGTATTGTACTGTCATCTTAACTGAAAAATTGACATTTCTACTACTGGAGATAAAAATCTTAATTCTGCATGATCTCCAACTGTGTGGCCTTACACTGCGTTCTGGTGTCCAGCAACCGAGGAGTTTTGATTCCTGTAGACAACATCAGTAGCTCTCTCCCGAGCTACTGCATTCACATTCTGCATGTTCATTCTTAATATTTTGACTTCCTCTGTCTTTGTATTACACAACTACAGAAAATCATACTGAGATGTGGTAGCATTTGTTTCAGTGAGAGAGAAATTTCATGTTACCACCAAAAGGAGTTAATTTCAGTTATTACTTCCCTCAAATGATACACAAGTATTACAGATGCATTCTGCAGTTCAGATAGCTGACAGTCTGATTCTTTTATCAGCAGAAGATACATGGTGGACACTGAGTTGAATATGAGCCAACACCATGTTCTCATTTAAATTTCAGTTATTATTTCCTTCAAATCGACACTGGTGGGACCGTACTTGAAATATGGTACCCAGTTTTGGCTCCCCCTTTTTTTACTTCAGAAGAGTTGTAGTAGCTTTGGAGAGGGCCCAGTAGATGGTGATGGGTTGGTAGGGACCTAGAGTACATGACTTGTGAGAAGACTTGGACCATACCATGGCATGTTTGGCAAAGTGCAAACTGAGAGACAATGCAGTAGTGGTCTACAACTACTTGTAGGATATTTACAAAGATGATGGAGCACAACTTTTCTCAGCAGCACCAGTATGAAGGGGCAGTTGCCATGAATTTACAAGTTCACGAGGCTTAGGTTGAGCTTGAGGGGGGAAAAAAGAAAGCTTGGTAGGAAGGTAGTGCAGCACAGAGGGATGGCAGAAACTCCACTCTGCTCTGAAGACTCATCAAGGCAAAACCACAAGTCATTTGGTCATTTGATTTAGAGTTGGTGACAGTCTGCCTTCCACAAGGGGTTGGACTACATGCCCACCAGAGGTTCTTTCTAGCAAGGATATTGATGGTTTTGTGAATTGCTTATGTGAGGATCAGAATAGCGTGGGGAATCAAGCTTTTATCACTGGCATCTCTTCTGAGGGTTAGTTCTCAGAAAAAAAACAAGTTGGTTGCACTTGGACTGCAGAGCTCTGTCAGGGAGGGTTAAGCTGCCCTGTCTGATTCAACATTCTGTGAAAGACACCAACAGATCTAAATGGATTTGTGGTGTGCTTTCAAGTAGCGTGTCACGGTATTGCAAGGTATTTCAACCAAAAATAACGTTTCTCTGAGAGTTTTTTCCTCCCCGATTGCATAAATTATGTCTTCACAATTGCCATTAAAAAATCAACGCCCTGGTTGCACGTGCAACTATAGCAACTCTTCTCTGAGTCCTTTCAGGCTTAAGTTAGCTCCTTTGGGTCTCTTCACTGCACGGCAGAAGCCAGGCTCTCACTGATGGTCTGCAGCCTTGCAGATGGGTTTAGATGTTTAGAGTTTGTGTGAGGAGTCCCTAGTTTGATGCCGTGCGCTACACAAATGCTTAATAAACAGGACAGCTTTGTTCCTGTGTGATATTTTGGTCCACCTCCATGCCAGTACCATCTTCCAGTTTAGTACACTGTGAACTAAATTCAGTGCACTCCTTCTGCTGTGTGCAAAAATTATTAATGAAAGTGTTCCGTAACATTTGAGAAACAGTGTCGTTCATTTCTGTTCAGAACAATCGTCATCCTTTTATCCAAGTAATCTCGATACATTTCTGTCTGCAAGTATCTTGCAGTACTGAGAAACATAGACTCTTAGGTTCATTTAGGTTGGAAGAGACCCTTGGGAACATTGAGCCCAACCATCAGCACTACTCAACAAAGTTCTCCTCCACACCAGATCCCTCAACACCACATCTAATCTACTCTTAAACACAGTCAGGGATGGTGACTCCACCACCTCCCTGGGCAGCCCATTCCACTGACTGACCACTCTCTCTGTGAAAAGCTTTTTCCTAATGTCCAGCCTAACCCTACCCTGCTGCAGCTTGCAGCCATTCCCTCGCCAGTTACCTGTGAAGAGAGACCAACACCAACCTCTCTACAATGCCCTTTCAAGCAGTTGTAGAGAGTGATGAGGTCTCCCCTCAGCCTCCTCTTCCTCAAACTAAACAGTCCCAGTTCTTTCAATTGTTCCTCACAAGATTTATTCTCCAGGCCTTTCACCAGTTTCATTGCCCTCCTCTGCACTCGCTCCAGCACCTCCAGAGCTCGTACTTGTACGTTCTCCTTGCTGTTCTTTTTTATTAAATATTTGTGCAGCACGCTGCATCAAATTATTTCATAAAAATACTAAAACAACTAAGATGTAGCTCATGCCTGTCCCCAGACTGAAGTGGATTTGTGATCTAGAAAGAAAGTGTGCTCTCAAAACATACCATGTTCTACTTTTATTTATTTATTTTTTATTATTTTTATCTTTTGTTGGAAAAACCATTAAATACATACAGAATCTGTCTTGTCTTTATAAGCTGTTTGATTGATGAATCTGTAGATTCCTGGGTCATGTGCATATGCTGTGTTTGTTATATCCTTACACCACTTGTAATATCCTTACACCACTTACACATCTTACACATGTTGTAATATCCTTACACCATTTCTGAATTAGTATGCAGATTAAAACTCCTTCCTGCTATAACTGTAGGCCCGTTTTCTTGCATGGAAATGAGCCACTCTTCTCCACAACTCTGTGTATTAGATTTGGAGTCTTGCTTACACCTCCATTAGTAATGATTTCTATTTTATGCTCGTTTCCATAAATCAGATTGTCCTGCCTCCTCCGGTTTCACATTTTTCATGAATAGGATGCTGTGTCCATTTAGCGTTGGAACTGCTCCTGTATCTCTTTTAACCTTAGTCCTGTGCTTACTACACACCCAGTCTTCCTGGTTTTCTGGCTGATTTTTCACTTACATAGCTACATTGGCCTTTCTTACTGATCCAGTGAAGACAGGTTGGGTATCTTCCATCATTTCCTGTGGTTGGTACGATCCTACTTTGCAGCAGCTGGAATCTCCACAGGGCTCTTGTTTGTTGGGAACAACTGAACTTGCAGAATTCTCTGCGAGATGAGAAACAAAAGCAAAACCAGAAGAGCCTTCACCTTTGTCCAGGCTGTCATTTTCACTTGAACTACATTTTAACAGCAGTAGTTTGTCTGGGTTCTTGGTTTGTGACCATATCTTCTCAAAGTCATAACTAGGAATGCACTCGCATCACTGAAATTACCCCATGGCAGTTGAAATGTGCATCAGTCTGCTAATATTAAAAGCAAACAGGTGTATGGATCTCTGTAGGAATCTTTTCAGAGTCAAATAACTTGTTGATCCCCAGGAAATCTTTCATACTTATGGAAAACAAAAGCAGCTTGAACTAACCATGAGACCTGTTATTTGATGAAAGAGCAGGAAACACCTCACTTTTTGCTTACAAAATGAGCATCCCTTTACTGCGCTTTTTATAGACTTGGAAAAAAGACAGACAGACAACTGTATTTTTGTCAGATGGCTTCAATAAAATAGCTCAGCTGTTCAGTCCAGAGGAAAATACAGCCTGCAATTTATATTGTATTTTAATTTTGAGGACTTGAATTGTATTTAATTTATCATACAGCAGTTTGAAGGGCACTGCTACGTCAAGCTATTAGTAGCGTCAAGCTTGTTAAGGACAGCTCGGTGAGACCATCAGAACAGTCTCTCCAACTGCTAAAACCCCCAGTATTTTAATCTGTGCAGCCCTTAACCCTGTTGCTAGCGCTTTGAAATCTAGTTAGTACACTTAATTGATAGCTTCCAAACGTGGTCTTCAATATATTGTTGATACGTTTTCTCAAGAGTAAAGTATGTATTAACATAGTATTTTCTTTTTATGCTGTGTGCTCTTTTACTAAATCAGTGGCCACTGCCTGTGCAGTTTTATTAGGGTAACTCTTTTGAGTGAGTGCTCCTGACTTACTCTTGGATCTTGTGTTCTGTTGTTTCGGTGGTGCCTTCTCTCTGCCCACTGCTGTCCCACCTGTAATGCCCAGACAAAAGCTTCTCATTTCTCCTTCATTCAGCTTGTGCACAGGATGGATTCCGTGCAGACTTGCACTCAAATGAATATTTTATGTTGCCACCAATAAACTAAAGCAGCGAACAATACTGCCACAGTAAACTATAGGTACAGACACTTACTTGTCACTTCTCCCATGACAGTAAGTCGTGTTGAGGAGGGTGTCAGTGTGAGAAAACAAATTATCTTTTTTAACTTTTCTGTAAGTAATAAAATTATTGCCCTTCTTTAAGAAAACAGCATGAAAATTCAGAACAGCAACAAACAGGGCTGAAGACTGGACAAAAGAGGGAGTTGGCAAATAACAGATGTAAGCATCAGAGGTCGACAAGATGTATGTAGGGAGCTCTGTCACTTTTTTGAAACAAATTGAGTACAGCCATGCTTAGGCCTTCAAGCTTTTAGACTGTTATTTTTTTAATAGAAATAGAAAGTTAAAGTTTTAATAGAACCTTTTAAAGACCCTGGCCTGGTGCTCCGCTGAGTTCAGGGTTCCAGATTATGCTGCAGTGCGCAGCCTTGGTGATGACAGAATGAAACAGTACAGAGGATGGGGGGAAAAGGTTGGAACGATGAAAGTGAGAGGAACTGAATGCATTTCCTACAGTTTTGTTTGCAGAATGAAAAGATCAAAGAAATTGTCATGCTAGGAAATATTTTGCTAATATGTGAATGATAGGGTGGGAAAAGGATTTAAAAACAAAGATGTAAAACTGTGTGATGTTCTCGTTTCTGCTTGCTACTGTCTATAAGTGTGTTTTGGTTTAAAGCAGATGGCAAGAAGCAGAACCAGACACCTGTTACGGGATTAAGTATTTCCACCCAGCCCTTGGCTCGCCCCTTGCAGCCTATACAGCCAAACCCCACGCAGCAGGCAGGTGTGCCAACCAGTGGACCTTCCCAGACCACCATCCACGTATTACCTACAGGTAACTTTGTTTTACATCTTCACTAAAAGCAGTGACTGCTTTGGGCTTTTGTTTGTTTGTTTCCTCAAACCAGACTCTCCTGTGCTCTGCATTCTGCTAATCTTTTTGGGTGAATATTCAGAATATTTGAGTCATATTTTACTCCTCCATTCTTGTCAGGTTTCTGTAATTTAGTTTTTTAATTATTTTTTTTTAAACTGATAAAGGAACAGATAGTCCAGTTGGTTTGGAAACAATTCAGGACCAAATTAATTCCATGGAGAGGAATTAAGGGTAGTCGTGGAAGTCATTAAATCCACTGTTCTTTGTAAAAGTTGAGTGTTCCAGTCCAGTTCCATCCCTCGTTAAATGGTATTTTGTCTACAATGTGCTTTTTATTTTTTTCTTTCTAACATAAGGGAAAATAGATCCTTGTTTTTCCTTTGTTCTCTTCTGTGTATGATTGAAGGATAGTTGGCATTGAAATTGTCTTATGATTGATCTGTGCTACAGACTTTTTGGTGGTGGGTTTTACGTTCTCCACAGCTGTGCTTACATTCAGGACTTTTGTTTTTTATATATATTTTTCTTTTGTCTTTTCCATTTGGAATTAGGCATTATTATTTCCGGTGAAAATTACTGTTTAGGCCATTTTCTCTTTTCTTGCATTATTAAAAGCAGACAGAATTTCCTCTTGCATGGCTCAGATGAGTCAGATTTCCAAAGGAGGAGGGTACTGTGGAACAGGCCGATCAGCCTGTGCCATGGAATTCCATCCCAGGTTGTGCTCTGTCTGTCTTATTCCAGTTCCGACAACGGTGAATGTAACCCATCGGCCAATGACTCAGACTGCTGGAAAACTCCCCATACCAAGAACCCCCACTAACCATCAGGTGGTCTACACCACTCTTCCTGCACCGCCAGCTCAGGCCCCTGTACGAGGGGCTGTCATGCCAAGCCCGGGTTTAAAGCCAGTCAACCCACAGGCCGGAGGTAGGGGATGCTTTTGTCCATGCTCATTTTAGCACAACACGGCTTTGTATGTTCTACCTGATGGATGAGGGGTTTGGGGTAGGTGGTTGTTTGGTTTTATCGTTTGGGCTTTGTTACACAATGTTAGTCCACATTACAGAGGTTAGGGTCTCTGGTTTACAGACTTGAGAAAATCTCAGGCTTTTAAGAGAGCATTCCCCCTGCAGCTATGGGAATGAGGAAAAACTGGATTTAGGTCATCTGAGGAATGAGGCACTGACTCTACCAGTTAAACATCTCTGGATGACGTGCCCAGTATTTTACAGGGTAGCAAAAGGTAAGGTGATGAGCACCAGTGTTTCGAAGAGAGAGAGGTAGAGACCATTTTTGTTTGTTATGGAGTAAGATTAAAACACATAAGTATGCAGTAACCCGTGTTCCATTCTCTGTCTGAAAGTCAGATTTATATTGGGCATCCTGAAGTCATTCCTCAACAATCTCTGATGTCCTGTGCCCAGCAAATTTTCTTACTTTCTCTAGGCCTGGACAGATAAAATTTCTTACCAAATGTATCAGAAACTGATGCAAGCTGGAGTTTGCTTGACTAGAGGTGTTGGCAAGTTCGTCTGGACTTTGCAAACGTGTAACTGTCATCTTCCCACAGCAGTAAACTCATTTTCTGAAATGAGGTGTAGGTATCAAGAGCAAAGACCTTAAAGTTAAACGATAGTTTATATTTTGTTACAAGGTGATGGATCTCACCTGCCCTTTGTTTAGCTCCCCACAATTCCTACACTATGGTTATTCTGACACCATTACGTTAAGCTTAATTTTCCCTGTTGTGCTCCCCGGAGTATGAGCCTACTTCTGTGACACCCGGGTAGTGATTTTTTAGGCACCACCCGTATGAGCCGGACTGAACACTGCCTGCTTGAGCCATTTAAGGCTTATCTGTGTAGGTTTGTGCAGAAATAATTAATTCATTGTTCTGAAACAGTCCTTTTTGGAAAGAAGAATATCCATGTATGTTTGTAGCAGTTTAATTCTAAGCACCTCTTAGGACTGGGCTGTGAAAAATCAGCTGCACTTCTTAAACAGAAGCCAAGCAGGCAGTTCTTCAACCATCTCTGTGAAAATGTCAGGGTGTGAGGAACCTGGTGTTCTTTTCAGACTACTTCTTCATAGCTCTTAAACTTCTTACACTCTTGTGCATTTGAGTTCAGGTTCTTCTGACCAGCAGTGTCTTTCGAGGAGCTTGTCTGCATCTTGGGTTCCAGTTGGCAGAAGGCCATAAAAGGCAAAATAACCTCAGCCCACACCGAGTTTTCTTCATCGTTACCCTTAGCTGCAAGTTAGACATGTGTGATCTACCTGTTGTGTTGGAATGAACTTTGAGTACTTAGCTGTGCGTTCTCTCGTGTTACTTGGTTTGTAGTAGTATTTTCTGCTTTAGTACCAACACAGAACATAGATGGTTTGACAGAATTTTAACGTTTCTTAGAGCAGTTATTATGATTAAACACGCATTGCTAGTATTAATAGCTACAGAATAGCTTTTAATGTCAGACATGCAGGAGAGTGAAGGCATTGTTAAAGAACATACAATAGGTAATATGTTATTTTTATGGCTTTTCTAGGAGAATTCAATGAGGTAGGGAATTAATTGGGGTTTTGGGGTGAGGTCATCCAACAACAGATGGTGTAATGTGCTTCTGACCTGATGGTCCAGTGATACAATGAAACTTATCCTTCAGTTCCCTTTTTACAAATTCTCAGAAATCAAGGCAGTTTTTCACCAAAAAAATTAAGGTTCAGCTTGACCAGACCCTGAATAATTGAATCTAAGAGTGTTCTTTCAACAGAAGGTTGTGCCAGATCATCTCCAGAGGTCCCTTCCAAGCTGGACTTTTCTGTGATTCTCTAAGAGGCAATTTGGTTACTCTGGCTGGAAGGCTTTATCTGTACATTATACAGTACATTATTGTCTGATGAGCCACTTGAGACGTAAGGAAGGGACGGTTCCTCCATAGCATTGTGTGTTCCTTGCACCTCAGGACAGGGAAGCCAGATGGGTAACCTGAGTAGATAAAAAACCAGCTTAGTTGGAATACAGAGTATTTCAAGGCTTCATATTTGCATACCAGAGAGCTTTCACGTTGTTAACAAAACAGCAGTCACGTTTCTTGATCCCTTTTAGCTGTCACAAGTCTACTCTACATTTCCCACCATCTTTGTTACACAGTTTTCAGAAATGCCGATGTGTATCGGTTTATGCCATCACTGAAAGGGTCCTCAGTGTCAGATGCTTCAGGAGTAAGATCTTCCCACTTTGCCTTTGAAAGATGAACTGTGAGAACTCATCCAGTGTTTCACAAATTGTAGTTTTGTACTTAGACCTCAGCCAAGTAGTATGCCTACCTTGAAATCATCCAAAACTTGTACCTTAGGTCTTACCAAGGCATTCCTGGCCATCTGTCTTCAGATGATTGTACTTTCTTGAGAGAAAATCACAGTCATGCTAAAAAGGCGTGTCTGAATGGATTCTCCTGTATGAGAACAGCCAGTTCAGGTGACTGTTTATCTCACAGGGGCTTATGCAGCTTCGTTACCTTCTTAGATAGATGTGCCAGTAGGAAAAAGGCGTGAAGCGATTACCTAGAGTTCAGCACTTTATTATAAGAACATCAAGGTTTAGAACTCTGAATCCCATGCCTGCAGACTCACAGGTTACCTGTGATCATAGTTTGATGACTGTTGATAATACATAGACAAGAACTTACTGTACAACAGCCGTGGCTTCCTGACACACATCACCCTGCAGGGCATTCTCTTCTGGACTGTTAACACGCTTCAATCTCATACGAGCGTGGAACCTGGGGGTAGTGGAGGTTGCCCTAAGAATTGTATTTCTAGACAGAAATAGAAGGACAGTGAGCAAAAGCTTTAAGCTCACAGAACACACGTGTTCCAACATTAAACTGACAAAATGTTCAAAGAGAGTGAGGCATAGTGTAACAGAACTGAAAACTCTTGCAAGAGTTCTGGGCATTTATCTTCAAGGCTGTAAAACAACCGAGATTTTTTCCTGCCAGTTGGGTCGGGTTGCTGTGGGAATGAATGAAATGGGAGTAACATCCATTGAGGTGTCCATTCTGTCAGGGAGGACGAGCTTCTTGGACAGTGACTTACGTTTTCTGGTTTTGGTGCCACCCCCAGCACAGCCTTCTAGCATTTGAGTGGAGAGTAGAGATTCATTCTGCTGCAGCAGCAGCAGCATTTCTCTTTTCCCTTCTGAATCCCAAAGTGATGTAATTTTTCTTTTCCTACTTAAGTTCCCTGTATCTTCCAGGCTTCCCTTCCCCGCCTATTTCTTTCATGCTGTTAATTATTGAATACCTTGCTGTCCCCTCTGCAGACACAAGCACCTGCTCACGTCCACTCATACAGCTCCAGGGGATGGGAGGTGGTTTTCTTGTCCTTCACCAGTCTGCCAGCAGTTGGAGGAGGAGGACATTTCAGTACAAAATCAGGTGTCACCCAGCCAGACGGAGCAGTTGGTCTCCCACTAGGTTCTATTTAGCTGATTTGAAGTGTTAAATACTCCAAAGTGCTCGCTGTGCTTCTCTGTAGGTATGACAGTACGAATGCCTCAGACAACTGCCTATGTTATGAACAACGGACTGACTCTGGGATCTGGAGCACCTCAGCTCACAGTGCATCATCGGCCACCGCAAGTGCACGCTGTGAGTAGTCCTTCTGAAATTACTTGATGCAGTTTACAGGCTTGGCTCTCCGCATCAGCCTCTTTCAGGTGGTTTCTGGGTGTCAGCTGCAGAATAGGGAAGTGCCTTGTAGATGAAATAGTGAAATGCCTCTGCAGCCACTTCACCCGCACAGCACCACCCTGTCCCCTACAGCAGCCTCTGCCAAGGAGGGTAAAAGCTGCGCAACGCTGTGGCTACAGACTGGACAAGCAGTTTCTCAGTACCCCTGTTTGCAAAACGAAATGACCCGGGTTCAGCTGGGATACAGTTCACTTTAGTGGCTGCTGTATGTTGGAGTTAGGATGAGGCTAATGTTGATGACACGTACTGGTTTAGTAACGTTTGTATCAGACAAGGACTTTCTCAGCTTCCCATGGAAGCTGTGAGGGAGCATAGACAGGACAAGCTGGGCAAAGGAGTATTCCACACCATAGATGTCATGCTCAGTATATAAAGGGGGGTTGGCTGGGGAGCAGGGTTCCATTATCACTGCTTGGGACAGACTGAACCCATCATCAGGTGGTGAGAGCAACTTGTGTTGTATCACTTCATTGTGTATATTAATTTGATCCTGAAGGTTGCCAGCTCCCAAATTTCAGAGGGTGGGTTTCTATCACTACTGGGGGTGATTACCTCTGCATCGCCTCAACCCCCTTTACATAAGTGAGAATTTACTCTGACATACAACATAGAATAGTTTGGGTTGGAAAGGACCTCTAAAGGTCATCTAGTCCAGCCCTCTGCCAATGAGCAGGGGCATCTTCAACTAGATCAGGTTGCTCAGAGTTCTTGGATGTTTCCAGGGATGGAGCATTTGCCACCTCTCTGGGCAACTTGTTCCATGGTTTCACCACTGTCATTTTAAAACATTTCTTTTTTACATCTAGTCCAAATCTGCTCTCTGTTACTTAAAAATCTTTACTCCTTGTGCTATTGCAGTAGATCCTGCTAAAAAGTTTGCCCCCATCTTTCTAGTAAGCCCCCTTTAGGTAGCAGAAGGCTGCTGTAAGGTTTCCCTGGAGCCTTCTCCAGGATGAACAACCCCAACTCTCCCAGCCTGTCCTCACAGAAGAGATGTCCCTTCCCTCTGATCATTTTTGTGGCCCTCCTCTGGACCTGCTCCAACAGGTCCATGTCTTTCCTGTGCTGAGAGCCCGAGAGCTGGACGTGTTTCATACGGTTTTGTTGTTGAGACTGAACCAAACACACTGCAGATACGCTCACTGTTGGGCGAGGCACATCACCTGTGATGTCCTGAAATGCTAAATATGTTACCAAGAAGGTGGCTCACCATTCCATCAATCTAGACACCATTCAGCTTCATGCATCCTTCTCACAGAATAACAGACCGATGCGTTCTCCAGTGATAAACAAGAATAAATCAAGCCAGTATCACACAGAACACCTAAGATGACAAAAACTGCCCCAGATTCCAACCTCAAAGGTCCCTTACTTAACGAATAACAAAGTTTCCTGGTCATCGTAACCACATTCCCAAGTTTCTACCTTAACTAACCTAAATGAGCAACCATAGAACTTTATTTCAGAATCTTCTGGAAACTGAGCCTGAGTTTTTGTGGTCAGTTTAAGGGGATAAAATCCAGGTGGTGCCATTATTCGTTCTTCCTTCTGTGACTGAAAACCTGCCTGTAGAAAAGCTGATGAGTTGTCAGTGCGACCCACTGCGGGGGGGTTGCTGGGTAAGGTGGGGAGAGCAGCCCAAATGCAGATCAGCTCAAAGTCACCGAAGACCGGCCTGCCCAGCCTTGGTGAGGGGCACAGTGTCCTGTCCACAGTCTCTTGGGTGGGAAGCAAAGAGGATCCAGGGCAGTAACTGTGGCAGTGATCACCTGTCCAGCCAGGGATTTAAATGCAAGTAGTAAGAAGTTAGGGCATCCTTGGTCCCACCCCTTCCCAACTGGTGCCGCTGCTCCCTTTGCCCATGTGGCTCTCCAGCCACGAGGCTTACTTGGAGCTGTGCTGGCTGGGGGTTGCAGGCTCCTTTGCTTCCATTTGCTTGGGAAAATGGTGAATTCGAGCCTCCTTCCACTGCTGCAGACTCTTGACCTTATTGCTCTTACCTCGCTTAGGAGCCACCACGCCCCATACATCCTGCCCCACTCCCGGAGGCACCACAGCCACCACGTCTGCCCCCTGAAGCTGCCAACACTTCTCCACCTCAGAAGCCACAGCTGAAGCTGGCGCGGGTACAGAGCCAGAATGGCATTGTGTTGTCATGGAGTGTCATGGAAGTGGACCGGAGCTGTGCCACTGTGGACAGTTACCATCTCTACGCCTACCACGAGGACCCCAGTGCCACCATGCCCTCCCAGTGGAAGAAGATTGGGGAAGTGAAGGCCCTCCCGCTACCTATGGCATGCACTCTCACACAGTTTGTGTCTGGCAGCAAATACTACTTTGCAGTCCGGGCTAAGGACATCTATGGACGTTTTGGACCCTTCTGTGACCCCCAGTCCACAGATGTGATCTCTTCCCAGAGCAGTTAAACTAGAGATCTTTGGAGCCTTTAAACCTGCCCTACTACCAAGAATTACCCCAATTTTGGAGGGTTGATCTCATGCATGAAATTCACTTTTAAATCCACTCTCTGCAGGATTGTTTTAGACAGCTGTGTGATACACTACGTGCGTTCAGAACCAAAAGGAAAATAAAGTCTCACCTGCAGCAAGAGAGCCTGTTTTTTCTGGATAGCTCAAGTCATGGGCCGTTGGAAAACTGCATCTTCCCTTCCATGAGAGCTGTTCCACCCAGATACCTGCCTACTCTTTCTCCAAGAGCATCCTGGGTGCCCGGGAATCCGCTTCGGAGCGGGTACAAAATAACAAATGGCAGTTTGTCTGAAGCAAAGCACACCCGTGGGTACTACCTGTCGAGGCACTACCAGGAGGGCCAGAACAGCCGCGCCTCCTGCCCGCCACCGCTCTGTGAGCAGCCCGCGAGACAGAGGGGGGCTCGAGGTCTCGCCTTCGTGCTGGAAGATTTGAGTGGTCTGGTCTTATTTTACGAACTGCAGTGAGCTCTCTGAGAGGAGGAGGGAAGGGAAGTTGAGTCTGGCCAGGGAACTGGTATGTGTGGAAAGTTAGAGGTGGGGGTGGGAGGGGGCGGGGGGAAGAAATACAACTCGCCCCACTGCCTCCTGCCTCTCCTAAATAACGCTCCTCTGCTTGCACCATCCTGCCCCACTCACGTCGGGAGCGTTCTTAGGTCAGACCCGAAACTGGATTGTAGAGACTGCATTCACACCTCTCTAGCTCGGGTAATTTCTCTGCCCCCTCCCCTCATACATCCAGTCCTGTTTTTTAGATTTATTTTGTGCCTTAAAGAATAATTTCAGAAATAAATGTAGCCAGATACCTTGTGGTGTTCTTTTATTTGCTTGCAGTTATTTTTCCCTTTACCCTCCTGCTTCCCATTTTCCTGGCCTGCAGGAATTATTCTTTCTGTAAAGACCAGGAGGTAGAACATCTGCTGATGCTGGATTCATTGCTATCTGTGGTATCACTCCACCCTTTCCTCACTGTAGCTCTTGAGTCATTGTTTTTGTCTTTTCAAGAGTATTAAGGGTCCACAGACAGTGTTTCCCACCAGAGCCTTCCCCCGTTCCTTCAGGAAAGCTGCTAGGCTGCAGCTCAGCCAAAGAAGACACCCCTGCAGGGGGTGGCACCGTGAAAGCTTCCGCCTGTTTGCACTCGCTTGGGATGTTCAGTCAGCACAAGAAGACACGACCTTGGCTTTCCCGGGCCTCTTCTCCCTCTCTGTCTCTCTTGTCACCTGCCTCTCTCTGCAAGAAACCAAACCCACCCGGAGCAGTTTAGAACTATTTCAGACACCGGCCTCAAACTGTGAGCAACTGGAAACGTCAGTGGGTGCTTCCGTGATGCTTCTGAGCTGAGAAATGGAACTGGTCCTTCTGCCCCTCTGTCACTGACGTGTTAAACGTGCTTTTTGCGTCACCAGCTGGACACATCTGGAGAAGAAAACAGCTGTAAGGCTGTTACTGTTGCACTTCTCAGTCTCTTCCTGCCCAGCAGAACCAAAGGGTGGATTTAGCAGGGAGTCTTCTCTTTTTCCTCGTGTATCTACTTCAGCACACAGCAAAGCTGGAGAAGGTGGGATTCTTGTTTTACATTTCAACGCTCTGTTTCTTAAAATCAACATTTTAAAACGTAAACCAAGAGCAGGGAAAATTAAATCCCAGAGCAGGGCTGGTGAAACGTGTGACGAGATGAGTAGTTCTTCTGCAGTTGCGTTCCCTCAGAGAGCCCCCATCAGTGGAAAGGAATGGCGGTGTAAGCCTCTCTCTGTGCTCTCCTACCTTCACTGCTGCCAGGTGAGTAACGAGGATTTTCTGGGGGAAAGTTGGCGTTTCAAGTGCAGCAGTGCTGGTGCTTTAGGCCAGCAAAACTTCTGGCTGGGTCCCAAGTATCAGGAGAGAAGGCTCACGCCGAGTCCCTTGTATGAAGGACGCGTAGCGTTTCCTTTGCCTACCGGTTGTCCCTGCATGGCTGGTGCCAACACTCCAGAATGCCTTGGCTTTGTCTGTGTTTAATTAAATGGTTTGTCTGCCTGTTTCAAGGAATAATTACTTAACGATGCATTTAATCTACTTGCAGAAAGTTGAGTCCTTATAAAAGCCAGTTCTGTATTAGAGGTTAGAGCAGTTCATCCCGGTCCATGGCTGTCACGTCCTCCTGCGCTATTTATTTATTTATCTTTAATGTGTCTTTGAGGTGGTACCAAAGGGCCGTTGGCCGTTATCAGCACAGCGAGGATTTATCCTTTGAGAGCTAAAATAAAGAGTAGAATACAGCCTACAACTTATGCTGCTTATTTAATTGTGATTCCAGCCCAAACTGTACAGGAGCTTTCCTATAGTTTGTGATCGTTGTTACCTTTGTCTTCTCGGGATGGCGGGGGTGAGAGGCCGCTGTTGGAATGCTTTTCCTCTCCTCCAGTGGAGGTGTTTCTAGGGATTGGCTGGTGTTGTGTTTGGAGGTTTTGCCAGCTGTATCTTTACAGAAAGGAGACTCGTCTTCATTTCCTAAAGAAAGATGTAGTTTTCAGCTGAACTGATTGGAAAACCCGGTCTCTGGCTCCATAGACGGTTTCTGCTGGGTCCGGCAGAGCGCGGGTGGTTTTTTGTGCCTCGAGGAACTGAGCCAGGGAGCGGGTGTGGACTGAGGCCATCGCAGCTGCGGGGTGAAAGCTGGCTCCTCTCTGGTCTCAGCCCAGCAGAGCTGCTGAAGGTCCAGCTTTGGGACCATAAGCAAGGTAGTGGTAGCAAAGCCATGGGATAAAGCATGGCTTGACTTTGAAATGCCTCTCTGAGCTTGGAGACCTTCAAAGTAGCTGGTTCTTAAATCACTGGCACACAAAGAGAGCACTGTGCCGTGTCGGTGAATTCATGTTCCTGGTGGAGCCAATCTCTGCAGTGATCACTCACCCCTTGCATTAACCAAGAGGAGTATTCCTTAATTGCTTAACTCATGGCACTTTTTCCCTGTATGGTAGGCTGGCTGCCTGGTTTAATTATCCTTTACCTCCCAGAAACCATAAAACCGCAGAGAAACTCAACTCCTGCTGGCAGCAAACGGTCAGAAAGAATTGATTTCATTTAATTGACTGTATTTGAAAGTACCACCAAAGTGTCTGGGAGCAGTCAGTGCAGGTCTTCCCAGCGCCACGATTCGGGACTGGGCTCCGCTTCTTAAAAGCATTAGTTGTTGGAGGCTTCCACCCACCAACCCGCTTTGGAATACGCTAAAAATCCCCCCTCTGGCTTTTTAAGTGGAAGGGTTGGGTGCAGTTCCTTCTCTTGGGCAAGTTTCGTGCTCTGGGCAAGTTTTCTCCACCTTATTCTCCGTACCCTGCTGTGAAGTTGTTCCTGAGCTCAGTGTGTGCCTGTTTCCACTGGGCACGTGGCATTTCAGGAGTACCAACCGCCTTGGATCTAGTTTTCCCTGTCTTTTCTCAAACCCAGCGCTGGTTCTACAGCTTGTGCTCTCCAGCCTCATTTACCCTCTGGGTTCGTTCTAGCTTTGGTTTGTTTTCTGCATGTGATACAAGGGCATCTGGGCGTCCAGGCTGAAAGTAATGTGAGTTAGTTCAGTTCCTGGCTGGAGAGGAGCCCCTGCTGCGGGTTCTGATGGCCAAATGCCATTCCTTTCCAGCGCGTTCCTCCTACTCAGGGCTCCACTGGCCTCCTTTATTTTAGTGCATGGCCAAAAAAATAGCTTTCTTGGCTTAAAATAACGAAATGGTAGGAAGGGGGCGGACTGCAGGTGTAGCACCTGCACTGTACCCGCGGTGGCAGCTTGAGGAAAGGTGTGAGGGACGCAGAGGCAGGTTCCCCTCAGCCTGTGTTTTATTTCCACGCTCTGAGCAGCTTCCCCAGGAGCAGCACCAGGTCTTGGACTTTGCTCCTTGGAATTTCTCATGCTACCGTTGGCTGTGCTGGAGCACAGAGCACATGCACCAAGACACTCGCCCCTCCCAAGGGTTTTTAGCCCATGGAAATGCTCGTGGTGTCTTCCCTGTAAAAAATAAGGGGTCTTAGCCCGCTCCCTTCATAAAACAGCAGCAAAACCCCTCGTGCCTTCAGTGGGAGCACGACTGGGCCCAGCAGCAGGATGCGAGCACCGTTGTGTACTGCAGCAGTACCGTGGCACTTCAGCCCTTCCTTTATGCTGTTTGTCTTAAACATCCCATCACTCAGACGCTGTATTGGCCGTAGGGACAGGTCAGGGCTGTCCCTGCTCCCCAAGGACTGCCTCCCCAGGACTGGTATATTGCGTGCACTGCACAACATCAGGCTGCGACTCTGCTGCCTGAGAAACTCGTTAGTATCTTCATTTAGTCAAAAATATCTCTCCAGAGTTTTTAACTAGAAGCTTGAGATAGGAAATCTCTATTTTTTTAATTTGTTTGGGTAGGGGGCGGGCACTGCATGAAAACACTGGAGGGACAGGGGTTCAAGGGACACTGAGCCAGCCCCACCACCACACTCTCCCTCCCCTGCCAAAGACCAAGGGGAGAGAGAAAAAGGCGGCGGCCAGCTGAGACAGAGCAAATGAATGAATTCCCCCTTTCATCCCTTTCACCTGCCTGGTAAAATGTATCTTTAGCTCTCCTCCTCAGGCAGGCTGAGCATTCTTTTTTTCATTACACACACAGATACAGAGTTGAAGTGCTGTCTTCCTTTAATGAGCTATAGGTGTAAATAAAACAACTGGGTCGTAGCTGTTTGGGGGGGATCCTGGTCAGCTTCAGTAATTTATTGGCTGTTGGGAGTCACACCTGCAGAATCCTTTGTTTAGGAAACTCAGAAGCTGTTTTCTTGTTTTATTTTTGCAGCTGGACTTGTAAACACAGGAAAACAAACACAAAGGACTGAGTTCATGTCCAATTTGACCTGTGCAGTTGGGAGCTCTCCCCATTTTTGTATGTACTAGAGCTTAGTGTGTGTGTGTGTGTCTGTGTTACTGTAGTGGGGGGTTTGTCTGACACGCCTGAAATTTATACTTTGAAATAAAACTACTGGGTTTTTAACATTTTGAGTCATCTGTGCTTAGTTCCAGACATCGCAGGAGCCAACTTACTCAGCAAGAGCCCAGTTGCCTGCTCTGCCTCCTCACAAGTGCTGCCACCTGCAGTGGGGGATGCTGTGCTGGGCCGGTGTGCTGACCCTCTGCTCGAGTAAGGAGCAGCAGCAACGGTTTGTCTCTAGGTCATCCCCAGAAAGCCAACTCCATGATGCTGCCCTCCCAGCCTTCTCTCACAAGCTAAAAAAACCCAAAAGCAATGCTAAACTTCTGGAGAATCAAAGCAGAGAGGGCTCTGTGTATCCTGAACAGACAGAATCCGGTAACTTGGACCCTAAAACTGGCCCAGAAGGGTTCAGGGGTGGAAGCCGGATGGTTGGTGTGAGTCTCCTCTCCCTCCAAGGGGCTGGGTTTGAACATTAAAAAAACCCAACCAAACTGTCATTCTTTTAGCAAGAGGCCATGGCCTTTGCACAGCATCCTTAAGGATTAGAACCTGAGCCAGCAGCTGTGTGCTCTCAGCTTGCCCCACTGGCCACACTCCTCAAGCCAGGGAGTGAACTGTTGGGTACAGAACTCAAGGGTGTTCCAGTGCAAGGATCGAGGGAGTCTCAGCCCACCCCACACACACCCTGTTGCTTTTCAAGGGTAGGAGCCAGGCAGGGCCCCATGGAACACCTGGTGCAGCTTTAGGTACTGAGGGCCAATAAAGCTGCCTCTTGGACCCAACTCTGCTGCTGCTGAACTGTAGAGAACTCCATTTGAGTTCTTAAAATCTGAAGTGAGTGCTGTGCCTACCCCGAGTTAGTGCTGGGCCTGTACTTCAAAGGGCATCTCATTAACCTGTGAGGGTAGTCATTAATTTCCTGTCACTTACTAAACTTGCTTTGAGTCACTGACCAAAAGATGATGGACTCTGAAGCGATCCTGGAAGCGCTGGGAGTTTCTCAAAGCACCTGTCTGGAATAGAAGCAGACACACTGCATAGCTTAGACCCTTGGGTTTTATCATAAACTTTGCTGGAGCGGCAGTTTGTGCTGGCAGAGAGGGAAGGGAGCATGGCAGCCCCCGGAGCACCCACTATGTCTGGAGAGTTGCCCTCCGAGGGCATGGGTGTGCTGTTGACACAAACACCCACACACCCCATGACAGCTGAGGCCAAGCAGGGTATGTTTTGAGCAGTAGTGCCTGTGTGCTGAACTGGGAGGGGTGGGCAGGGGTGAGTACACTACTGGAACTGAAAAGCTTGCACTAGATTCTATGATTCTAGATGTGGTGGTTCTGGTGGTCTTGGCTGGAAGGGTTAATTTCTTCTGTAAGTGTTCTCTAGTGACCAGACTGCAGGTCTGGCAGGGTAGGACTTTATCACAACCACCTCTCAATCCTCCCCCTCAAAAGTCAGTCCCTCTCTAGCCAAGCCTGAAAATCTTAAGCTTAAAAGGCAGAAGCCATAAGACTTGGAAGAACTTGCCAGCAGGATGCGAAAAAGGGGGAGTGTCTGCTCCCAACCCAACCCCCTCTTAGCACACACCTTCCCCTTGCTGTGCCCAGAGCTGCAGGGGAGGGGTAACACCAGGACAGAGACCTTGTAACTTTATGCACCTGCCTGAGAATTGAGCTGTCAGCTCTCTTGCCCCTGTGCCTCTAGGTCCATGCAGCCCTACTCTCGGAGCCACCTTCGCCAGTGCTGGGGAGAGGAGCTGGAACCAGTTCCTGTGATGGGGGGTGGCAGATCAACCTGGGCTGGCCTGCTGATGGAGGAGGACAGGAAGTAAGAGGAACGCATCGAGCTTTTAACAGCACAACCATCTACGGCAACAACAAAAAAAATACAGCCACAGTCACATGGATTAGAGTCTTAAGGCTCAGAAGGCCCCGCTGATGTGTGTTTACACAGCGAAAAGGGCTCTTGAAAGCAGAGCTCTGTATTCCCACAACTGGGTGTGAGCACAAGCAGCTCCTGCCTCAGGGCTGGAGGTGGGGAAAAAGGCAGATCTGCTGCCTCCAGCCCCAGGGCAGGGGGAGGCATCAGAAACTGTCCATCACAGCAATCCAGTTGGGGATTGCCCGGTCCCTGGGGACCAGCTTTTAACCAATACTTTTCCTTGTTATTATTTATACATCAGATTGGGTGAAAAGACAGTAAATACAACCTGCAGTGTTGCTGGGTTAACAACAAGTGACAGCCAAGGACTCCAAGGACTCTGTGCTTCCAGTCTCCAACTGATTCCTGAGCTGATTCTCGCTCCTCTTTGCTGCCAGCTCAGCCCCCCTGACCTGCCCGTCCTGACCCACCTCCATTCCTCCTTTTAAGTGTGCTCCTTGACACCTGTGGCAGGCTGTTTGGTTCAGCTCGATCTGCAGCAGCAGCAGCTCTGTAGCTGCCAGTCTCCAGTGCAGGAGTTTAAAACGTGGCTCTCAAGGCAGTGAGTGGCTGCAAAAAACCAAACCAAACCAAACCTGCTTAGTTCATACTTGGTGCTTATCCAGCTCACGAAGCTGACCCACCAGGCAGAGGGTGAGACACCCTTGCTGACAGGGGACAACAGACCAGCTCCACGCAAACAGCACAAGGTAAGTGACACGTGGCAGGTGGAGCATCCCCAAATTTGGGGAAGGATTTTTTCCAGCCCTTACAATTCTGTGATATTTAGAGCTGCCAGGGCCCAGGAGAGGCAGGGCTGGCTTCGAATACTGCTGTTCACGCTCAGGGGGACATCACGAGTCCCCGGTGCCCCACTGCCCTTCATTAGCACAGCAAAACACGACATGGAGGTGTTGTACATGCACAGAGCTTGGGCCAAGGATGAGCCACACAGGGGCCCATTGTCCCCGCAGTCCCAGCTGGAGGTGAACAAGGCACCTTCCCAGACAGAGAACCTCAGGGGTAGGAGCAAAGGGAGGGGGGGTGCTGTGTTGAGAAAAGCGTGACCAGGGATGCCTGCTCCCTGATGCCCCCAGCGGAAAGCACCCGTGCAGCGCTGCCATCTCCTTGGGCTCACAAGAGGCACCAGAACGCGGCACCCACCCCTCTCTAGCACCAGCACAGCTCTAGGTGCCCCATGCAGCAATGCATACAAACTTCTTGGCTGCGTGCCCGGCTACCACACTGAGTAGTTTTGCTCAGTGAATTTTACCCAAGAAAGAGCAGTACTGGAGCAGAAGAAGCAGCTCTGGGGTGAGTACTTCAGCAGTTGGTCATTCTGCAGAGTGCTCTCCTCTCTCCTCCCCCTGCACGTGCTCTCCTCCAACCTCTCACACTTACCTCCTCGTGGCCCCAAACAAACCACTTCAGTCCCTGCATGGCTTTTTTTTTTTTTTCCCTTTTTCATCCTCAGCAAAAGCTTTGCTGTAACTTCAGGTCTCCCTCTTCCCTTGTCAGAAATCAGCCCTACTGTTGCTGAAGAAGCACTAGAAGCAAAGGGTACAGTTAGCCCCTGTGAACAGTTAGCAAGACGTGGCCCTGGAGAAAGAACAGGAGGACACCAGAAATTAGCCAAAACAAGGGAATACCAAGATAAGCTCAAGGGGAACAGAAGTGCTAACAAGGCTAAAGAAGCTCACTTGAACTATGAGTGAACTATCTGAATTAAATCAGTAAAGACCAGAAAACCAACCAACCAACCAAAAAAAACCCCCAAACCCCACCCTCAGGCAGGGAAAGTTCCCCACTAACAAAAGCCTCGTCAGAGCAGGCTCAGTAAAAAGAGAACTTTAAGTAAGAGGAGGCACAGCAAGAACCAATGGGATGGGGATGGCTGAGCTTAACTGCAGGGGGTACTGGTAAGTGTTGCTTAGCTCTTCCTCAAAAAGCCTAAATGCTTAACTCTGCACTTGCCAGGTAGTGCTGGCGTTGGTGATGAACCACCTGGCACCCGTCTCCACACAGAACCAAACCAAACCAGTGTCTCACCTCTGAGCACAGACTGGCTTCTTGTGCACCGGGTTAAAACAACCCAGATCTGGAACAAGACTGTGACAGCCCACCGCTTAGGGCAGCGCCTCACCTCTGCTGCAGTAACTCACTCCATTCCCCATCACAGGAGCTACACTCCATTGGGCTGACTGAAACAATCTCACGCTGCTCATCCTTCACCCTCCTAACACAGGGCAGCGCTGCGTGCTGTTTAGCTTGGACCATCAAGGCCATGAGGGAAGAGCTGCTTATTTTGTTTTACCTAATTACAAGCATAACATCTAACACAGAACAGCCCAGTGACTCTGCTCCTCACTGTAAACACAGGTAACAGAGCAATACAAACAGCCCTGGCCTTCACAGCCATCTCCCTGTCACATCCCACCTCCACAGCTGAGGGAGCGGGTGAAGAGCTCACTGAACAACAGCACCAGATCCGTTGCACAGACACTCACACAATTCTTTCCTTGCTGGGGGAAAAGCTGGGGCAGAGGTCTGTTCCCAAAAGCATCAGGCTGCATTCAGAAGTCGCCTGGCACATCCCTTCACTACCCTTTGCAACCTGCTTTGGTGAGACAAAGGAAACCTCGCAAACACCAAACTGAAAGCCATGCCCTGTAGACAACTCTCTGCCATGGAGAACATGGCCTTGACTCTCCCTGCTAGTGACATTCCTGGATGAAATGCAACTTGCAGCACATCTCCAAGATGCTGCTCAGATAGGCAGACATCTAGCCAGCGCTGACATAAGGCCATGGTGGCCCAAAGCAGCCACCTGGCTGGGCCCAGCCCTGGAGGCAGGTCCCACGTCGCTACTAGAAATAAATCACTCTCACTGATGGCACTGCAGTTCAGTCCTGCTCTGGGAACAGCTGGGAGGATGGCTCAGATCCCAGAAAAGCATCACCATACCAGCTTCCCATCAATCCCAGACAGATGAAGGGACGCACAGATAGCTCAGAAGAAGCAGAAGATGCGCTGGGCTGCACCGAGGCAGCGAATGCCAGCACCAGGCGCCTCGCAGGCAGGCCAAGGGAGAGCAGGTAAGGCACAGGGCTGTGGACATCCAGGTCAGTTTATTACACACAGGAATGAAAATTTCCATTAAAAAAAAAAAAAGAAAACAAAAAAAACCCAAGAAAGAAAAATCCCATTTGGGAATACTGCTGCTGGGTTTACAGGATGGGCCTCATGGTGACGAAATGAAAGTTGTAGGATTCCGGCAGGCCCTGGTGTCGCGTTTGGTTAAAGCGCCTCCAGGTGAAGACAGGGAGACCACCCTGCACTGGGGGGCCGTTGATGGCAGCGGCTGTGAACGCTGAGGCCAGGCGGAAATCAGACACCTGTAACAAGAGACAGGAGTTGAGGGCAAACGGGTGGCCCGGTGTTTGACACGCACCCGGTCCCACAGAGCGGGAACAGCTCCCAGAGATCTGGTGTTAAGGATAAAGAAAGCGAGCAAGGGGCAATGCACGCTGCTGGGGCAGCATTCCTCCCCTCAGCATTCCTCCCCTGCACAGAGCGCTGAAGGACAGTAACAAAGCACAAGCCCATGTTCCCTCTAGCCCTTGGTCTGCCCAGTTTGAGAGAGGCAGCACATCTGCCCTCAGGACAATATCCCCTGGGTTGGAGTGTCTCCAAAAGAGCCAGAGCTACAGCAGGCGGCCTAGAGGGTCTGACCTGAGCTCTGAGAGGGTTAAGTGCTCAGGTTGTCCCCTCAGGGCACTATCAGGGTCATTCAGGAAAGGACAAAGGCAGCACAGAATTAACTTTGCTGCCCAGACTCTGCCCTGTTCCTTTAATATCTCCCAGGAAGTCCCCCACAGCCTGCTCCATCTTTCCAAACTCTGAGATGTTAAAATTGCCTTTAGTGTTTATAACTGCCAGGTTTTGCCTCTGCTCTGGGCTATCTCTCTCAATGTCCCTCTTAGGTCCCCTCCCTCTCCCAGCCCAGCCCATACCCCTTTGCCTAACTGTGCTGGCAAAAGGCACCACAACCAGCCTGCAGTGACCTACTTCCCTGACCAGACACCTCTACACAGCAATTCTCTGCAGTCACCTCATAATAACCACCTCTGGTAGCTCCTACTGGCCACTAACAGCAGGCCTGGGCTTGTGCAAGCTGACGGGACACAGGCACAGCCCTGGCAGTGCCAAAACAGCCTCCACGAGGCCTATCCTTGCAGCCAAAGGCACAATCCAGAAGGGCAGGAGGCTCAAACACTCCCCAGCACACCAGGACTGGGCAGCTGCTTAGTCAGGTACCGCTCCTCACAGTGAAAATACCCACCTAGAAAACCTGCTGCTTTCTTCAGGACAGCGGAGCTAAGGATTTTCCAACATCTCCCCAGAACGCAAAGTGATCTCTACCAAACTTTGCTCAAAGCACTTTCAACAGAGAGGTGGAGCCCCAGAGCAGTGGGACTCACTGGAGGGCCAGGCTTTTGCAAAGGTAAAGCTAAAAGGAGGCTGAAAACACATTCCTGTGGGTTCTGGGGAGGCACCCACACAGTCCCCATGAACAGGAGGCTGAGGCTGTGCAGCAGTCACCTTCCCCAGGGTGATGTGAAGATTCATTCTGGCCTTTTCTGAGGCTCCTCCCGCTGCAAAGCTTTGGGGTTTAACCCCTAAACACCACAAGTCCCCATGGACGTAATTCTTTCACACACTTCCCCCTGCATCCTCCGCCAGCGTGCAGCCAGGACTGGTGTCACAGGGAGAAGACAGGACTCAGCACGGAATTACTACCTCAGGATCTGACCAAGCACTGGAAAGAGAGATCAGACAGGCCTGGCCTTGCTTGCCCTGGTGCAGGGAAACATGCTACGGGTCTGACAGGAGCTCAAAGAAGCTGCAGCAAACATTCAGCAGATACTGAAATTGAGGAAATTTACCTTGGAGTCATAGCAGCCTGCAGGCACTGGAAAAGAAGGACTCAGGTCTTCCCGGCAGCAAATGGTGTTGCAGGGATTGTGTTCGGCATAAGGATCCCGCTGGTAGTCTGGGGAGAAGTTGGGGTGAGGAAGGAAGGAAGAAAAGAAAACAATTAGTCCCCTTCACAAAAAGCCTCTACCACTGAGGCAAAGTGCCTCAGACACTAAAAGCTGGGTAAGTGCCCTGGCAGAAACATGGGTCTGTCACACCACCCTCATGTTCCTCCCCAGGTACCAGCTGGAAGTTGGTGCTTGAGACAGGACATTAAGACAAGCTCCAAGTCCAAGACCATACAGCTATTTCTGCATTCCAAGGACACCGCTGCCAACCTCTAACCACAAACATCTGCAGCTCCACATGACAAAAGCTTCGTTGTGAGAGAAAAGGAACTTTGTCAGGAGAAAAAAGCCAAAGGGAAAGGGAAGAGAGAAGAGAAAGGAAAAGTGCAGTAATGAAAGCCTTTGTTTTCCTGTTCTGGACTAAAATAAATGGTAAGAGACAAAGCCTTCAAACCCCCATTGTAGTAGCTGCAAGCCAGAAGGGGAAGGTGCACAAGCCTCAGCACCTATGAGGAGGCTGCTACTCACAACCCAAACAGTAGTGATACCCCACCCTGGGAGAGGCCTCCCGAACCCCAAGCCTGGTAAATCATCACGCTCCCTATAATTGGGAATAGAAACACAGCCTCTAAAGCTATCTGCACCTAGAGATGGGCTTAGCAAGAATTTAATTAGGCTGGTTTTAATCCAGTTAAGGAAAACCCTCTCAAGGAAAAGCAGAGCAGAACATTACCTACCAAGGAGCATTCTGTCTGAACAGGGTGAAAAAAGAGAGGCCAAACTGACCTGAAGTTTAACAGTAAATTCTCTGGTCTGATCTGACCTAACTCTGGCTTAGGATTGAAAGCTTTCAGGATTGACAGGCTGTGGATGTACTGGATAAGAGCAGCCCACAGAGGCTCTTGGAGTGTCAGAAGCTCTCTGGAAAAGTCAAAACAGCAAGCCTGAGGGCCCTCAATTGAGAAGGAACCCAGTCTTGTTTCCGTTAGGAAACCAGGCTAAAATTACTCAGGACCAAGCTTGTATTATCTTCTTGTTTTGTATGTACTCCTCACCAGGGTAACACAGTTCTGACTGTACGCCAGCCTGCAGCTTCCTGCTACCATTCAAGAAATAAAAGTAACTCTGCTCTATTAAGATGAGCTCCACAGTACATAAACACGTGTCTTACTGTTGTATCTCATGATGTACTTCATGCTTTCCAAGCTGTTCACCTTGCCCTGGTCTCGACGGAAGATTTTTGCTCTTGGAGCAAGCTCGTAGGAGAAATCCATGCCGTACTTCTCGACGTATGCCGCATACCCGCTGAGATTGTAGATCTTTTCGTGGAACGGGATATTGTATGAAGGCCAGTAACCTGCCAGAGGCAAAACACAATCTCTCAATCACTTAGAAAAGCTGAACGCTCTTGTTTAGATCAAAGAAGGAAAATGAACCGTTTTCCATGCGGCATCGACTAAGCAGCACGTCGAGGAATAACATGGCAAACTGGTTTGAACACAAGAAAATACGTCAATAGTCACTGGTGTGACCAGGGTTGACTCCCAGTCTAACACCATTGGAGACTGTACCCACGCAACCCGCTCCTGGACTTCCATCCTGAGGACTCATCCTGCAAAACAGCTGAGATCAGACTTGCAGGAGTCTGAGGTGAACCCACAGAGCAGCCACAGAGGTTTCCCTGCCGTCCTGGTTTCAGCTGGGATAGAGTTCATTTTCTTCCTAGTAGCTGCTGTGTTTTGGAGTTAGTATGAGAAGAACGTTGACAAGACACATTGCTTTAGTTGTTGCTAAGTCATGTTTGTGAAGGACTTTGTGAAGTCCAGTGAAGAACTTTTTCAACTTCCCACAGAAGCTGAGAGGGAACAGAGACAGGACAAGCTGGCCAAAAGGAGTATTCCATACCATAGAGGTCATGCTTAGTATGTAAATGGGAGTTGGCCAGGGAGACAGGAGCTCTGCTTGGGATGGGATGGGTAACCAATCATCAGGTGGTGAGAGCAACCTGTGTTGTATCACTATTTTGCCTATTCTTTACCATTAATATGCTTATTTTCCTCTTCCATTACTCTGCTATTCCACTGTTTTTATCTGAATCCACAAGTCTTTTTTCCTTTCCCCTACTTTTCTTCCTCTTCTACCTACCCTCTACTAGGGGTGAGGTGGGTGAGCTGCATGGTCCTAGTTCCTGGCTGGAGTTAAACCATGACACCAGCTCAACCTCAGAGGAATGTAAGATCATTTGTGTCCACCAAACTTCCCAGCAAGAGGCTTGAATTCACTCCCTCATTCCCCTTCACTTCCCATCTCATAAAGGCAGAGTAACACACTGTGCTCTTAGGGATGGATGGATGGATAGACAGACAGACACACACAGACTAAGCACAGAGCTAACAGGGATGAAGAGGAGGCAGGTCAGCAAAGAACACAGACACATGCTTTGTGCCACGGTGGTTGGAAAGCTGCTGTTCTGCCCAGCGACAGGGAGAGATGGGCAACAGCTGGTGGTTTGGCAGTATCTGCCTTTGAGAGTTAAGTGACTGGTGAGCACAGCAGAGCCCTGCCCAAACTCTAAGAGCAAGTGTGAATCCTGCAGTTTTGGTAACTCTGAAGAGCAGGGCTACCAGCCAGAACTCCAGGGAGCGTGTTAGGTAGGTGACATACACCTGCCTGAAACAAGATTAGTCTAGAAAGCAGAAAAGCTTGTAAAGAGCCAGGAGACCATCCAGGTCAGGATCTAGGTACAGCCAGTCCTGGAAGAAATAAAAATAAGATACCTATACCTAACATTTAAATGTATTAGGTTTTTTGCAAGGCAGGCACCAATGAGTGTTTAGGAGAGCTGGTCCCAGGAGCAGCAGGCGTTCAGGTTCTCTCCAAAGCATTTGAGTTCCTGTTGTCAGGGGAATGTTGGTTCTCAAATCACACACACACACCAGGATTTGGCTTAGAGATTTACTATCTAGACACTGGTAAAATGCAGCACTCCACGTCTTAACTTCAGCCCAGCACAGCATGAGGAGTCTGGCTGTAACATGCTCAATAAAATTAACTGGGACTCACCGGGAGGACAGCAGGACAGACAGTGTAAGCACTGGAACACTGCCTGAGAAGAGTCCTTGCCAACTCAGGTCCTACCTAACCGGTAGCAGAATTGGGAATACCCTGTCTGCTGGCATCTCCTTACGTGACCCAGAGCCTACCTGAAGGAAGCAGGTTGTGTACGTGTGGTGTTGTAATACAGGCGTCCTCCAGAAAGGAGCACACTTGCCAGCCTCTAATGACGCAGGCCGGAGGATATGGATCCATCAGCTCCCAAACCAGTTGGGTTTAGTTGTGACTCAAAGAGTTGCTGTTGTCTGACATGAGCGCAGCACGTACAGATGACCCCCTTCTCTCACTTAGTAAAACTTTTCTTTTTTTTTTTTTTTAAATTGCTAAAATAGAATCATAGAATGGTTCAGGTTGGAAAAGTTCCAAACCCCTGGCATGGGCAGAGACATCTCCCACTAGACCAAGTTGCTCAAAGCCTCATCCAACCTGGCCTTTAAATGCTTCATAGAAATCCTAGAAATCCTAGAAACACAAGGTTGGAAAGGACCTACAAGATCATCTAGTCCAACTGTCCTCCCGTCACCAATACTACCCACTAAGCTACTAAATCATGTCTTGTAGCACCTCATCCAGATGCTTCTTGAACACCGCCAGGGTCGGTGACCCCACCACCTCCCCGGGCAGACCATTCCAGTGCCTGACCACCCTTTGGGAGAAAAAGTTTTTCCTGACATCTCATTTAAGTCTCCCCTAGTGCAACTTGTGGCCATTCCCTTGAGTCCTACCATTAGTGACCTGGGAGAAGAGGCCAACCCTCTCCTCTTCACAACCTCCCTTCAGGAAGTTGCAGTGTGATGATGTCTCCCCTGAGCCTCCTCTTCTCCAGACTAAACAATCCCAGCTCCCTCAGCCGTTCCTCATAGGACTTGTGCTCCAGACCCCTCACCAGTTTTGAGATTCACCAACCACATTAAGTATGGTGATTAATGTCCAGTACTTGAACAAGACACTGAAGTCAGGAGTGCCCAAGCATTCAGCTCAGAGGCTGAGCTTCACAAACCCTTCCAGAGGTTCACAAAATTGTCCGGACATGTTTCAGGGCCTCAGTGTCTTTCTTGTAGTGAGGGGCACAAAACTGAACACAGTACTCAAGCTGCGGCCTAACCAGAGCTGAGTACAGGGGGGTGATCACCTCCCATCTCCTGCTGGCTACACTATTCCTGATGCAGGCCAGGATGCCATTGGCCTTCTTGGCCACCTGGGCACACTGTTGGCTCATGTTCAGCCAAGCATCAAACAACACTCCCAGGTACTTCTCCAGAGCCTTCTATCCACTCTGCCCCCCAAGCCTACAGCATTGCTTCCAGGGATGTGGGGGCATCCATAGCTTCTCTGGACAACCTGTTCCAGTGTCTCACCATGCTCACAGTAAAGCATTTCGTCCTAATATCTAATCTAAATCTCCTCTATTTCAGTTTAAAACCATTACCTCTTGTCCTATCACTACACTCCCTGAAACAAAGAGTCCCTCTCTATCTTTCCTCTAGGCCCTCTTTAGGTACTAGAAGGCTGCTATAAGGTCCCCCCGGAGCCTTCTTTTCTTCAGGCTAACCAATCCCAACTCTCTCAGCCTGTCTTCATAGGAGAGGTGCTCCAGCCCTCTGATCACCTTTGTAGCTCCCCTCTGGACCTGTTCCAACAGGTCCATGCCCTTCCTGTGCTGAGAACTCCAAAGCTAGACACAGTACTCCAGGTGGGGGTCTCGCGAGAGCAGAGCAGAGGGACAGAATCATCTCCCTCGCCCAGTCAGCCACGCTTCCTTTGACGGGGCCCAAGATGTGGCTGGCTCTTGAAGCCAATTTGTAGTTCTCCTCCAGCGATAGCTGTTCTGTGTCTCAGGCCCTGCAAGACTGCAAGTCTCGTGCAGACAGTATGGGGCAGGCTTTACCCAATGGCTGCTATAAGCCAGTGAAACCTGCTTGTTAGGTCTGGCAGAGTGAACAGGGACAAAAACAAGTCAGAGGTGGTATAAGGTTGAAAGCAGTGAAGAGGATGACATGAAGGCAGCAAAAATTCTCCAAAACAAAATGCCTTCCCTCCTCTGCCCACAACAAAAGATCTCAACAATATCAAGTGATCAATGAGAGGATTAGGCGTATGGTAGAAGAAACCGAGATCCCAGCTTCTGATGTGATGCTTTTGATGCTGAAATGGGTGCAACTACTTACTCATCATCAGTAAACATCAACTGCAGCTCACTCCTAGCCCTGAACTGGAGACAGTACTCCTTTCCCCCACCTCCTTTAAAGGATTCCTGATTTTTTTTTGTCAACATACAGAAAACACCTTGCCATCTTTGCCTGCAAAGGGCAATATAAGAGACTCCTGGGTTTCAGAACTCACCTGCACTTCCCTATGAGTCAATCTGACAGAAGTAATTAAAAAAAAAAAATCTTTCCATTTTCAAACCCATGTAAGAAAAACACTTGCTTTTTCCTCATCCAGGCCTTACTACAGCAATGCCTGCCTTTGTTCACCTGAGAACTCAAATCTCATCCTCCATTGTTTCTATGTTTGTGCTTGAAAGAGTCTTAAAAAGCCAGTGCTGGTACAGACTCACCCTGACCAGGCCAGAGTGGGAAAAGCGCATTCTCTCCAGACAGCAGCTAGAGGGCTACTGTAGAGTACAGCGGGGTCAGGGACTCTACAAACACTTCAAAAGCCAGCACTGCTCTCCAGAAAGGCAAACTTCCTTTGCTTGGGCTGCACCAAGGGGCACAGGCCCCGATGAACCTCGTCTAGTGTCCTGCATGACACGGAGGAATCCAAATCTGCTGCTTACAGGAGCAGTGCTGAGGTCTCTAAGGCAACACGTCTGGGGTGCTGAGCCCACCCTGCTGTGCTGAGGGCTGCCCTTCTAATGCCGAAGCTGCCAGAGACTAATGAATGATCCCATATTCACAAGGTACCTGGGAGAAGCCATACTGCAAGCATAAAATAACATGTAACTTCTAATACTTGCTGCCACCTTGCAGAACAAAGCAGCCCCAAGTTCTCCTAGGAGGTAGTAAGCGGTCACTGTGTGGCCAAGCCCAGGGCTTGGGCTCAGTCCTACAGGGAATCCCACACAGCAGCTCTCTCGAGTCACAGCTGAAAAGGAACTCAGGGAACCCTCTCAGCCTGGCCTGCCTGCACAGGTCCAGCACTACCACCACAAGGTTTTATTGCTCTGAGTGCCAAAACTAGAGAAGTCTCCATTAGCTTTTTTTCCTGTCTTCACCACAATCCACAACACAGCACAAAGGAGCCTGGCATTTCACCATCTGAAATATGCACAAACATCAGAAGTTAAGGTCAAATAGTGTACTTTCATATCTTCAACAGATAAAGCAGCAACACAGGATTTTTCCAAGTTATCCATGAGAAACATCTCATAAAGCCATACTGACATTATGACAACACCTAAAATAAGACAGGACTTTCCAAGGAGCCAGACAAAGAAAAGTTCCAATGGGAAACAACTCCAGCTGCTATAACAAATGCATTTCCAATCATTTTGATGACGAAGAGCAATTCATCAATTCACCTTGTGAACACGAGCCTAGAGGAGGGGGCACAAAACATCAGATACACTTAAATTTGTGGAACGTGCTCAGGCTTTTTGTCTGGAAAACACTCGTGAATGAAACCTGACAGCGGGGGTTTTGCTTCACCTGGATTTTTGTTTGTTTGTTTTCCATCAAGCTGTTGTTAGCCTTGCTAGGGAATTAAGGAATCCTTTAAACAGCAAATATTTATTAGATAACAGAGCTCCAGAAAAGCTCAGGAGCTGGTTCTAACGTAGAACTTTTCTCATATTTAAGAGCTGATCTGCTTGTAGAGTGACTCACTCACCAAACATTTCAAGTAGTCCACAGCATCACAGTTATTTAGCACTGCTTCAAACAGCCCTCACCTTTTTCCTCATAGGTCTCTGAGAAAGGGCAAAATAATACCAGAAAGAAAAAAAAAAGCCAGAAAAAGAAAGTAAGAGAGAAAGCAAAGTCTGTTTTTCCCTCCTTTGCTTCTAAGAAACACAGATGTTCACCACATTTCTGCCACAACATACAGGAGAAATGCCTACATGGCAACAGAAGGATGCTCAAAGCTTTCTAACTTGAAACTCAGCACTGGTGTTCAAGAAACAGGTACAAAGCATGATTCTCCATCAGCTGGCACAAAGGTGGCTTTCCCTGAGCCAGTAACTACTGTAGGAGCTATTACCTTTCCGGAGAATATTTGTTTGATCAGAATACTCCACAAGGGTTGGAATCTGCTCAACAATGTACAATGCACCGTCATCAAGGCTCTTCTGCAGCTTGACCTTTTTCAGGTCCAGCACCATGTACTGATTGTTGTAGGTGCCTAGGTAAGAGAGCAAAGAGAGGGAGTTACACATCCTGCCTGGAGAAGGAAAAGGGGGAGAGGGAGGGAATGCATCCCTTTTTCACAAGAGAAGTGTACTCACCTGAGTTGCACTTGGAGAAGGTTTCTGCCCAAGTTTTGCCATCGTCTGCCATCATGTTAGCAATGCGGACCCTCTGCCAAGCTAAGAGGGATTCAGGCACCACTTGCTTAACGAGGGTTTGGTTGAACACACTGTTGGTAGTCTGCAACATTACCAAGCCGCTGCCTAGTATGTAGAAGTCATCCAGGGACACCAAAAAGCCTTAAACAGCAATAAATACAAAATTTGTTACCTTTGTGAACCTCTGATATACTCGTAGGAAAGAAAAACCAGAGACGAGCCAAGAGAACACGAATGATTCAACATGTGTGTGTTTGAAATCAAGCTGTACAAATGTTAAAGATGAGGTGGCGACTTCTGTAAGTACTTTAAGCTCACCTGCCAGCACTGCTTCTCATTGGTCATTGGCTTTCCTAACATAACCCAATTCTTTGTCTGTAGCATTTGCTTCATGTTTCCATCCCGATCTTGGAAGTTTCTCCTTCATATATCAAGCCAACCTCCTTCACACAATAAACTGTCTTATTAGTATGCTGAGGATTACTTAGAAACAAATATTGCTGAGGCATTTGCCATAACAAAGAAATCCTTTAAAAATACAACAAAGAAAACCAAAACAATGGTACAAACTCCACGAAGAGATTTATATCACCTAGTTTCAGTTTCAGATTTTCCTTGTGTAAGGACTCCAGGTATTCCTTTAAATTAACCCCTTCTGAACCTCCTGAACCGCTAAATCAAGCCAAGCAGAAAAATCTTCCTTCTAGTTTAATCTTTTCCAAGCTAACTATTCTTAAAAGCATCTCCAGGAAATGGACACCTCTTAAATCATGAGCCACATCCTGTATAAGAGAGGAAGTGTTACCTACTCCTCTTTCTGACATGTTGTCACTGGGGTTTTTTTTTTATGCCTATCAGCTCTGCAAACTCAACCCAGCCATGGATCTCTGGGCAGGGTTCCCTTCCAGATTACATGCCAAAAGAAGTCCTAGGTCCAATTGCAGATCCCACGCCAGGAGGCAGTAACACAGAGCTGCAAAGGTCAGCTGTAATGCCATGGATAGTACGGTGACTACTTACAAAGCAGAAATAACTTGAGTCTGAGACTCCCCAGACTCTCCCTGTGGCTACAGGGCTGCCAGGCTGGGGAAAGAAGGTTGTTAACTGAGCTCCTGATGGGGAAGTCACCTAGAACATTGTCTCTTGCTAATGAGTTTTTAATGGTATTGCTCTTAGCAGAGTACAAAATGCTGCAAAACAGCATTTTGAGTTCCCCTATGCAATCTTCTACAGCAAGCTTTATTAATGTCCTCCGCAAACAAACTAAAGTCAGCAATCTGTGATAACCAGAAAGTCAGCTCTACCTCCTATTCCTGGGCTTTTGACCCCCTCCAAGCAAAGGTAATGTTTAAAGACTGTGTTTCAGCAAGATTTCTTTAAAGTCTCAAGTCTCAAAATCAAAACAGACCCAGGAAAATACACTTTGTGGTCACCTGTTCTCTAAAACTAAGTCCATATAGAACAGAGTATCCTGGCAGCTTGTGGTTCCTAGTACTTTATTCTTGGATATAGAAACAGTGTCAATAAATTATGTACAGAGTTCTCTCTCAAATAAGTAAGGACAGGAGAGAAACACTCGAAACCTGGCTCTGCCGGTCTATTTTATACAAAGACATGGATACTTCAGCAATAAACTGTTGTGTAACAAGTCAAGTGCTCCCCCAAACAGAAAGAAGAAATGGAATTGGTAAACAACTGTAATTCAAATTGAATGCCAATTCCCATATGGGTGCAAATGCCAAGGGCCCTACTTCAAAATCAACAGCTGAGATAAAAGAGAAGAACTCAAAGTAAGTGTCAACACAAGGACTGATGGTGAATAAACTGAGGTCTGAACTCTGTAATTGAAATGAATTGCAAAGTTCAGCTAAGCTGAAAACAAGGGAAATTGCTTCTGGGCCCTAGTATTTGCCAAGTTTTACCCTGCAATGTTTTGTAATACTGCCTGCCCTCCATAATACACCATTAGTCGCCTAATTATCCCAAGACAACATATACCATTTTGACTTAAGGCATAGGCAACCAGGAAACAAAGGGAAGTTAAAACACGAACACCAGGTTTACCCAGGGCAGAGACAGCCACAAAAATAAAACCCAGCTGAAGCCTAGAGATATCAGCATATATTTGAGGTCCTCCTGTGTCATTCTTGTCATTTTAACTATGGCTATTATAATCTATTGCAACCGAAAATGCTTTTCATGTCAAGTGTTCTCTCACTGTAGTGTTCACCCATTTTTTCTGTGAACCCATGTCCCATTTTTATCAGAAACTCTCAACTGATTCTTTTGCTTTATTTTTTTTTAACTCTCTCCACAGAAACAAGCGAAAGTACTTCTGATTGCATCTTCTCAAGGTGAGCCATTCAGATTCAATTTCCAATCACCACTGGAAAACTGAAGTTTCCAGAGCCTGGAGTTTCCTTTATCAGGAGGACATTAATCAGCCAAGCAAGGTAAAATATTTTTTGAAATCTGAGCTGGAGCATTCTCTGGAGAGTGAACACACCAACCAGTAGGTGGGGGGTAACACACTCTGGCAGCCATTGTTGCTGAAGAGGTAGGCTGCTGCTTTCTGAAGCAGATGGCATCAGCTTTTTTTGGCATTTTAAAAGGTCACTGTGCTCATTCAGGGACAGAAAGGGTCAGTATTATAGGCTGGAAGCCAGAGATATGAGGTCTAGCCACCATCTCACAGGGACCTGGCTGAGATGCTCCATGTTCTGGTCTATAAACACACTTGACAATGGGAAAGATGTCTCCTCTGGTTCAGTTTTCTTAATCGCATCTACAGCTGCTTCTCCTGCCAAGACTGAACTCCCAGCAGCCACCTGCCTTCCACTTGCAGACATCTCCTAGGCACTAAGCAATAGCCCACCCCACACTATAGCACTGGCCTCTCATCTCCAAAGTCCATCAGACATTTTCCTCTGCTTGCCTCAAGGTTTTAGATAGATGTTGGAGGGAACAGGGAAGCAAGAAACGGTCTAGGCAACACTTTGAGCAATGCTGGTCCCCCAACACAAGAGTTACCACCCTTTCTGTGTTTTGTTCCTTCTAGCTGTGGCTCAGGCTGTGGGGAATAATAATGCTGCACATGCCGAGGCTGTACTAACACCAGATTACTTTCAAAGCAAGGGACACCCATTACCTCTCTTCTCCTGCCTCAGCAGCACACAAATAGCCATCCATTGAGGCAAGTTGTGCCATCCTGTTCCCAGTTCACAGCCTGTCCCAACCAAGCAAGATTGTGACAGCAGACCAGAGCAGCAAAGGTTGCAGTATGGTTCTTATCTGTTTGTCTAAACAGCTAAAGTCGGAGTCACATGCTTAACAAGACTGTTGCTCAGCCTAGAAAATGTAGGTCACTACCTCAACCAGAGTGCTTGGGTCCAAATGGCAGTGTCCCTTTTTTAAATGAAGGGGAGGTTAATCCAAAACAGGACAGAAACCTTGGGAACTGCAACCTCCTTTCTGTCCAAAGAGAACTGCAAATGTCACTAGTTAATCAGGCTCATTTCTTTGAATGCTGTATGAGGCAGTGCAGAGCAGCAGCTGCGTAGCCAGCACGGAAAGGAAGGGGGTTTCTCTCTGATTTTGTGCTAGATATGTCCCACACAACACAGCACCTACCTAGTCTCTGTCACCACGTTTCTTACAACCCAAAATGAGCAGAGTTTCACTCACCATTTGCCAGCAACTCTAACACGCCTGTACGATTTCTCTCTGCTCTGCACAGATCCACCAACCCTATTAAGTACTTGTGGCCAGTACTTGAACAAGACACTGAAGTCAGGAGTGCCCAAGCATTCAGCTCAGAGGCTGAGCTTCACAAACCCTTCCAGAGGTTCACAAAATTGTCCTACATGCAGCTTTCAATAGAAAAGGAAGTTAAGACTATGAGCAGAGTGCAAGCCAGGGTTAAGATTCTTATGGAAATGAGCAGCAAGTGGCGAAATAATTCTGCAAAAGCAGAGATTACTACTGCCTTTCTCTTCCACTTGCCTGTGCATCTGCAGGGCTACTGTTGCTCTGAAAGGGAGAAAGCAGCAAAGAGACAACATGCTAAAACAGTGGACATTTGAGCATCCTGGCAGCAATGTGGGAAACTGCTGGGGAGGCTGGGATGGACTCCATAATTCCTGCCTGTCCTCCTACCTGCTCAGTCACAGCAGAAGCTAGAAAGCGTGAGGCCTCTAGCTGTATCATAATGTACATGCCATCATGCATCATTGTTAGTGAATAGTCTTAGATCCTTTGGGTCACAACAAATAATAACTTTGGAGTGCAGTAGTCTGTCTTTTGAAAATCAGCAAATAAACAATCTGAACAATATTACTCTCTGGCCCCAGGAGAAAACAGGGAGTAGGCACATTCCTTCTCAGAAGGTGAAGGACTCCTTGAAGCTCTTCTGACACTCTTTTGGACAGCAGAAGAGCTTTACTTTAGGATCCAGTCTATTGGATGACAAAATCTTTTCATTACTTGGTTACTTGTCACTGAAGGCCTGGGAAGGACACCTGCTCTTTTAAGACTGTTTTCTCCAAAAGTCAATACTTCTCTATACATTAGGATCGTGTTACTATTCAGGGGAGCATATTAGCTTCACCTTTCTTACTGGTTTTTGGTGTCTATCCGAATGGAGAATAAGAGTGAGACCATGCACACAGGGAGAAGTTACACTCGTTAAATTGAGCCATGGCCATGACCTGCATGGTCAGATGCCCTGAAAATATAAAACTTCATCTCATCTCAACGTGGAGAAAGGAATTTGGCAGCTCTTTCCTTCCTGTGTGATGGCACTCCATCATTACCAGGCCAGTGATTTAGAGCTTGCTCATCCTTTGGAAAACTGCAAGTGTGTGAGCACACCCACAGCTAATGTAATTTGCTATAGTCAATGGATCATGCTTGTGATATCACCCTGTAATTAGGTGGCCAGTAACTATACTGCATACCACAGGTCTCCCAAACTTCACTGTAGCCATGGGAACTCTGTTTTGCAACAGTTCTCACTCAATTTTTGTTGGTACAAGTACACCTTACCACATCACTGTGTCAGTCTACCCAGTACAGCTAAGCTTTTAAATGAGCCACCTCTGCAGATCTCAGTCTCGGGGAAACACCGTGGGATTTCATGCACTAGTGAACAGGCCCTGACCATTTCAGCACAGCAGCAGCTGATTTTCAAGTACCCTCCCATACAGCAAGCGTGATCAGTCTTATCAAAAGTATTATCTAAAGGTATTTTACTTTTTACAAAGACTCCACAAAAGGATCCCAGAGACATGACCAGAGACACCCACTAAAAACAAGTGTCCCACATGGCTGATCTTGATCCCCCAGTTTGAATCTGTAGGACAAGGCAGCATGCAATGGTCAGGAAATGGAACAACATTCTTATGAAGGATAGCATTACCCTCAACGGTATTTCTCCTGAGAGATACGAGATCCAGAATAACCTTCTGAACATTCAGCTGATGATCAGAACTCAGACAGAAAACTTGGCTTTCTACCAGGCTACACAGGCTTGGCAAAATTCCTTGCAACAAGTGAGTAAAATTCCTCCATGGGAATCAGAGATAAGCCCAAAGCTCTTAAAAGGCCGCACACTTAGATGTTTGCCAGAATACCTCTAACTCCTTGCCCAAAGCAAAAAATCTCAGTTGTCAGAAAATGCTGCATTCTTGAGGGTCACTGAGGAGGGTCAGAACCCCCCAAAAAAACCCAACAAAAACCCCAACTGCTTTCAGCGTGAAATGAATGCAACTGCTTTTCCAAACAGCTTCCCAGTCACAGTCTCAGGAGACCCTGTGCCTTCATAGTAAAGCAAGCACAGTAATTCAACAAAGCACGTTTCAAAATCATCAGCCAACAAAATTTCATCAGAATCAGTACTCTGGGGCACATGCTGCACTTTAAAAAGCTGATGAAGATTCTTGAGTGTTTGGGCATTTTTCAATTTGAAATCTCACCTTTAAAAACTTAGGCAACGCTTACTCTTAGAGTCGTAGATTTACTTGGGCTTTTCGTGTTCGTGTTTCTTAGTGCTACTTTAACAAGAGTACATGTTTTACCACTGAGATATTAAATGCTGGCAATTTCTAACGTACTTCCAGGAAACACAGAAATATTATATGTTGCCTAATCTTCCCCAGGGAGATTTTAAATCTCCTGGCTGGCTGGATTACTAACACGTGAAACAAGCACTAAAAAGTACTACCCTCTGCAACAGCTTATCCAGAACCTGGAAGGGGACAGGACGGGGAGGGGGCTGGACAAAAAAAAAAACCCCGAAACAACTGACGGTTTGCTAACCCAACACCAAAGAAGTTGATACAATCTTAAATGGCTGGTGTTTGATACTCTCTAATAACCCCATTACAGCAGGAGTCATGCCACAGTGGTTACAAGGAGCGTTCAAAACTGTTATTACCAAGCCTGCGAATGCTACAGGCAAGGTGAGAAGTTCAGGAGCCGAGATGGCTGCAGACTACACCAGCAGAATTCAAAGCAGCATCTTTGTGCCAGACACAGAATATTTAACTAGTGCTATCCAGAGCACTGAAGGTGATTACTCAACAACAAAAGACAATGACCACAACATGGTGTTCAAGCCAGAAAATGGAAGACAACATTTTGTCCTCTTGGTGGCTCGGGGTTTTAAGGTAGATTTAAGACCGCGCTTGTTGAGCTATCGTCCTTTTTACAGGCAAGACATCTGCAAGACAGTAAGATGGTCCGTGCCATCTTGGTTATCGACATTATTTTGGCATTTCTTGGTTTTACCTGGGTAACTGCTGAATGAGACACGGCTGGTGCTCGTGTATGGATCAACTATATTGAAGTTCCAGTGCTTATATATCCGCAGGGTGGCCGCATACGTAAACCAGCTGGAATGGGCAAAATATATATTCTCATATCCAGGTAGAACCTGGAAAACAGAAGCAAAGATGAATAATTTCAGACCCTACTATGCTCTGCATGTTTTGTACTTGACAGAAAATGGGAGAACAAATTTGTTTTAAGTAGTTTGATTAATTGCACTGTTCAATAAGGGGCAGATTCTTGTACTTTTAACTGCTTACTTAACCAGGAATTTCTGAAACCTCTAGAAATAATTCTTGCCCACGTGTTGTTTTCAAATAATTAGTTGTTATTTTTCAAAATGAAACCGCTTAGGCTTTTTGGGGACACCTGCATCATAAGGTATGCTTTGTTTCCCCAGTTTCCTCTTGAATACTTGTATTTACACATTCAGATCAGCCGCTCTCTGCAAACACATCCAACATTAACTTAGAACGTGTCGTTTCTGTGAAAATGCCTCTGGGTCACCTTAAAGTACAGAAGAAATTGCAAGCAAATTAGTTTTGAAAAGGTAAATATATATTGATTGTACATCTTTTCAAAGTATTTCCCTGGTTCTAAGAGTTTGTTGTTACCTCAGAAACCTCCTATTGTAGGCAAATGCCTGAAAATATGCTTCTTCATTTCAGGTGAATATTGTTGCCCTGGAATATATGGAGTCTCCATATGCTGACTAGATCCTTGGTAACTTTTAGCTAAAAATTTTAATTGCCACCCTGATGTATTAGATACTTATCCTTCCCTTCTTACTTGCCCAATGTATTTGGAGGCATTCACAATACCCGCTTTCAGACTTCACTTGGCTAGGTGAAAAAAGTTACCCTCTTCCAGTCTTCTCCCTATGGTAGTTACCCATTCCCTAGTAATTCTAATAACTTTTCATCATCAGTCTCTGTGGTTTTGCTTTGATTTGGTTTTTTCCCCTGCTGTTGAAAGTTGAAGTGAGAGTAAAACTGGACCCAGAATCCTATGGAGGCACAAATGACAACTGCATAAAAGCACCTGGATGGGCAAAAGTCTCTTTATGCACAAACAGTGAAGACTCCAGAAATGCAGACGTAGGACACTGCAAATTGATGGCATCACTGGAGATGAAGTTCTTGGTGCTCACCTTGATAAGTGCAGAGCAGTGACCCATATCCCACTGATACTTCCCATGGCTTCCTGGCTCCACGTTGCACTGCCCACCCCGTGCAGAATACTCAAATAATGCAGGAATGAGGTCCAACAGGTCTCCAACTGCATTCAGAAACTGGACATCAAAGATGCTCAGTGGCTGGAGAAAGGGAGAGAAGAGAGACCACAAAAAGCAGTTTCAGATAGAGCACCATCTGGTCAGTCTCAGCTGTTATAATTTTTCTTTTTCTCTCAAAAGAAGTTTTTATATGGTCTGTCAAATTCCTGCTCACGAGGCCCAGAAACTCAGTGTTGAATTAAGCACCTAAGTATCATCAAGGGGCTGGCCCTTCTAGTGGCATTATCAATGCTAACATTTCTGAGGAAAAAAGGAGATGCTAGCAGCAGCTTATTAAATTCTCATGTCTTTGCCAACAGCACACCAATCAGTCTGCTCTTACTGTTACTCTGGGGTAATAGAAACATTTATTGTTGGTTGTTTGGTTTGTTTTTTTTATCTAGGTGCCTTTGAAGAGCATCACATTAACAAACACTCTTGGGACTTCTCAGATTTTTATAAAGACTGCAATTTAAGACATCCCCAGGACTGAGAAGGAGGAAACAAATGAGGGAAGATACATTAACACCACTGCTAATGAAGTATGGAACTAGCTGAAGAGAGGAAGTAGGTCAAAAGACCCTCAGCTACGCTACCTGCTTGCAAAAACACCTTACGGGTAGAGCTAACCAGGGTTAACTACACACAGCTTGTTGTGCAACATGCTCTTCAAAACCTTCTATTAATTGTCCTCTTCAAAAATTTAAAAGCTCAACAGTGGCCTAACCTCAATCTTCAAAGACCGTTTTCTAAACCTTTCCTGTTCTTGCTTGCACCATGCCTGTAGTTAAGGCAAGGTACACACGTCGCTGTAGGGCTATGAATAGTAATTTTAGAACAGGACATAATCATATAGCAAAGAAATACATTGCTTGCACCATAAATCACTGTTATTAAACCATACAGCTGACCTCTCTACAAACCCCAATAAAAGGAAGACAAAGACATGGAAAAACTAAGCAGTGCCAAATCCATTTACTTTTTATTCAGAAGGCTGAATTCTGTATTATCCATCTGCTGTTTTGGTAGAGAGAGTAACCAACAGGAAAACCAAAAATAACATATATCCCAGGGAAAGGAATTCCCACAACGCTTACCAAGTCAAGAGAGAAATAAGCCATTCTTGAAACTAAAATCATGCACTGCAGGAGGCCCTAACAGCAGATAACAGTTTGAGGAAGAAATCCAAAGCAAACTTTCACATACATTAAATTATTTCATGGTAGTTCTGCTGTAAAGACCCAAACAGGGAGCAGCAAAGGCCACAACTGATAAACATGGAGATGTATCTTGGGATAGTTTGAAGCAACTCAGTGGTATGAATCACTTACAAACAAGTCCCAACAACGGCTATCTGACTGGAATCCATAGAGAGAGACTTGGCACTGTTTCAGCTCGGTTTCTACCCATCCAGCTGCACTTAAAGGTCTGCAAGCTGTTTTCCAATGTCCAAGTTACACAAGCATTACTGCATGGTTGACCAAGAGGGGAACAAAGAAGACTGTATATAAGAATGGTCAGCCACATAAGGGACATTTTAATTGCACTTGACATCCATTTGCTACCTGTGGTGAGCTGACCCTGGCTGGACACCAGGTGCCCACCAAAGCCACTCTGTCACTCCCCTTCCTCAGCTGGGCAGGGGAGAGAAAAATATAATAAAAGGCTTTTGGGTTGAGATAAGTACAGGGAGAGATCACTCACCAATTACCATCCTGGGCAAAACAGACTTGACTTTGGAATTTGATTTACTACCAACCAAAATCAGAGTACAGTAATGAGAAATAAAGACCTTCCCCCCACACACCCCCTTCCCTTCTTCTCAGGCTCAGTTTCACTCCTGAATTCTCTACCTCCTCCATCCCAGCAGCGCAGAAGGACAGGAATGGGGGCTGCAGTCAGCTCATCTCATGTTGCTGCTGCTTCTCCTTCCTCTTCAGGGGGAGGAAGCCTCACACTCTTCCTGTGCTCCAGCTTGGGGTCCCACCTACAGGAGACAGTTCTCCACAACAGAGTGCAGTGTATAGCTGCAGGAGACAGACTGCTANGGTCCCTTCCATGGGGTGCAGTCCTTGGGGAACAGACTGCTCCAGTGTCATTCCCCTGCAGGGTCAAAAGGTCTGCCAGCAAGCCTGCTCCACCATGGGCTCCACTCTCCACAGATTCACAGGTCCTACCAGGAGTCTGCTTCAGCACTGGCTTCCCACATGGTGACAGCCTCCTTTGGATGTCCACCTGCTCCAGCGTGGGGTCTTCCACAGGCTGCAGGTGGATATCTGCTCCACCATTAACCTCCACAGGCTGCAGGGGGACAGCCTGCCTCGCCATGGCCTTCACCACAAGCTGCAGAGGAATCTCTGCTCAAGCGCTTGGAGTGCATCCTTGCCCTCCTTCTTCACTGATTCTTGGTGCCTACAAAGTTGTTTCTCTCTTATGTTCTCACTCCTCTCTTCTGCTGCAGTTGCTGTGCAGGGCTTTTTTCCTCCCCTTCTTAAATGTAGTATCCCAGAGGTGCTATCACTGTCACTGACTGACTTGGCCAGCAGTGGGTCCATCATGGAGCCAGCTGGCATCAGCTCTGTGGATGCAGGGGAAGGTTCTAGCACCTTCTCACAGAAGCCAACTGTATAGTCCCAAAACCCCCTGCCACCAAAACCTTGCCACACAAACCTGATACACTTTCATACCATATTCTACTCCATAAAGCCCGAGTTCATTGCAACATCTACAGGCAGCTACACTGACGCTGCTACAGCATCACTTAGATTTGCTTATACCTTTTTTAAAATGTTCCACATTTCTCTGTTACCTTACAGTCATTTCAAGTCAAAGATTCTCTAACTACCAGGAGGTCCATTCAAGCTAGACAAAGGTGCCAAGCAAAGAAGTGATCGAACTACACACACAGAAAGGTGGCCAGAGAGCAGGAGCAAGGACCCACTCATATAAAGAAGCAAAGTTTATGTAAATTAGTAGGGCTCTGCTGGGTGAGACCAGGCTGCCAGCTCCCACAGCCAGCCAAAACACCAGAGAAGAGGAACTAGGTTATTAATTACCCACTACGGTTCTGTTTTCATTCCCTTTTTGAGCAGCAAGCAAGTTTTGCCCCAGTTTACTTCCAAGAACTCATTGCTCTGCCTGGATAAACCTGGCTCTGTGTTCAAGACTGTCTGATGCTCACTGACATCACACAAGCACAGTCACAGAGCTTTGCTGGAGCCCCAGCAAAACAATGCACTCAAACAGAAGACCTGGCCATCATCTGCAATGCAGGCTAAGCCTGGGAATTCCAGGAGCAGCCAAGAGCCTCAGTTTGGGACTTACTACAGCTGACTTCCAGGATATATGCAGAAGTCTTCTCTATGAGGAGTTTAATCCACATCCATCAGCAAGAATTAGACCCAAAAAGTGTGCATCATAGCAAGTGGATAATATAGGGCACATTGTAATCTTTTGTAATCACCTTCTCCCATCTCACACAGCAACTCCAGGAAAACTCCTTGCATGCATGGCTTGCATCCTTAAGAAGACTGACTGAATGAGCTAAATTGACAAGTGGAGAGGTGGTATAGCCATGACAAGAGAAAAAGTCCTTTTGCTAGAATGTGTGGCTCCTCCTCTAAGGGTACCATCCTGAACAGCAAAGAAAGCCAAATAATCAAATTGAGTTTGAGTTACATCATCTCTTGGGAGAAACAAACTTAGAAAGGGGAGCAGACAGGAGAAAACTAACTTTAAAGGCTGGTCTACATGGGACATTAAAATAGATGTTATTCTGTAACAGCTGTTTTCCAGTAACTTCCCCATGCATGAGCATTCTCAGTACAAAATAAGGAAGCACAGAGAGAGCTGTCCTAGAATCAGTGTACTGCTTAAAACTCTGACACCACCTTATTCAAGAGTAATTTCCCTGTGTAGACAAGCCCAAGATTAATCACAGCGTTGGTAGAGCATTAGGCAGATGAAAAGACTTAATGTTCTTTGAGTGCCCCTCCTTCAGAAATTGTCTTGAAAAAAGGGTTGGGTTTGTTTACTGGATATAAAATGTTGCTAAACCAGATAGAATAATGTCACACTTTAACATGAAAACCTATTCAGATTTTGACATCATTCATTCTTACTGATACCTGTGAATATTAAATTCAAAATAGAGAAGTTTACAACGTATACTGCCTGCAGGAAACGCAGCCCTACAGGAAACCACACTTCATGTAATTAATGAAAAAGTTTAGAACAGTACACTCCAAAACATACACTTCATACATGTAGGAGTAAAAAAAAAAAAATACTGGTACTGCTATCAAACAGTTCAGAGTTCAAAACAAATTTTCTTTCTGTGGCTCAGTTATTTGTGGTAGACACAACGGTTCTACGATATTCAAGTGAACTAGGCCTTATGTTTAGGGGAGAAAAGAAAAATGGAACATTTCAAGGTGGCCTGCGTGCACGACGTTAATTCAGCTCTCATTTAAGCACTGTGTGGATTTGGCAGAGTTTCAAACTACCACTCGTAATGCAGGACAACCGGAAGTCAGATCTTTTCACTTCCTCAAATAAGCACATGTGAACTAAGCCACCAAATGTAAAACTCCAACTACTTGGAAGTTTGAAAAGGTGTGTGTAGTGCTGATATGTAATCTTGGCACATGCACCATGTAAGATTAAAAGCAGATTCCGATTCATTAGTGATACAGCTTGTTTCCATTCTCCTGGTCAACTTTGCCCCATGCTCAGTGTTGAAATCCACGGACTTTGCAAATACAGTCCCTTTTCTCCATCTCTTGACCTATCTTTGTCAACCAACAAAGTTCTTAGTGCTCAGGAGAGCATTTTGTCCATGGAGATACAAGAGCTTTGAAACTTATCTCCTCCTCTCTTTCCCGTATCTCTAATCTTGCGGAAGTTAGAGGGAAAAATAAGACTTCCCAACATTTCTTCTGCAGCGTTTATCCTTCTTTGAAGCTTAGGACATTGGGGCAGGAATAATTACAGAGTAATCAGCTATATTTAGAAGCATGCAAAGCGTTTCCCAACAGTGTTAGAACATAAGGCAACAAAATACAGCCTGTTACATGTTGGGTTTTGGTTTGGTGTTTTTGTTTTGTGGTGGCTTTTGGTTTGGTTTCTTTAGGGGTACCTGTGCTAAAAACAGAAAATAAAACCACACCATACAACCCATACACAACACTCAATATTTTATCTTCATTACCACCATGAATGCAAATTACTGCACCACTAGAAACCAAAAGATGAGTTTGTTCCCAATGTAATAATAATCCTAGATAATAAAATCCCAATAATAATCCTAGAGACAATACACATATAGAAAGGGTTATTATTTTTTAATGAAACAAAAGTAGTATCTACCAAATGAAAGAGGGGAGAAGAGACTCTCAGAGAACTAAGGAAAAAAATCCAACATGAATGAGATCTGCTTTTAAAAATATGCAGAATTTGTTGGGGGGGCTTTCAATAAGTTTTACTACTTTTTAAGGTGAAAAATGAGTAACAAATCGTAAATACTTGCTACTGCAGCTGTCTCCCAAAGAAATATCAAAATAACATTGGGTGAATTGAACCAAAGTATAATACTTAGAAATAAGGAAAAAAAGTCATCTCTTAGGTGAGCTTATTTGCCAAACATTCCACTTAGTAACAAACTAAGGGATTAAATTAAAGAACCTTTTTAACATGCTTGTATTATGTACTGCAAGAGCAAAGTTGAAAAACAGCCTCTTTGGTGAGCAGATGTTCTTCAATCACAAGGAAGAAGGAAGATACTGCTGGTCTTCTACAGTTTTTATTTGCCAGGGTTTTGGTTTAGGTTATTTAAGTGCCAACAGTTCACAGAAGCTGGGTTAATTCTCAGGTAGGTGGATGTGCCAAAGCTAGAATACTAGTCAGTAATATTACATCTCCACCTGTTGTTATTCTCTGTATAAACACGGAGCAACAGTCTTCAAGCTCTTCATTTCCTGAAGGGGATCCCAACAGCAGTAAATACATACACCAATAGCACAACACCATTGGAGCTTAATCTCCTCAAAGTATTTGAAAAGCACCATGGTATCCACCAAAGTGAACTGCATGTACTTTTGCAGAGCTGTCAGGTGTCATGCTGATGCCAAGGAAAACCAAACATGTAGGTGCAAAAGCAGATGTCCAAGGTGTACTCAAAGGCAAGAGAACTGATGTTAACTTACCGGTTCTGGCAGACAGAGGAACCTGCAGCACCATCTCAAATGAGAAATAAATACATGGGGAAAAATTATGCTTTTAGAAGACATGATCCCAACACAGGTGATCATGCTAGAAGCTGAAATTGTGAATGGCACAGGAAGGAGTCAAAATAAATCCCATATCCTCCAAGCACCAAGCACATTTGGGGGGAGGGAGGGGGGATAGATCTATATAACCACAGCATCTAATAAAAAAATAGAGGACGCAGCATTTTAGACTGACCCACATATTTGATCTGTCACCAAATACATAATTTTTATACAGGCATGATGTTGGGGTACATGAAGAGAGGATTAAGAATGACTTTGTCACTTCAGAGGTCAGTGCTTTTTAGTATGAAATACACAGCTAAGTAAGTATCAGGGAACACACATTACAGGTAGGACAATCCCATTATAAAGAACTAAAACTATTATAAAGAACTAACTCTGGCACGAATTAGCACTCT